>BFEA01000093.1:2350291-2362220 GCA_003427395.1 Chara braunii
AGAGAGAGAAAGAGAGAAAAAAAACAAAACAAAAAATGGGAGAGGGAGACATAGATAGACATACACATATAGAAAGAAGGAAATGATTTAACACATGAATCTTCTCTTTTTCTAATATGTTAAGTTTCACTCTAAATATGTTTATGAAAAGTTGCAGATATATAAATTATGCTTAAATGTGGATGGTTTTGCGAAAATATGCAAAATTGTAACTTTCTACGTCTTTTCGCAAACACGTATAAATTCATGTATTATATCCTCTCTCTTTCTTCTTGTATTTTTTGCATAAATGAACGAATGCACTTGCATCATAGTGTGCTACAGAGGGAGAGAGAGATATCAATCATACTTCCACCTCTAACAGTTAGAGAGGCAAAACAAAAATTTAATAAATAGCGTAGAGGTAATTTAAAATCCGTAGGGCATTTCAAAAGTTCGTTGGCCCGGGGTCATTTAAAAAACCTGATATGTACCAAAGGTATAATGCAATTACGATGGGTCCAACTAGTATCGAAGGGCAATTCATAAGTTTTAAAAATATCAGAGTGGTATTTCGCTTTACCCACATCTTATAGGGATGTTTTATTATATACGCCTACAACATTTTTTTTTTTTTTTTTTGAAAGGGTGATGTTGTAAAGAAATCATTGTCAAACTAACCAATTGTAAATATTTTGATTTTCTTAATTAATCTAGCTTTATTCAGACTCGATAAACAAGTTTATATTTCAATTTTAAAAGTATACGAATTTCGTTAAGCCTCTCGATGTGAGGGTGCTCCCTAAAGCCTCCAAGCCCCAGATTCATGTTAATTTTTATGCTATTAATGACATCGCAAAAGATTAATTAAGCTTGCGTCTAAACCCCACAACATGCGAAGCATCGCACTCAGGCTCGGTGAGCGAACCCAAACGCTCGGTACCTAGCCTGAACGTGGCTCAAAATAGACCCAGCCCGAACATTTTATTTTTTTATTATATATATAGAGAGAGGTTGGGGGTCACTTGGGGGCATTGCTCATCTCTCATGAACATACACACACGCACACACCACACACACCCACACCCACACATCTCACAGACACCACACACACTTCACACACGACACATACATAAAGACGCGCTCAACAACCCCCTAATTGAGCTCGGACGAACATATTCGGTTCCCGCTTGGTCGAGCGGCCGAACATGTTCGGTTGCTCGGTGGGGCGTCGAACATGTTCAGTGTGCTACACAACCCACAACTTAAGAAGATACTTTTCCTATTTTACCATTAGCAGCAATCCTAGAGAAACACAAGGATTTTCGTTTCTACTCGATCCATAATTTTTTATTTCAACACTGTAGTCTGTTTTTATATCAAGTAACTTTTAGTTAGAAAGTGACTGAAAAAATTATACCACGATGAGGTCTCCTCTATCTTCCTGCGACATTGTGTCATCTTCAAACTTTTTCAAACTGCCAAATCACCATGTATTGTAGGGTCTAGGACTTTAGGTCGACCCATCTTGAGCAAAGACTCAGATTTTGATCCCATACTCTTATATTTTTGACATCTTTGAGAGCGGGGTTTTATAGGAAAGAACGCTGATTGTTACGACCATTATTTAGAAAAATGTTATGAAAATGGGCCAGTTGGACATGGGTGTATAAGATGAGAGTCGTTAACACCGAATAAGATGGTTGAAACACCAAAAGTTTTCTCTCTAATCCGACTAACAGCGGGGGGGGTACCCGGGTGGGAAAACCAAGTATTTGAGCATCATGCATGCAAGTTTAATGAAACATCATTAATTTTGCTATTAACTTTGCAGATATTAAAAATCGTAACGATATAGGATATTACTAATTAGCAAAAAATAATAAGTATTTGGCAAAAAAATCGCAAATAATTTAATTGAAACTCCCTACTCACATATAGGATCCAATCCTTAGTAGTTCATCTATATTATCGTAATTTGTGAGACTCTACAGCCTATGAGTTTGAAAACTCTTTATAAAACTAATTTCACAACAATCATCATCTTAAAAAAAATATAAGATATGAGGTCTGGGACAAAGCTCATTTGCACCACATCCCCTCACCATATGTTTTAGTGATCTTTCAGGGAAAGGAAGAACGTTGGGCTATATATCACCCGCGGACTCGGCCGCGAGGTCAAACTCGACGGGCGGCCGTGATCACGGCCACCATGGTTCTGGCCGCGGTTGGGTGCAATCACGACTATCATAATTTTTTTTAGACTTAAAAAATTATAAAAATAAAAAATAAAAAAATAAAATTCTGTTGTAGATTTTTTCGAGATCTACATTGCGCAATTTTATTTTTCCTTAACCTCAACTTTGAATTTCAAAAATTTAAAAATAATTTTTCGTAAAACAATTTTTTTTTTTGTAATAAAATATATATAGATATATTTTTTCAAATTCTATAAAGTGTTTTTATATGACCCCAAGGCAAAAGTTGTTCAGTTTATTTTTCTGCATAACATATTTGTTTTCATTAATTTTTAACTTTTCTTTTCTTTATGACTGCGGCTCACGACCATAGCCTAGGTCTCAACCGTGGCCTCGACCGCGTGTGGCTACCTCTGCGGGGAATTCATTGACGTTGGGATGTTTAATTTAAAAATCTTCAAACATGGCCCCGTTCACATTAAGTCCTATGCAACGAAAATAATATCGTGTTAAAAAAAATAAAAATAAATTATATTTTGTTTTACAGGCTTGAATTTCCTTAAAGGAAATTCTCAAACTGCATCTTTGGCTAGGCTACGAGAGTAACCCTAATCTCTACATATTAAATTTGAAAAAAAAAATCGATATGAACCTTAGACAATTTTTATTTTTTTTATAGGGATCTTCTTTGGTCTTTACACGGTCAGGTGGACCGGACAAACAAGGTGATCCGGGCGGCACGACTGGGAGACTAAATTTATGGAGCATTAGCCTGAACATCCTTAAGGCTACGATTTAGTAGTACAACGTTAGTTGCAAGGTTGATGTTTTATTGTAGTGCAATTGGTGAAAAATGTGATCCGGGCGCACATTTTTTTCTCTATGTTACAACTATCTGGTTTGCAATCCCACAAAGTTGTGGTACACCCATCAAAATTTCTCAATCTCTAATCATCCCTATTTAGCCACTACTCCACTCAAGTTTGAATGAGAGCGTAACAGAGAGGGAAAAATGCGCTTACGCGATTATAGTTGTGAGCAAAACAAAAGTAGATGAGAATGGAGGAAAGGAACACGGTGACCCGGGCGGCCGGCTCGTGACCTACGACTTAGTACAGTGCATCGTTTGTCGCAAGGTTGACATTTTATTGTCAGTGTAATTGGTGAAAAATATAATATTTATTGGTTGACGTTGTCATAAAACCAATTAGTGTCTATCAAAGTGAACATCCAATGTAAATATAGGAAGAGTCCTTCGAAAAAATGAAAGTATGTACGACCTGTTGAATAGGCCTACACATACTGTTTCATCAAACAAACTTTGTTGATATATGAGCGTTGTCACACTGTTGATATATATTAAAATTTGATATCATGATGCTTTTTTTGAACAAGTAGACACAAACATGCATAGGGCTTTCTCATTGCTTCTCTTGCGTTCAACTTACGTTAAACTACATGCCCAACTGCTCTCACTTCCTCTCTCTCGCACACATATACACAAACACATACACCAACATGCAACGAGAGAGGAATGAGAGAGAGACGTGGGTGAGTGTACGTGTGTGCGAGAGAAAGAAAGAGAGAGATGTACATAATAGGCTATTTTTCCACCCACCTCTTCTTTGTCCTATGTATACAGAATAGGAGAGAGAGAGAGAGAGAGAGAGAGAGAGAGAAAGAGAGAGGAAGAGAGACAGGGAGAGGGAAAAAAAAAAAAAAAAAAAAAAAAAAAAAAAAAAGCCACACGAATGCAACAGAGAGAAAGAGAGAGAGATGGTGTGTGGTCGTACTTGCCCTAAGGCTGTTGAATTGTGGGTTCTCGTTTGTGTCAGGGTGGTGTGAATTTTCAGTGCAGGTGGCCACTCGAAAGCGGGGGTTAAGGGGCGTGGAAGTTAAGGCGTGGCTGGTCGACTGCAGTTTGCGGAAGACCAACAACCATTGCTGCCAGAACAGGTACCTTCAGGTTGTTTGGGGCCTGAAACAGATCCTCACCAACAACTCTGAACACTTCCTAGGCCTGCAAGTATCACTGTCAGATTGTTCCCTCACACAGGATTCTTTATTGATGGAGAAGGTCACAGCTAGAATCATGGGTTGGGTGCGTAATATTAAACTCTCTCTCTCTCTTTGGTCGAGCACTTGTACTATCCTCAGCTGCTTTCTCAATCCTGTGGTTTCAGGCACGAAGGAGGCCTTGGTATCCTTGACCCTAGGATGCATAACCTAACTCTTATGGTAAAATGACCATCTCACAAAGAAAGTTTTGGATGTCATTGGCTGAGTATAATATGATGAAGGAGTGGTTCTTGTCTGAGAACGGCAAAACCAAAGTTGGTCTGAACTACGTATTCACAGTGTGCAGAAGTACCATCCTCGAGGCCTTATGGCACTCCTGCAACTCCCTCCTCGTCAAAGGGAAGAAAGTGGGGATTCACCAAAGCCACAACCACATCTTGTCGGGTATCCGCCTGACGATTCTAGCTGCTGGTGAAAGAAGAATAAGGTTTGGTTTAGTAAAACATGGACATTGGGAAGTGCATTTGCGTCTATGTCATAAGACGGCAACATGACAGTGGCGAATTGGTTATTTCAAGGAAACACCTTCAAGAAATAAGCTACACACAAGAATACTTGATGTTACTTTAAGACACCTGACCAGGTTCACAATCCTACTTCAAGAATGCGTACAATGTTGCTTTTATGTTATAGCTCTTCAACTTAGCGTTGGTCAAGCAGGGACACTAGACCCGTTTTTCAGTTCTACTTTTGAATACGGTTTGGTAAAGGTATTGGTGGAACTAGGAGTTTGCCCTTCTTTTCAAAATTTTCTTTCGATTGGTTTCGCAAAAGTCTACATTTGATTGGTGTTTCAAGGTTACCTTTCTACTTTATATTTCTGAAAGTTCTCCTTTAGAAGGAAAGGGACGTTGGACCCTGTTCCCAACACTAGCCGACAGGGGAACGACCCTAGTATTTTTCCAGGTTATTGTAAGGTTCTCGGTCTCAAATCTTTCTATTTGCAATATATTGAAACATTACTCAAAACGATTAGAGGGGACACCTTTAGCCGTTTTTTGTTAGAGTCCGGCAGGATCTTTCTAATGGTGTTTGCTCCCCATGCTTTCGCACCTCAGCGTCAGTAGAGACCCAAAAAGTTGCCTTCACTTAATATCTATGAATTTTATCTCTACACTAGAAATTCCACTTTCCTCTATCTAACTCCAACGAACCGGTTTTGAAGGCATTCCAATAGTTGAGTTGGTGACTTTCCCCACTTCGCTCTTAATTCACCGTCTAGCAGAGAGTCTTTTCCGAAACGTATATGCAAGTTTTCTCGCATACAGCTATCACGGAGGTCCTTAGTTAGCGACTGTAAGTAAGCCAGCAGAGGCTTGGCAACTTCGACCCGGATGGACATCGAATGAATGATCAATCAAATTTTTGTTCTCCATAGGACCCTTTGTGATGTCTGGCATCAATCACTATTATGGTCCCTCCGTCACCCCCACTGTTTGCACTTTCGGGCGATCCCGAATTCCAACCAATTGCGAATTTGGGATCCTTAGGTGTCCCCACATCTTGAATCTGCTGCCTTCAGACAGTCTGTACGCTTTCTCCTGTAAGAACCTTCTACGCCCGAGTTCGTTACTATTGACAGAAGTGTATTGGTTACCACTTACCCTTATGTTTGTTTCGGCGGGATCCATGAACTTCACCATAGACCAAATAGCTCGCAAGCCTTTTCCGCTCTTTTCCAGCATGTCGCGGTCCCCATCGAGTTGGTCTCCATTGGGTGAGTTAGATGCTTTAAGCCACATTGCGCAATGAGAGTGACGTTGGCTAGGCTTTGATTGAATTGAGGGCCCATTGAAATTGGTTGTGAGACGGCGCAACATAAAAATAGAGATAAAAAAACTATTTTATTTACAAAAGAGTTTATGCCCAGTGGATTATTGGAACCATATTGATGTAAAGCAGCAATATGAAGAATACGAGCACTTGTAATTATAAAACGAAGTAAGTAATGTAGTCTAAAAAAACGATTGTTAACCATCTCATTGTTTAACTGGTTCGTCTTTCGAACCATACGTGAGACTTTAGTACTAAAAAAACTAAATTGAACAAACTGAAGATTAACCAATAAAAATAACAAATGAAGTAAAAAACAAACAAATAAAAGTGATAAAAAATTAGACTAAGTTCATAATTTTTGAAAAAAAAATTACTAAATACAACAGTAGTAGCTAAAAACAAAAAAAAATTATGAACAATAGAGAAAGTATAAGTTAATTGTGGCTTATAAATAGTAATATGAGGTGGTAATTGTCAATTGATTTTCATATCAATTTACTCTGATTTTGACTCAAGGTGACAGGATTCGAACCCATGACCCTTTGTACCCAAAACAGATGAGCTACCAGACTGCGCTACACCTTACTATGTTCTATTGGTAATTCAATTAGCCGACTAACTAAGATTGGATTGACTGAAACTAGTAAATTCATTGTTGTAGGTTCAAATCCTATATTTGATAAATTAAACCATCGGTCCCCCCGCCACCGAAAACCCCTAGTCCCTATGAGTTAGGGTCGAGTTGTACAGAGGGGCGACGACCGTATGGAGGCGCCGGGTTGTACGGAGGCCGACGGGTCCAATCCCGCCATTTTGCAAGCGACAACTTTGGTGATTTTTTGTGCTTAGAAAAAAACATCAAAATGTCTGAAATTTTGAAGGTCCATAGATTAGTTCCTGATCTCTAAAGGAAAATATCAGAAAATATATATATATATATTTTGACGGTGAAATATTTGTCACGCCAATTTGGTTTATTTCCGATTGTTGTCGGGGACGGGTCCAATCCCTTCATTTTGCAAGCGGCAACTTTTCACGGTGAAATATTCGTCGCGTCGATTTGGTATTTTTATGATTTTTATCGCAAATTCCGTAAGGAGACTCGCCCGTCGTGAAACGGCGCAACCGGTACCCCTGAGGTTTTCTAACGACAGGAGGACCGATTTTCCACGCTGTACTACCGGTACTCATCGTGAAACGACGCTACCTGTACCCCTGAGGTTTTCTGACGTAAGGGGGACCGGTGGTTTAAGCCATAATAAAAAAAACAGAGTTTGATCCTGACTCGTAATTTATTTAATAAAAAAGCTTGTGGTGAAACTTTCAAGGCTACTTTTGAAGCAATAAGCGAATCTGTTGTTTCAAAATTGTTTATAAAACTTTCTATTGTCTAGCTAATGAGAACTTGTATATGGATGTAATCACGGATTTTGTTAACACGATTAAAAATGTCAAACCTATTTTAGAAGTAAGAAAAGTCAAAATCTCTGGAACCACCCAATTAGTCTCATTAATTATACCAAAGAGTCGTCAAGAAACCTTAGCTCTTCGGTGAATTATTGAAGGTGCCTTGTGGCGGTCGCTGGCTAGGTCGAGCAACTGTATTTTTTTGTGGTTTCCTGCTGATAACCTACTTGTCCCAATGTATGGCATTCGCTTATAAATCTAAGCGAAGAAGGACTTCATACTTCGTACATGACGAGATTACGAGGCTTTTATTCGAACCTCATGATGCTTTTCGGACTTTATCTTTATCTCTTGAGATTGGAAAATGAGAGATGAACTTTCTTTTTTTTTTCTCCATATATAATTGAGTCTAGAGAGTGGGTAAGTAAATAAGATAATATATTGCAGGCCAAATCTAACCATCCCAACTCTTATCTAGATTGAACCTTTAGCTAATGAGAATTGAAGATTGACGATGACCCAGTGAGATTGAATTCATCGATTGCTTTAGCTTACTGAAACCTCACGGAGCATAAGTTAAGTATGTGATATGTTCAGTGTGTATTTTTCCAACCATCCTGATTTATGTCGTATATTAACAAATTATGGTTTTGAGGGTCACCTGTTACGAAAAGACTTTCCCTTAAGTGGATATAGGGAAGTACCATACAATTATTCAGAAAAAACGTGTGATTTCTAAGCCTATTGAAATAACTCAAAAATTTCGTTATTTTGATTTTTCGAGTCTTTGGGTCCCTGGAGATGGGTAAAACTAATAAAAAAAAAAAGTAATTCCGGGTGAGAAAAGAACATCGTTTACACTGAGAGAGTAAGAGGTTCAAGTCCGTTATTACCAGATGGGAAAATAACTTAGTTGGTTAGAGTGTTGGTCTGTCACGCCAGAAGTCGCGGGTTCAAATCTCGTTTTTACCGGGAGGTATGGCTGACTGGCTGAAGGCATTGGTTTGCTAAATAAACATACAACAACATTATATCATGTGTTCAAATCGCATTTCCTTCGTTCCGTTGGGGGCGTAGTTCAAGTGGTAGAACGCATGTTTTGCGAGTATGAAGTTATCGGTTCAAGTTTAAAAATTGATTGTCGTCTTACCATAAATATGCAATTGTTGTTTATATGGTGGAGTCAAACAGTTGAAAAAAAAAACAACACAATTCTAAGCTCAGATATTGAGGTCGTTGGTCGATCAAGTTATCTCATTTGATTATAGTCAAGTGGAAAGACATTGGTGTTTTATACCGACATGCAAATATTCAAATCCTTTTACTCCAGCAATTAATTCCAATTCGTTTTTTTTTATGAAAGTTGATGTATTAAACTTCGGAAACCTCCAAAAGAAGCCAAAAGAAAACCTATAAAAAAAAAAAAAAAAAGAAAGGTAACTTCATTACGGTATTATACCAACCAGTTTTAAAACTTTTAGTTCCTATCAAAGCATAGAGATCTGTGACAAAGTTGGTATGTATATCCACTTTAGTAGAAAAAACGATACCTTCCAAAAGTATAGTATTGATCATATGTTGTGACTGGAGGCCAGACATGGAAGATTTAAGGGTGGGTAGGAGGCTTGACACAATCGGTGGACAGCTTGTTGCAAAATATTATTTGTGTCATGGTTGTCAACTTGTCAGGTTTTTTAAAGGATGGTCCAAGATAAGTTTACTTAAACCTTATACCCCCCCCCCCCTTTACAGTTGAAGATTGTTTTTTTTTGGTGAATCTGTTGTGGTCTAAGGGAGGTCAAAAACTAATAGGCCTAAGCAATGCGGAGGCTGACAACAATCCCCCCCCCCGCAAAAAAAAAAAAATCGGCAAACTTTGGCAAATTTTATTGCTTAAAGAATACGCAAAAAAAAAATAAAAAATTAAGGGTCTGTAGATGAGGTCATGATCTTTCCATGAAAAATATTTAAAAATTGGGGGACAAAATTTACCATGCAGTAAATTCCCTAAGTGATTCGGTACATTTTTTATTTATCGTTGGTATGTGTAGGCAAAAACGATTCATACAGGGGAAAATGTGCTCCGACCTATGTTACCACGGTCGCACTGCAACGCCGCACGGGTGGGCAAACCGAGTGAACCTGCATGGGGGGCGACCCGCTTGGGTTACCGCGTGACACAAAGAGGAGGTTCAATTTATTTTATTTTATTTTTTGGCAACGGGGCAGTTTTACGCCCACTTAGATGTGCCAAAATCAGGCCTTATCTTTGAATTTGGTGATGTCCCACCAAAAGGCGTCTATGAGGTATAACCGCAGTTTGAAGGGGTTAAAAAGGGCTTATAGGGGTATGACATAATTCAATATTTTTTTCATGTATTTTTTTCCAGATTTCATAACGAATTTTTGGTTGACCCTCAACCAAAAGTTGTTTGATTTATTTTCCTTTTTTTTTTTTGCGCGAGTTGAGACTGTCTGGGAGCTTGTCGAGGACTTTGCCCGGATCTGGCATGGGCGGGCCACCAGGAGCAATCTAAGGTAACCCGAGCGGCCCGACTGGTAACCCAAACGTCAACTTCAATGATTTTTTGTCCTCGTATGAATATGCAAAAATTATGAAAAAAAAATAGAGATCGTAGATTAGGTGTTGATGTTTTTGAAAAAATATTTATAAATTATAATAAAACATATAAAACTATGAAATAAATTTACGTGACAAACTGGTGGTTTATTTTTTTAATTTTTAATTTTGTCAGAAGTTGGTTGCGAGTAAGCCTAACAGTGTTACCGGTTCCCGGAATTCAACAAATCAAGGGAAGCGGTGATTTATAAGACCCCACCCATGCTCGTTTCATTGATTGTCCTCGATGCACCCCTTCCCCACTCCTACCTCATCGTTTACCCTAAGGATCATCATTCTTTTACCAATTTGGAGGGGTGACTTGAGTGGACAGTGTTTGCAGGAACCCGAGATAAATAGAAACCTCCCTCATTCATGTTTGATGCATATGTTTAAACGAGCCATATCGTACAGGTAAGTCGGGTGCTAGGCATAAGCATTCTCTCTACATGGCCTATGGCTAGACCCTTAGTGCCCCCCAAACTTACCCATACACCCAAGGGTGTAAAATTAAATATGCACACCTTAGATATCACAAACGGTGTCTTATAGGCCCCCTTGACCAAAAACTAACTTATAACATCACGTCTGCTCACTCTAGCCAGACCTAAACTGTCTCACAACGTTTTAAGTTCTTTGAATCGAGCCTATCGTTGCTTACCGTATATATCACAAACAGTATTTAATATCCCCCCTTTTACCAAAAACTAACCTATAACATCCCATGCACAACCTCGACATACCTACTTAGCACAATACTATTGGTTGTTTTTATCATTGTGAATTGTGTCACTCGATGATACTTTAGGTTATGTCATGAAAAGGTACACGACCAACATATATCCTCATACCTAAGTCATCAACTCGACCGTATTCAATTGGTTGGTAGTACATGTCACTCGATCAACAACCTCATCCTACCCTTTTATCTCTCTTTCTCTCATTCACCTTCTCTCCCTCTTTCCCCGACAGGAAAACAACAACAAAAACATAGACCCTGAGAGTTGTGTTTCTCGGCCCCCCCGGGCGGCAGATGCACGATAAGCTTGATTTACAACCCAGCCCATCCTTTTCCCCTCCGTTACTTATATGTCCACCCCCTCTTCTCTTTATATCTCTACATATGCATATCAATGTATGTATGTATATGCATATATTATAAATAATATATATCATATATATCACACACTTTGATGCACGCATGTTCCCACACATATGCGACACAACAAGAGAGAGGAGGGGGGGGGGGGCAAAACATCATAACCTAGGCTACCAGAATGGTCCGGGTCCACTTACCTGGCTAGGCCAAAAAGATATAGAGAAATCAAACAATAAAAAATATTTTTTAATTTAAATTTAAATTTTAATTTTGGTAACGAATTTTCATCTGACCATGAGGCAAAAGTTGTTCAGTTTATTTTTCTACATAAAATAGTTTATTTTCGGATTGTTTTAAATTTTTATTTTTTTTTATTGGGACCTTCCCTAATCCTTGCGCGGCTGGGGGGCACGAAAAAACAGGGTGACCCGGGCGGTCCGGCTGGTAGCTTAGATCATAACGTGTTTGTGAAGAGGTACTGTAAATTGTAATTTTGTACCCTTTCACAAACATATATAATTCAGGTCTTAAATCTCACAAAGAATCCGATATTTAACGCTTCAATATGAGCGTGTTTGTCGAGAGGTTTGGAGTAAAAGTTATTACACTTTTTTCAACACATGTCTAGATTCGGTGCTAAAGTTTTTCCCTTTGTCTCTCGTGCACCACATTCCACACACTTTCATACTTATGTACAATACAATAAATTTTATTTTGTGCATGTATGCACATGTCTATACACAGAGAGAGAGAGAGAGAGAGAGAGAGAGA
>BFEA01000093.1:2414018-2477027 GCA_003427395.1 Chara braunii
TGTGAGAGAGAGAGAGAGAGAGAGAGAGAGAGAGAGAGAGAGAGAGAGAGAGAGAGAGAGAGAGAGAGAAGAAGGAGGAAGGCAAAAGGCTTACTTGCATAACGCATGAATCGTGGTCGGCTCCCGTGCAGACGTGGTCGCTACGCTGCTCCGCTTTGCGGTCTGCAGCGCTGCTGGGTTTTCTTTAGTTGGGTAGGAATCTAGCCCATAAGGCGGCCAGGTACATCTGGAGGAGAAGGGCTAAGTTAACTAGAAGAGAGGGAAAACGAGTTTGAGATTTACCTGGCGGCTGGGTTTGATTGTTAGGCCACTACACTGCGCTACCCGTCGTCGGAAACAGTAAGGCGGGGGGAACTGCTGGCTGTGCCTGGCCGAGGCCGTGCTCATCTCACTAAACTAAAGGAGTGGAGAGCGAGCTGGGAGACTGCAGACCCTGTCTGCCGAACTATGGGCCACTCATCCCACTGGTCGGAGCAGCCAAAGGATAGGCGTGAAGTACAAGATTACCCCTTGGCTGGCATACTGCATTTGCGTAACCTCCCTGACCACGCAGTGACCTCACCTCAAAGGGACAGCATTCGATGCCATTAACCCCATGTCTCGAGTTGTGGCCGTGGCAGTGCGGGCCTCGAACTTCTGTGGGGTAGTTGGCCTTTTGAGAGAGGTGGATTGCCGCTGAGATTGAGGCAGTCGTTGAGGAAGTTGACTGTTGGAGATTGATTTTGGTTTGACCAGACTACTGTTGATTGCTGAGCACCACTGATGTTGGTTCGTTGGGTACCGTTGAGCGTTGCTGCTAACGTACGGCAGTATAATCCGCCTTACTACTCTCATACGTTGCTACAACACACGACTGTTGGATTTTGTTGTGTCTCGCATTACGTATTGTTGCTAAGCACTAGCGACGTGGTCTATAAAAACGCAACGTTTCCAGGCTTCGTTCCGACAGTTCAGTTTAAGGAGGAGTATTGTGAACTTAGAGAGAGTAGCTTGCAAATTCAGGGGGATATGACCAAGATTTGGAGAGTCACCAGGGAGTCATCAGTTAGTGGTTTGACTTCTGTTGACCGAGTTCTTGCTACGCTTTGGCCACCATTGTGGGGCCCTCATGCGACTGAAGATTACAAGGCCCTCTCCTGCGAGTTGAGTTGTCCCTCTTTTGTATCTCGAGTATCTAAAACCTCTCTCTCTATCTTTCTTACTCTAAGTCTAGCCCAGTTCAAAGAGGAAGGCGGCAGGCGGGATTGCAACCTGTAGGACCGCAACAAGACTCTGTGGGGAGTCAGCCCACCGATTGTGGGAGCTCTGTCGAAACCTAGGCGAGGTTCTGGAGGCAAGGGACTGAGAGGTAACCATTGCTTTCCTTTTAATAACCCAGTTATAACCCATATGGGTATTTCTTGCTATGCTTGACTGAATATATTGCCTGCATCCCTACTTTGACTTTCAGTTTGACTTAAAGACATAAACCAGACTTAATAATGAAATGATTGCGCAAATTCAGTTTCAGTTTTTGTTGTATTGATTGAAAGCAGATTATGTGATTGCATCTGGGGAGGAAGGTAGTAGTTTTGTTCGTGTCTAACTGGGTCAACCAAAGGCTGGGAGAGTCTCCATAAGATTGGAGGGTTCAGTGCTATGTTTATTTTTCGATTGTCTGAAGGACCAAACAAGTTCCCATAAGTTTGGGTAGTCTGGTTGCTCTGACTTGTGAGGGCTGACTGTGATTGACTTTCAGGGACCAAGCATGTTCCATAAGTTTGGGTGACTTGGTCGCCTTGTTTACTTTGGGTTTCTTTCAACTTCTTTTGGTTTTGAACGACGAGGTCTGAGCATGTTTCATAAATTTGGGTGGCTCAGCCTCTTCCTGCTTTGACTATAAGAAAACGAATCCGGCTGAAGATCATACATGTTTCATAAGTTTGGGTGGTCTTGGTCCAACACCACGCACATGCAAGAACCAGAAGGCTATAATTTGACTATATTTTATTACTATCCTACTTATGAACATGCTAGTCAGACAGGGTTCCATAAGTTTGGGTGGTTTGACTATAACTTATCACCAACTAAAGAGAGTACTAATTAGAAGTAAATTTGTGATACGAAGGGGCAGACTGAATCTTGAGCTGAAGATGATCGGTTCAATTATATGCTACCTCGGAAGACTAAGTACATATAATTATATAAAATTGGGATACTTAAACAGTTCATGGCGACTAGGGTAACCTAGTCGTATGCCTAAAGAAGAGAAAAGTTGTTGTGCCCTGTGTTTGTATATACTCAATGACTGAGCTAGACATCTTTCATAAGTTTAGGTGGTCTAGCTTTATGCCCTATGTAAGCTGGGTATAAAGGAAAAAATCATTGAGAGACGATAGGTAGTTGCTTTAGTTTCTCGCCACGTGCTAGAGCCATAGAAGTTAGTTTTAATTCCTGCATTTTCTTAGCTCGATTTATTTTACTTAGGTCAATTTCTGCATTTTCTGGGATCTTTTGTGATACTTGGCCTTGTGTAAATTTTGGTAAGCTACTTTCTCTATGGAAAGCGCTGCCGAAATTTTTACAAAACCAAGGAGTTAGTCAGATTTTGTCTTTTCATAGTTAAACTTGTCTGACTTTTTATATGACTTAGTAAAAATCTGGAGAGTCTCCTTTTCTAAAGGGAGTGTTGCCCGAATTTTTGCTAATTCAGGGAGTTAAACAAAATTGGACCTTGAGAAGTTAAAGTCACTTTCAATTTTGAACTTAGCTTTGTAAAAATCTTGGATTAACACTTTTCTAAAGGGAGTGCTGCCGAAATTTTTACAAATCTAAGGAGTTAGTTAAATTCTGTCTTAATTAAACTCGGGTTTTGTTCTCGGTTCATATGTGACTTAGTAATAATCTGGAAAGTCTTCTTTTCTAAAGGGAGTGTTGCACAAATTTTTACTAATTTAGGGAGTTAGAAAAAATTTGATTTTCCAAAATTAGAGTTTGATTTTTGTTTTCATATTTGAGTTATTATGAATTTCGAGAAGACACTTTTTCTACGGGAAGCGCTGTTGATTTTTTTTTAGTTTAGAAGAGTTAGATTATATTTTGACAGATGACAATTCTGGCAAGCCACTCTATATAGAGGAGATTCTGCCAAAGGTCTACCTTTTCTTTAGGCACTGACTTAGGGGTAGACTTAGGTTTAGTTAAGTAGAATAATTCTTTGTGAGATTGTGATTATGAAGATTATTCCCGATTCGAACTTATAGATTTAGCTTGGGGATTGACCTGCCTTGTGTTACATGTCCTCTTGATCGTTTGATTCAGGATCAGGAATAGATTTAGCTTGATCTCACGAGGATCATCTTCTGTTATCACTGATAACATGTCGGTTACCGATTCGTCGGTTTACGACTTAACTCCAATCCACTCTTGCCACTCAACCTCAAGGCTTTAGCCTTGTGATTTGAATTGTTTTGTTGTGTTTTCGCCCGGACTTTATTTGAATAGCCATTTAAAGAAAAGTGCTGAGTATTTTATTTTGAGGAGTTGCACAAGATTGAGGCTTGCATGGCTAAAACGAGGGGTATAAGTGCAGAAAATGGTTTAAGTTGACCCCGTGTAGTACATGAACTTTTGGTTGAATCTTTCATGTGATTGTAGGTATATTTTGTGGTTCGGACTTTGGAGTGACTATCTTCGATCATATACATATATATGATTGAGAGGAGTCTCACTGTGATTGTGAGAAGTGATCGTCACATAATTATGACCCTCTATATATATGTAAATACATATGTCTTGAGTGTTTCGCGCGGCTTACTATGACCGCGCGTAAGGGTTAAACAAATTATGCTTTTGAGAGAAAAGGGAGATCCCCTGTTATCCCTTGCTTTTTAGAGGTTTTTATAGTTGGACGTCGTAGTCTGTGGCAACCGCCAAAGTCAAACCCCTTGATTTCTCTCCAGGCCCTGGATCATGGAGTTGGTCTTCAGGACGATAAGAGACCATTGCCACCACATGTATGAACCTGTGTACGACCCACTCTCCGCAGGGTGCATAAGAGGGTGTGGTTCTCAACCGCACTTGGCGGTTGTCCAACGTCGACAGATTAATCCCTCAATGCGCGTGTCAGCCGACATTTGAGTGTCGAATGTGACCCTCGAGATTAACGAGGATCGCATGAGTATGGGTACTACATAGTACGCCATCATTGTGACTGCTTGCGTACGCTTGTATTGCAAGTCGATATGAGGTTAGCCCTACGCCCGCGCGGTTTTATATTAAGTCTCGCGCGCAACATGTATCCGATTTTCACATCGGAGAGTTATGAGATAGCTACTAAGGGACTAGGAGTGTTGTATCATTGTTTGTTCTGTGTCGTTCTATATATGTATGTGTATGTGTGTGTGTGTTTATTTTTATGTTCTTTAGAGTGGTATATGTGTGGTGTGTGGGATTTGTCTTAGCCGACCGATGACGAGTCGCGCTTTGGACCTCAGCCCCCCAAGGCTTCGGTTCGCGTGCGGGTTCGACAGAGGTGTAAAGCTGCGCGTAACCCCTATGCTACAGCGAACGAGAAACGTCATCGGCTGGTCCACCTCTGCAATTGCAACTGATTAGCTTTCGTACTGTGGACTAGTAGCTCGGCGGGAATACGCCTACCGAAGGGAGGTGACAACTCCAGTAAGGTGGAGGTAAGTCGTCCCTCGAGTAGGATCTATCCTGGCGTAGGGGCTCGCGAGAGGTATGGTTGGCGCACTCGGCCGGAGCGGCTTGCGGAAGCTCCATATGTATTCGCGACGAGGATCAGACCAAGTCCTGCGTGACGCGGACGGGAGGGTCCCGCCCTGTCTTGCGCGGTGCCGGACTGATGCGCTCGACAACGCTCCCGAATGATGTTCATATTAAACCAACGGACTCGAGCATCCAGGAGGGGGAAGTACCGTTTGATATATCCTTGTTCTGTTTCCACTATCACACTCTCCATGATAGATATTGAGATCAACCAAACAAGCAAATTCATGTTGTACAACTTTCGAGTGGAGTGTAAGATTAAGTCTGGAGTTGGACATCAGTCCACTGGTTCCGAAGGGATTACTGTTGCCCCATCCATAAAGAAAATTCCTTCCGACGACATTACACAGAGCGGTGGTATCAGGCGTCTTTGGGCATACTCCACTTGGCTTCTTCTCACTGTGTCTGCCCTTCTGCTTTTGTGCATGCCGTGCCTTTTTCCTTTCGCTCTGTCCCAACTACTACGGAGTTGCCGCATGAAGATTTTTCCCTAGGATGTTGGACTTCTTCTCCTAGTAGTCAACTTTTTTTATCTTCTTCCCAATAGATACCGCGCCTTACTCTTGATCTTGATGAGACCGATGATCTCAATATTTCATCATTGTTTCGTTCATCTTCTTCGGATGTTTTGTTTTCTTCCTACCCTCTTCGTCATCTCTACGTGATGGCTCCTCTTGACAGTGCTCCCCTCCCCTTCCTTAAAGATCTTGTATGTTATTTCCTCTATGTTCCTCCAGTCTCCTCCACTCGCCCTTCCCATTCTGTTTGTTCCCATTCGTTCTCTTCTTCTCTATAGCAAGGCTTAAATCTCTTTCACCTTGGCATCCAGTGAGTTTTCTTAAGTTGTATGACGCCGACGTGTATCTTCCTTATGGATAGTACGGGATTGGGGGCCCACTTGATTGGAGCGGAACGTCGAAGACCTGGTTAGCCCGAACTTGATTTTGATACCTCTCTACCAGCTGCATTTGTTATCACTACGGGGGAGGTTCGAAGCCCTGAGGATGCATTATGGGATCTCGGTACCTCTGTTCGCTGTACTTCATACCGTGTCTGTCCTGACCTGGTGGTCCACCCGCTGACCATTATGAGCGTGGAGTCCAAGGTGGCATAAGGGATCGTCCTTGTCTCTCCCACTGTCGGGATGGTTCTGCTTGGTACCCTTGCAGGTGCAGGGCTTCCTCCTGGTATCCTATGTACCCTTGTGATCCTTGTGGGTCCGCCTGACTTTCTCTTGCTGGGCCGAGCCTCGAACCACGATTGTTGGGGCCTCCTTCAGTTCGTACTTGCCCTGTGTGTTCTTACGTATTTGTCGTAGATTTGTGGCCTTGAAGGTGAGGTTGTTGTTGACTATGAAGATGTGAGTTGGAGTTCCTCTCGCCTGTTGTTTATCTCTATGCGTAGTTCTAACCCGTGCTCTGCAGATGTTGCAGGAATTGTTCCCTGTGACCTCCATGACGAACTCCTATGGTACGACGATTGTCCTCCCCTTGTTTGTTTCTGGGGCACTGCTCCTCGGTGTGAAAGTACCAGCGGCATCTACGACACCAGTCTGTGTATGGTGTGACAATATCGACCCTCCATCTGTCACCTTCATGTGATTGAATGAGAAGTTCGTCATCCACTCAGGATCTCGCTTCCGGTGACATGTCGATTTTCATATTCATAAACTTTGGGCGAGTATTATCATATATTCTGGAGCATAGATATTCAATCAATACTTCCCCGAACATTCCTTTTACAACAATTTTTTGAAAATAATATGCATCTAGTGGGACCCGTAACGCGATAATCTAGAAATTGGATTGTGGCTCTCAGGCCCTAATATCCTTTGGTTTGTGCAGGGCATCCATGCTTTGAATTGGAAGACGAATTCGTCTTTCTCTAATTTGGTTTTTAGCTCCTTCTCCCTTATGAGGGCCTCGCCACACCAGTGTCGATAACCTTTGTTTTTCACCAACTGTCATACATTTTTTGCCAAACGATTTTTCGCCATACCCCCCCCCTTTCGCCACACAACACTATAGAATGGACGCACTTGTGAATGTAAGATGGAACAAGACGAATGCCCCTGAGGGTACGATAAGCACTAGTCCATCCCGACCTCACGCCCACTCACCAATTTCGAAGAGAAGTTGAAGGCGCAGCCGAGGACTGTCAAAAACTTCGGAGTAGCAGGCTAGGGGTTCAAGAACTTTCGACAACAGGTGTCAAGAAGCATTCTCTGACAACTTGCAAATTTTCTACCTGTCTCCAATTTTGACACCCTGTATGGCGAAGATAAATTATAAAAAATCATGGTTTCGACACTGGTATGGTGAGGCCCTGAGCCATTCGACGATCTCCTTTACACAAGCAACGTAGGATGCCACATCTGCTCCTTCGAACTTAACCCTACCTTTTTCCCCAAATATAACGTACAGTCATTATAACTCTATGTGGACTGAAAGATACCCCAAATACAGTTATAATTACCGTACATTGTATTCGGGGTAAGAAGGTACCTCTACGATTGTCGGATTCGAAGAGGCGCTTTACCGTCCAACCGTCCTCGAAAGATCTGATCAAATCCTCGTTTACCTGCCTTGATAGTTGCCTCTCTATGTCATCGAAGGTAACGATAACAGTCCTATACTTTAACCATGCCTCCTTAGGGCTTCGCCACACCACTGTCGAAAGGCAAAACATTTCGACGGCTGTCATAAAAAATTCAACAGCCTCCCTTCGACAGTTTGCCCCCTTTTGGCCACACAACCGTGTAGAGTGGACGCAATTGTGAACACAAGATGGAAAAAGACGAACGCGCCTGAGGGTACGACAAGCATTTGTCCATCTTAACCTCACGCCCACTCACCAAATTTCAAAGAGAAGTCGATAAGGTTCGCCCACACAGGCTGTCAAAAAAAATTTGAAAGTTGACCGACAATTTATCCCCCCTTCGCCACACAGGCTGTCGAGAGGCAAGGTTTTTGGTCATGGCCAAATGGACTCTGTTTTTCTACAATGCATGAGTGTCACAGAACAATCCCTGACGATGCAAATTCAAACACAATTCTCAAAAGGCAGGTGGGGCACTTTCGAATTTTCGTTTCCTGCAGGCGGGAGGAAACAAATGGGGGAGGGTGGCCGTCGAGCGTACCATTCTGACACCTGTCGAATATTTTTTTAGCCGCAATTTTTCGAAAGTCTGTGTGGCGATGCAAAATTGTCGGAAACCTAGTTTTTGACAGACTGTGTGGCGAACCTTGATGGCACAACCGAGGACTTTCTAAAGCATCGGAGTAGCAGGCTAGGTACTTACAACTTTCGGCACGAGGTGTCGAGAACCATTCTTTGACAACTCGCGAATTTTCTTCCCGTCTCCATTTTTTTTTTTTTTTTTTTTTTTAATCTCCAATTTTGATAGGTTGTGTGGCGAAGAGAAATTATAAAAATAAGTGTTAACAACACCGTTTACCACTAACCTTCTCTCCTCATCATTTTTGTTTTCTACCACCTCCCCTAAGTGAACATCGTTTGGACGTACTCCCTCTTCGTATCATCTCCTGACTAAGGGCATACTCACACGACGATCCCAAGTCCGCAAAATATGCGGATTTGGGAAGGACCGATTTGAGGTTTTGGGCATGGTTCACATCACACTGCTGTGCCTTTTCAGATGGGATAAGGTCGCAGGCATCTGGAGAAATGGGGATTTGGTACTTGGATAGTCACACAACACCATCCACAAATTGTGCAAGAACGTTTGTGAACGGATTTTTACTAATTTTCGAAGAAAATGCGAAAAATGAAATAGGGCATTTGCAGTCGCCTCCAGAGGTGACCTCATGGCATACTTACACGAGGACCTATAATCCCAAAATCCCCCCCAAAAGGGAAAAAGGCGGGTCACACCGATCTACCAAATTCGCAAATGTATTATTCCAGTGCCCATTTGTCAGCGGCCTGGGAAGCCGCGGGGCAAGGGATTTTGCGATCACCTCTGAAGGTGACCACAAATGTTTTTTTTTTTTTTTGCATTTTCTTCAATAATTGACAAAAAATTGTTCACAAAAGTTCTTGCACAATTTGTGGATGGTGTCGTGTGACCAGCCAAGTACCAAATCCCCATTTATCCAGACGACCGGGACCTTGTCCGATCTGAAAAGGTACAACAATGTGACGTAAACCATGCCCAAAACCTCAAATCCGCCCTTCCTAAATCTGCATATTTTGCGGATTTGGGATCGTCGTGTGAGTATGCCCTCAAAATCCCTTGCCCCGCGGCCTCCCAGACCACTGACAAATGGGCACATAAATAGTGCATTTGTGAATTTGGTAGATATCTGTGACCGGCCTTTTCGCCTTTTTTTTTTGGATTTTGGGAATATAGGTACTGCGACCCCAAAATATGCGGGTTTCGGAAGGGTCGATTTCAGGTTCTGGGCATGGTTCACATCACGTTGCTGTACCTTTTCATATGGGACAAGGTCGCTGCTGTCTGGAGAAATGGGGATTTGGTACTTGGCTGGTCACACGGCGCCATCCACAAATTGTGCAAGATCTATTGTGAACGAAGTTTTGCCAATTTTTGAAGAAAATACGGAAAACAAATTAGGTCATTTGCAGTCACCTCCAGAGGTGACCGCAAAATCCCTTGCCCCGCGGCTTCCTAGGCCGCTGACAAATGGGCACACCAATCGTACATTTGGTACTTCGGCAAATCTGTGTGATCGGGCCACCACCCCTTTTTGGGGGAGATTTGGGATTATAGGTCCCAGTGTGAGTATGCCCATTGGCAGAAATTCGTTCACGAGAGTTCTTGCACAATTTATGCATGGTGTTGTGTGACCAACAAAGTACCAAATCGCCATTGAGACAGAGAGAGGCATCGCAGCTGGGTGGTTAGCGCACTGCTGCGCCACTCCAAAACGACGTCGGTCGAAGTTTCCTCAGGATTTTCGTGGAACGCTAGGCCCTGCCTCGTCGTCATCCTCGTCATCGCGACGAGGAACGAAGGGACCTCCATGCCAGCTCTTCGTTGGTACTGGCTTGCCGAAGTGGTTCCCTATCTAGGCAGCCTACTCACTTTCCCCTTGTTGTGCGTTGGTGTGTGAGGGAATTTCTTTCGGAAGAAAGCCATAGAGTGCAAGGTTTTTTTCGTCGTTACCGAGGTTTTGGCAGGTCATGCCATATTCCATGTGGGGAATGGAGAAGTCAAAGGAAGCCGCAAGCGATGCCCAGTAGCGCCATCTGCAATCAAGATAGGAGAGAAGAGTTCAGGCCGGTGTTCCTATGTGGGCGGATGAAAGAAGAGTCAGGGTAAGGTTCTGTCCCTGGGCGATATCGAGGAAGACAGGAAGAACTATCTTCAGGTTTGCATGCTCAGATTCGACATAATCCGGAGCACGGGGATTACTAGAGGTGGAATTCACGAGGGTAAGGCGCGTAGATAACTCTAGTTTTAGGAGGTGATCCCTCAGAGGTGGTGTGTCTGGCTCAACATACTAGCTTTGGCGATATCCCCAGACCTCGTACTCTGTCCTCCGCAATAGGAGCGTTGTCTATGTACTTTACATACATGCTAAGGCGAATGATTCTCTGAATCATACCTCGTCCTCGACGGGTTGAGAAATTTGATTGTCTTTTCTGGATAAATATGTGTATGTATCTGTTTGTTTGCATGTGCGGAGTCCGTGGGGCGCAAGGCTGAATGACCTAGTGCCCCCGGACACTAGTCCATCCGGCCCTTCCTCACGGAGGGACAGTAGGTGGGACACACACACACACACACAATCAATTTTATGTTTGTCTATTTTCCAGTTGTTGTCTATCCTCCCTCTGCTCTTTTTCTAAGTATTTTTACTTACCCAAACTGAGCACCCTTAAGTAGTGCCAAACATTTGGTGGTCCCTTGTTTGGAGTGCCTACTGCACTTTTATGGGGGCCGCTCAGTTCGGGATGTCTGTGTTGCCTGTAGGTGATGACGGATGTTCTTTTTGGAGTGACTCCTTAGCTTAGTGGGTGGTGGGAACCAACAGTCTGTAGGGTTCAATCGTGATGTGAGTAGGTCATGCGCTGCTTTGCTCCATGTTGGATGTGTGGACTGCTTCGTATACGCTCCACCGCTGCCTTTGCTGCCTGTCCTGCTGGCTTCGCATGTGGCTCTGTGCATATTGCTGTGTTCAGTGTGTGGTGTGGCCGTGTTGTTGGTGTTGCCTTGCGCTTCACTACTCTGCTGCCTTGCTTCTCATCCGCTGGCCGTGTCTTCCGTGTTTCCACACTGTGTGCCATGTCTTTCCTTGCAGTCGTTTTTGGCGTTGTGCAGCTGTGTTGCCTGATGCCCCACAGGGTTGTCGCCCGTTGCTATGTTCTGCTTGGGGACATTCTGCCTTCAATAAGGGTCAAAGGGTTCATGACTCAAACCATCTAATACGGAGATTCCCACAGATTATCGAGGGTTCAGCCTCCTAATGAGTCGGTGCAACTCCAACGAAACATCTATCATCAACTTTTATTTTTTTCGGTTGTTCGTTTATTTTTTCGTTTTTTTTTGTGTGTCTTGTTGTTGTTTGATTTGATATCGTTCCCCTGCTACCTTATGTTGTTTGCCTGCCCATCTGCCTACCCTATGCCTTTCACTAGGTGTGCGTTATTGCCTTAAGCTGTTTGCCAACCCATGCCATCCTGATGCGTATGTGCCTTGTTGCCTTGCACTATTTTGCTTGCCCATCCACCTTCCACATGTCGTCTAGCCTATGTCTTGTAGTGCACTGTCTTTTGTCCTTCAATGTCTTGTGCGGAGGTTTTAAAAAAAAAAGGGTAGAAAACAAAGTTTTGGTGATAGTGCCCTTCCGAAGAGAAGTCCCCCCCCCCCCTCTCCAGTGGAGGGTTTTCAAAATTTATCTTTCAGTGGTGTGTCTGTCCTCCCAACGCCACTTTATCCGGATTTTTAGAATCAACTCCTCGTCTTAAACATTTTGCAGGAGCCACCGGTGTTTGACTGACATTTATCTTATCTTAGTTTTAAGGGTTAAAGAGTCAAGGGACCATGTACTATCTTCTACAGGGTATAGCGTCGTCCGGACATCATAAGTTAAGGGGAACGGTTCAAAATCCACCTTGTTGTAACTTCTTGGTAGTTGGCTTTCAAAGTGACAAATCGGTTATAAGTGGCGTTGAACAGGGAGGGGCCTCTTAGGGAGGTGCACCCCCTGCCCTCCTTGGGGACAGGGCCCAGGTCCCTCATGGAGGTAGATGGAGGGGGCGAGGGAAGACTCCCAGAGAATCAAATGATTTTTTGGGATATTGAGGACCATATATGTAAATCTATTGGACAATGCTATGACGAGAGTTTTTTCAGATTGCGGCTAATTTGGGGGAAGTAATCATTGATGAAAGAGGGAAACGTTTCAGGGTCAACGAGTCGCTGGATGAAATAAAAGAAAAGTGGTTGAAGGAGAGAACTGTTATCTTTATTTTTCAGGAGGAGGCAAGAGAGTTGTCACGCGGTGTGAAGGAGGATCTGATTAGGGCCTACAAAGATGGTTGGACCGCTCGTGGGCTGTTCAATCCGGATCTTCGAAGAAGGAGGGTAAAATTTGAAGGTCCTAACGTAGTACCTTATATGGCAAAAGCAGTAGAAGTGGCTACCTGGCTAGCTCAGAAAGGTACGATTGCGCTCAGCCTAAAAGGGAAGGACTATACGGTGACTCTGAAACCCTGGATGACGAAGCAAGAGCTTAAGGAGTTGAAGCTAAGGGAGGCAGAGGTGAACTTTTGGATAGTTACCCTAAGGGTCCCTCTGGAGGCAATGTATTATGTCACTTCGGCAGCAAAGGGGCTAATTGGGGGAGTCAAACACATGCACCCGCCAGAGGCCGATAGATCCAAACCTAAATTGGTGAACGTCAAACTGGACATGGAGCCGCAAGCCAAATTTAGAGTGGAAGACCATCTGATAATTGAATCCCCAAAGGGAGAGATTTGGAAAGTGGAAGTTGCAACCCCATACTCAGACTTGTGCCGTAAATGTCGGTGGTGTTTCCACACAGAAGAGAACTATCTCGGACAAGCCACGGAAGGGAGAGCTAGGAGAACGTGGGTGAATTCTAGACCCCCTCCCCAAAATGGCCCAGCACAGCAGTAACACAGAGTTCAGCCAGAGTTGCGCAGTCCATAGAGAGAGGTTCCGACTCCTGTCCCTCAGGGGCAACATCTTCAGCAGGCTCATCTGTAGGGGGAGCAGACCATACCACGGTCGTCAACTCAAAGGCATCAGGCAGGTTCCAAGGGGGGCGGGCTTCCCCCTGGTACTGTGATAGCAGAACCAGTGCTCGTGTCCGTTAATCACCCTCGAGTTGTATTGGTCCAAGGTTGGGAGCCGATGGGTGTGCAGGGCCCCAGTCCTTTTACTCCCAGCAGATGCTCCCACTCTTCCCTGGTAGCACTCAGATACCCCCGTGGGATCAGTCGTACCAAATACCCTTACAAGGGTATTTCGCGTGTTTTTTGCAAGTCACGCAAGTGCAATGTCACTCGCCTGACGGCGTGCTCGTGAGTGTGGGCATAGGTTCTTGTCAGGGTGAGGGGCGCGCCTGGCGGCGTGGGGTATTGACGGTGGGGCGCAACTGTGCGCTACCTAGGCGTACGGGGTCACGGGCCAGTGGGACGCACGACGTTTGTTTGTATTTTATATTAAATAGTTGTTGCATTAAATTCTCGTAAGCCCCGGCTTGCGGCGTAATCCGGGCGTGACGCCGGACTCAATGGTCGTCACGGTAGTCGAGGACCTTGAGCGCGTACCCCTTATGGTGACCTGCGGGTTTTGTATGTTTGGGATGCTGACGGGAACTCTTGTGTTCCGCCTTATCGAAAATTTAGACCGAAGAGGTCAACGTGCGTAGGAACAGAAGGGGTCAGTAGACGCGGCCTCCCTCGCTCCTATTTGGAGAGCGCTGATAGTTTGAATTGGGAGGGGATTCGAGAACCCGCCTATGAGGCTGCAGCGTGAGGGCAGCGAAGTGGCCAAGGGGGGGGGGTACTAAAGGAAGACTGCAGGGATGCAGCGGCCGCTGGCCAGGCTGCGGGTTACGGTAGGCCGGGTGTCTGCTACTACCCTCAAGGCTTGTACCAGGGCCGTTTCACCTGAGCCCGTCCTTCATCTTGCAGCAAGGCCGGTGGCTTTTCACTCGATGAAGGGGCGGGCGCCGCTGTGGTGCCCGGGTCGCTGCGCAAACTCGGCAGTGAGCGGGGGAGCCGACTGTAGTTAGTAGGGGCGGGGAAAGGAAGTTGGTAAGTGAGGGAATGAACCCGGAGGGGTTCCTGTGCCGGGTACATGCGAGGGCAGCGACGGAGCAGGTGTAGGAAGGGAGCGGCCGCGGCCGTCGGGCCGAGTCAATGTGGCTATCGACAACAGCGGACGAGAAAGGCAGCGGTCGGGGCAATACTGGGCAGCGAATGGGCCATAGCACATAGTGCCAATAGGTAGCACCGGAGTCGGGGAGACTACGCAGCAGCTAGTGACGAGCACTGGCACGGTAAGGCACGATGAAGAAGAGACGGGCGGGGTGATCGGGATTGGTAGGTGATAGGGACGGGCCACTACGGTGGTCGGGCGCAGAGCTGGCGGAGAGAGACAAGGCCGACGGACAGCCCGCTACCGGGCAACTGTCGGGCAGCGTTGGGCAGCAGCGGGCGTTGAAGCAGACACCGGAGTGCCGGACGGGGGCAAGTGAGCAGGATGGGGATGAACCCGGCGCGGTTGTGCGCCAGGTGCACTCGAGGGAAGGGTGATCAATCGGATAGGGGAGTAGATGGGCGGATGTTGCTGGAACATTGCAGTGGGGCGACGGATACTGGGGCGGAGGGAGTCTGGAAACCGGATGAACCGGACGCGGGGGTGCGCCAGGTGCATTTGAAGTAAAGAAGACGATGGCGGAGCGAAGAGTTGGGTACGGTCAGGGAGGTAGAGCGCTCTCAATCCCAAGTGGAATTGAGAGGGGGAAGGCGTGATCCCGAGGTTTTGGCCCCGGGTGGATCCAACGACAGCGTTAGTTTTGGCAGTAAGTCAGTGGGTTAGGTGTCAGAGGAGAAAGGTGGTGCGCAGCGATGTCGGGGAAGCTGGTTATGGCGGAAGTAAAAACCATGTAGCCTGGTCGTTCCTTGACGAGATTGGGCGGGAAGAGACTCGGTAAAGGGGTTTTTAAGGGTGGAGAAGCTGATTCTGAAGTCAGTTTGAGCAGTAGATAGTGGAGTAGAAAGTTAGTGGGTGAGAGGCTGCGCAGTGGGCCAGGAGGTATAAATGCCGGGAGAAAGGTTTGGACATGGTTATGTATCTTTCCGTGTTCTAGCGGAAGATTCATTCGATTTTGCTCATCCTATCGGTGGCGGACAGCTGGCGGTACAAGCTGAATGCACAGAGGGAGAGGGAGAGAGAGGGAGAGAGAGAGAGGGAACTCACCTATAGTAGCGATATGGCACCCGTAGGGAATGTACCCTCCCCAATTCTTGGGGCAGGTTCATTCGTCTTCTAAGGGAGGAGGAGGCGAGGCCAGTTGCGGGACTGGGGCGTTGCTTGTTGCAGGTGTGTTTGCTCACAGTGGGCAGCCCCTTCACACTCGAGGCTTCTCGGCCCATTGCGCAGCAAGAAACTTATGAACCTGGCCAACAAGTCGGCCGGGTGCATTACGAGGGAAAGGGGCGAGGGAAAAACGTACCTAACAGGCGCGATGGCAGGGCGATCCTGTGGCTGAGAATCAGGTCTGGGTGTGATAGGAAGGCTAGAAGGATAGTAGCTACTCTCTGGGGGCTGCCATGATCAATCGGAGCCGCAGCACAGTTGTCATCGCACTGACCGGGCCCATCGCTTTGGTTGTCAGGAGTCGGTATCTCGGTATCTCAATTGTTCTCCATTGTTGGGCACTCCCCTCGGTGGGGCAGCTCTCGTCGATTCGGCTGGGGGAGTGCATTCCGGTCACAGCCAGGTACCTGTCAGCAATACGGCCGAGTGCCCCGTTGTTCGGAGATGACCTCCCGCTTCCAAGGTGCGAAGTGAGCAGTTTTGCTCGCCATCAAAGCAAGCAGACTGATACGGCAGGCTGAAGTAGATTGCGGGAGTTGCTCCAATCTCGGCCTCGGAGTGAAAGCTTATCTGCGGTTCAGAAAGTGGGGCTAGATGGTACTGTGCCTGGATGGCGTTTGTGACGACCGCGGACTCACCACTTGTGTCACCTTGAGAGGCTGAGCCATGTTCGTGGAGTGCTCTCCCGTTGTGGTGTTGCTTGGTTGGTGGCCCATTACTCTCGGCGCCTGACTGATCCTGCTAATCATAGGCCTGTCTCGGAGACAGAGAAGTGAGCGTTTGCGTATGTACACCCTGCAGTAGCAGGAACGTTGAAGTGGAAACAACCTTGATTGAAGTGGCTGCCCCTGAAGGATTACTGCAGTTTTGTGGCCCCTAGTTTGCGCTTGGGTTGTACCATGCTTACTATGCTTTGCGGCAGGGTTCAGACCGTGCATTATTGAGGGTAGTAGGTGAGTTAGGAGGGGTTGCTGTTGCAGAGGCACGATGGGTCATGTTGAGATGTGCATTGCTGTTAAGGTTGCTGCTGCCGCATTTCATTGCTAGCATCTGCGTCTTGTTACTTGCGGCGGGGGAAGCTGCTGCAGGGCTTTTTGCATGTTGAGTATCGGGGTGCACTGCCACCGGACGACGCGGCAGTGTGTAGGGACTGTGCACGGCTGTTGTAGGTTCTGTGCAAATTGGTGTTACAAGTACCGTCGCACCTTGTGCTAAGTTGCCGTTGTTGTAGCTACGGTGACCAACTTTACAGCTCCACTACCACTATATACTACGACATCTATACCTATGTGACGACAGTTTCATCGGGGGCAACAAGGGGGGGCTGACGTCGGTAGTTTGACTAGAGCTTGACCAAGCGGTTGTTACTCGGCCACCATTGCGGGGCCCTCAGGCGAACCAAGGCAACAAGGCCCTCTCCTGCGAGTCTGAGCGCACCCTCCTTGTATCTGAGCGACTCAAACTTCCTCCTTCTGCCGTTCTTATTCTAAGTCTAGTCCTGTTCTGAGGGGAAGGCGGTAGGCGGGATTGCGGCCCGTAGGACCGAGCAAGACTCTGTGGGGAGTCAACCCACCGATTGCGGGAGCTCTGCCGGAACTCGGGAGGAGTTCTGAAGGCAGGGAACTGACAGGTAATCATTGCTTTACCCTCTATAAACCTGAGTTATAGCCCCTATCTCTACTACCCATTGCACGTTTGACTGAGTATATGGTGTGCAACCCTACTTTCACTTTTGTTTGACTTTCAGGACTTGAACCAGATAAAGTAAAGGAATGCTTGAACAATTTCAGTTTCAGCTTTATTTGTTGTACGAAATCAAATTGTTGAAAGGAATTACATCCGAGGAAGGCAGGATGCAGGACTATTTTGATTGAGGGTTTGACTGGGTCATTAAGGCTGGGAAGTCCCCATAAGTTTGGGGAGACTCAGTGCTTTCTTTATTTTGGTTTGCATGGAGCGTCAGACCCTTCTATAAGTTTAGGGGGTCTGATTGCTCATGAAGGGTCAGGCTGTTCTATAAGTTTAGATGGCCTGACTGCTCTGACTTGTGAGGGCTGACTGTGGTTGACTTTTCAGGGACCAAGTGCATTCTGTAAGTTCATGTGCTTTGGTCGCCTTGTTTATATTGGGTTTTCTCTTGTTTAGCTGGTTCTGAACGAGGAGGTCTAAGCCGTTCTATAAGTTTAGGTGGCTTAGCCTCTTCTTTCCTTTATTCTGATGGAATGAACCTGACCGAGGGCAGATTGTTCTGTAAGTTCAGGTGATGTAGCCCAATGTCACGTACGTATTGGATCAGAGAGAAGTGGATAAGGCAAAGAGCCAGACTGTTCTGTAAGTTCAGGTGGTCTGACTCAAAGCCTCGCACATGTTGGAACCCAAAGGTTATAACTTGGTTATACTTTACTATTATTTTATTTAAGAACGAGCTAATCAGACCGTTCTATAAGTTTAGGTGGTATGACGATAGTCTATCACAACTTGAAGAAAGTATAACTAAGAATAAGATTGATGGTAAGATGGGGCAGACTGAACTTGAGTTTGGTTCAGTCATATGTAGCCTTAGAAGACTAAGTGCAGACAAATATATATAATTTTGATATTTTAAACAGCTAAGGGCGACTAGAATGGTCTAGCCATATGCCCAAAGAAGAGAGAAGTAGTTGTGCCCTCTGTTTTGTGTATATTCAATGGCTAAGTTAGGCATGTCCCATAAGTTTGGGTGACCTGACTTTACGCCTTATGTAAGCTGGTTATAAAAGGGTTAAATCATTGAAAGACTATGAACTATCGTTTGCCAAGAATGACTTGGGGCTGGTGAGAGTACTTACGTTTGTGGTTTGACCTGCATGTGGCTGAGTGAGATGACTACCTGATCTGAGTTTCAGTTTGATAGGTAGTTGCTTTAGATGCTCACCACAGGCTAGAGCGATAGGAGTTAGTTTCAATTCCTGCATTTTCTGTGATAGTTTTTTTTTTACTTAGGTCAATTCTTGCATTTTCTGGGATCTTTTGTTATACTTGGTTTTGTATAAATCTTGACAAGCTACTTTCTCTACGGGAAGCGCTGCCGAAATTTCTGCAAATCCAAGGAGTTAGTCAAATTTCTGGCTTCCCAAAGTTCAACTTTTCTAAAGTTCATATATGGCTTCGTAAAAATCTGGGAAGTCTCCCTCGCTAAAGGGAATGCTGCCCAATTTTTTGCTAATTCAGGGAGTTAGACAAAAATTGGACTTTGGAGAGTCAAAAACTGTTTTTGTCTTCATATTCGGGTTGATATAAATTCTGAAAAGACACTTTTCCTACGGGAAGCGCTGCCGAAATTTTCTTGATTTAGAGGAGTCATACTATATTTTGACAGGTGGCGATTCTGGCGATCCACCCTGGATGGGGGAGATTCTGCCATTGACCTACCTTTGCTTTGGGCACCGGCCTAAAGGTAGGTTTAGACCTAGTTGACAGATAGTTTGGGTGAGAATGTGCTATGGAGGTTCATCCCCCATATGCTGATGATTTAGGTTGGGCATTGACCTGTTTAATGGTACAGGCTTTTCTTGGACAGTTGACCCAGGATTTGGACTAGTCTCAGCTGGATTCTACGAGGATCACTTTCTGTTATCACTGATAACAGGTCGGTTGGTTGATCGCCGACTTGTCGGCTCACGATACAACTTTGCTTATACATGTACCTCAACTTGATTGCCTTAGCCCTGGGACTTGATATGTTTCTTTGAAGGTTTTAACTGGACTTCTTTTAATGGTCATTATAAAGAACTTGTGAGATTTATGGAGAGGCGTGGTGTGAGTCACAAGGAACAGTAAAGTTGACCACATTGGTGTATGGCAATGTGGCTATTGTATGTGCCTGTGTTTTATGCAGGTTAGTGTTTTGGAGCTTGGTATATGGGCCATACTTTGGAGGAAGTGAGGATGACAACCATGTGTCGCACGATCTGCAAACCTGATGGGTTTATGTTTCCCTGTTCCTCTATTGTTATCTCGAGTTCTTGAATGATATATGAGTGTTGGGGTGCTTGTTTATTTTATTGATTAATTTTGCTTATTAATTTTTGTAGTTGGACGTTGTAGTCCATGGCAACCGTCAAAGTCAAACCCCTTGACTTCTTCCCAGGCCTGGAGTGGGGTCTCACCTCCATGGCAGTAAGAGACGACTACCACCACAAGTATGGACCTGTGTACCACCCACTCTGCATAGGGTGCGGAAGAGGGGGTGTGGTGCTCAACCGCGCATGGCGGTTGTCCAGCGTCGAGAGATTAACCTTCAAGGCGTGTGTCAGCCGACACTTGAGTGTCGAATGCGATCCTCGAGATTAACGAGGACCGCGCGAGTATGGGTACTACATAGTACGCCATCATTTGCGACCGTTTGCGTATGCTTGCATTGTGAGTCGATATGAGTTAGCCCTGCGTCCTCACGGTTTTATACTAAGTCTTGCGCGCGACGCCTATCCGATTTCCGTATAGGAGAGTTATGGGTTGGCTACTAAGGGACTAGGAGTGTTGGTGTGTGTGTGTGTGTTTTATTTTTGTGTTCGTAAAGTGGTGTGCGCGTGGTGTGTGGAATGCGTCCTAGTCGACCGACGACGGGTCGTGCTTAGGACTTCAGCCCCCCAAGATGTCGGTTCGAGTGCGGGTCCGATAGGCGTATTACCGCACGTACCCCCTATGCTACAACGAACGAGAAATGCCCTCGACTGGTCCACCTCTGCGATTGCAACTGATTAACTTTCGTATTGTGGACTGGTAGCTCGGCGGGGATACGCCCACCGAAGGGAGGTAACAGCTCCCGTAAGGTGGAGGTAAGTCGTGCCTTGCGTAGGCCCAATCCTGTCGTAGGGGCTCGCGAGAGGTATGGCTGGTGCACTCGGCCGGAGCGGCTTTGCAGAAGCTCCATGTATATTTGCGAAGAGGATTTAGACCAACTCCTGCGTGACGCGGCCGGGACGGTCCCACGCCGCCCCGTGCGGTGTCGAACCGATGCGCTTGATAGATGGCGCCGTTGCCTGGGATAACGGTTGCCTGTGGTTGTCCCTGGTGGAACGACATCCGGGTATAAGAAAGTGAGAACTATGCAAAAAAATAAGTTTTCTTTTGACGTACATGGTCGATTGCTTGATGCCTTGACTATCATTAGAGATATCTTAAACTGTGGCCTAAAAATGATAAGCGTTGATTACCAGTGTATGTGCAATTTACTTAAGGAAGGAAGTGTTTGGCTATACACTTAAGTATTATGACGCATATAATAGTGGTCTCAACGAGCGCCTTGTCAGTCATATTAAGTATCTTTTGATAATTGGGCACATCCGCATTGTTAGGTATGTCCATTACCGAAGCAAGCCGAGTTGATAACTGCCAAGGCTATGAGGTTAGTGACTTATTATGTAAGTTATGTGCTAAGCTTGCTTGGGATGTAAAGACGTTAAGTTGAGGCGTCTCCCCTTTGTCAATCAGGTGTCGCATTAGAGGAGGCTTCTGAAACATGAGCGACACAGATGAGGGGATAACTGATAAGTGCGGAATGAGGGGTTTGGCGATAAAGGTCTTTTCTTGAGCCCACTAGCAGACCGAGTTGTGGTGCGATGGGTAGTGCAATTAATATTGTGCCTTGACCCTCTGGTGGTATCAGTTGGCAAAAAAAAAATTGAGTCACTTAGAAGATTGTATAGATGTAACTACAGATAAAAGTTGAGAAGTCGTGGTTACTTAGCTAGCGGTTTGGCGAACTCGAAGAGAGGCTTATGTCTTAAGTTTGGGTGAGTATATATATATATATATATATATATATATATATATATTGGTCTTTATGACAATGTTTATGAGGTTGTGGCCATATATGCATTTTTACTGTGTTGGCTCGATGTTTGATTGATGATGTATGTATGGATTGTCTTTCAGAGGGGACATAGACTTTGCATGAAACGCACATCTGGCATGGTACCAGGGGTGAATGGGGTGACTCATTCCTGGGGAAGGTGGTTCTTCCCAAGGGGAATTAGTCATCATGTATAATTTGTCCCAAGTGAAAGTGCATTCTTGAATTGTTATCCCCTCGTTGAGACTTAAGGAAGCAGTTACCAGTCTCAAGAATGATAGTGAGACCCACGCCGGAATTATGTTCCTGGTCCATGAGTGGGGTGTTGCTACTTTTCCTACGATAGGAGAGTAACTACACCATTTGTTGAGAAAAAAAGAAGGAGTTTGTTACCTTATCGAAACTGTGATGGCCAAGTGGAACATCTACTGCTTAGTGAGAGCGGTTCTGGAGTAGCGACCTAGGCTCGTCTCACATTGAGCAAGGTCATCATATTTGTAAGGGCGCGAATTCGCTATTCGTTGCCCTAATAGGTATGAATGGGGTTGTCCACCTGGCGATGATTAGGTTCGGTAAGGTGCGGACGCTCTAATCAGAGAGGGATGCGGTGAGGCTTGATCTTTAGAGCGGGGCTCAAGAGTCAAGATGTTATCTTATGAGAATTACACCGCCCCTCTGTAATATATGCTTTGCTTAAGAGCTGAAGGGGTAACAATTGTATCATGTTATTTACTCATTTGCTAGTCTCATTTTGTCTTATTTATTCTGAAGTATGTTTTGAGAGTTATCTTGTCGCATGACTGACAGTTGAAGTTGACTTAATGTTATTGTTTCTAAAGCATACGTGTTCTTCAGCTACAACACTAACAAACAATGTGTTTACTATGTTGTGGATTGTTGTTGTAACTATATGTTATTTATTGAGGGTTGTACTGCATTTTGGATTTATGTTTGCAGTATCCACCTATATGGCATATGTATATTATATAGAAACGATATTTGATTAATGCCTGAGTCATGATTTAAGGGTGTATATCAATGAGTATTTGTGTTTTATTCTAGGTGGACATCTGTTTAAAAGACTCTCTTCGGTATCGCCGTTGTCTTGAATAGGTTCTTACGCGTGCTCTCGTGATGAGTATCAGGGTGACTTTAGTGGGATATATTCTGCATTGGATTTAGTTGTGTAACTTCCCTTGAATCTCGACCCTAACGCCACTCGTTGTTGTTCAGCAGGTGGTGAGGTCGAGGGAGCTCGAGACGGAGGGGTCTCAAGGAAAAACTGAGGCCGAGGAACTCGCTTCTCTGTTGGAACGACGAGATTGGGAGCGCGACAACCTGCCCAAGGTTGAGATCAACTTCTTCAAATGCAATCATGTTTCTGACTTCCTCGACAAGTTTGAACAGATAGCGTCCCACTGCAAATGAAGTGAGAAACAGATGCTGAAAGAAGTGATAAAGTATATTTGTATAGGCTTGAAGGGTGAAGTCAGTGGGTTGGTTAGAAGAGCGGGATCATCGTGGAGGAAGTTCTATGATGGCATGTGAAATAAGTACTGGCTAGGTGAGGAACAACTGACCAAAGACGATCTTGAGAAGATAGATCGGTATAGTTATGTGTCAGTGGGGCACTTCTTGGCAGGGTATGAGCGCGCATGGCGTAAGGTTTGGGCACTGTCAGAACATGACAAATGCTTTGTCTTCCTCATGAACTTCACAAATGCAGAACAACGAGATTTGATTCGTGGAACAAAAGGGAGACTAGTATGGAATAAGATCCGAGAGAACCTTGAACAGAAGGATTTTGACCAGTACCTCTGCCATACCCTGCGAGAAGCGAGAAAAAGGAAGAAGGCGTTGGATAGTGAGAAGAGTGAGCTTGAAAAGAAGTCGAATGATCCTGCAGTAGGCACCTCTGAGGCTAAGAAAGATGGATCTCAGAAGGACGATGAGATCGTCAGGCGAAATCACATGTGGGGCAGAGAGAAGAAAAAATGAATCGGGAGGTGAGGGAAAAGAGATACAGGCTAGAATGAGAGTTGCTGCAACCCATACCTGCCAGAGGACGCTTGACGCCCCAAGCGAGAAGGGAATAGAGGAGCTAAGAGTTCAGGGAGAAGTGGGTATAACCCTGCCGCACACTGCAGTTGATCTTAACAAGGACTGTGATGGCGAGGGAACATCGTCAACTGTAAGTTAAACTGGACGAAGGAATAGAAGAGGGCGAGAACGGTGGGCGATGATAGTATGTACTTGTTGTGGGAAGACTGGTCATACCCCTCGCAGATGTAAGATGGCAAAGAAAGGAATTGAGGGGTGAGGTTGTTTGCCTAGATGAAAATGGTGTCAGCAATCTTAAGTGACTAACAGATAGACACTCGAAAGACCATGACAGTGCGGTAGGCCCGATTGGTGGAATTAATCAACGATTATTTGTTTATTTTGCTTTTACCGAACCTATGAGTATTTTGAGATATAGTTTTCTTCTTGTATATAGTTCTGATCTCGAGTGTGCGTTTTTATTCTTTGGGATTGTGCGTACATTTTGGATCTGATTATCCACTCGTTGAGCTGGCCTTAGCCTTTGTCAGATACGGATGGAGGTCTTTTAAGAAATTGTCGTCTGTACGCTAAACGCATACCCAATTGTGCGATAACATTTGATATTATTTTTCGTATATGACCTGTATGATACGCTATACAAGGTCTTTTGTTGATTGGGATGTGAATTTGTGATAATTCGAGATTGTGAGGGTGCGAGGCTTGGGATGACCTGATTTTCTTCTGGGAATTATTTTTTGGTATGAATTTTGATTCCCTCGGGTTGCAGGATCGTGCGTGTTTCGGTTGTCATTGACATTCTCATCAAAGTGACCTTGTGAGTCGTTTTATGTATTATTCTAATTAATGGTGAAGTGAAGAAAGCATGATTATTTGTGGGATAATTATGGAAGGCTCAAAGAGTCCAAAAAATCGCATTAAGAGAGAGGTTATGCCCAAGGGTGGCCTGACAAAGTTTAGGGTTTATTGTCAAGTGAAGGATGTTTTAAGATTTTATAAACAAATTCATCCATGAGTGGGAGGATGGCTGAGAAATTTTTATGGGTGATTCTCCTTCAGAGTGGGAGGAGTCTTAAAAATTATTATGGAAGACTCACCCTTGAGAGGAAGGGGGTGACTTAAAAAGAATTTTTATGGAGTTAGAGTATTGTCTCCGACCAAATCGGCAGTTCCACTCTGTTGGGCCTCACCTGCCAGTAAGCGTGTCATCTGCGGTATCGAGCGCATCGGCCCGGCACCGCATGCGGCGGCGCGGGGCCCTCTCGGCCGCGTCACGGAGGAGTTGGATCAACCTCGACATAACACGCAAATGGAGCTTCCTTAGGCCGCTCCGGCCGAGTGCGCCAGGTATACCTCTCGCGAGCCCCTACGACAGGATAGGGCCTACGCGAGACTCAACTTACCTCCACCTTACAGGAGTTGTCACCTCCCATCGGTGGGCGTATCCCCGCCGAGCTACCAGCCCACAATACGAAAGCTAATCAGTTGCAATCGCAGAGGTGGACCAGCCGAGGGCTTTTCTCGTTCGCTGTAGCATAGGGGGTACGCGCGGTAAATACGCCCCTATCGGACCCGCACGCGAACCAACATCTTGGGGGGCTGAAGTCCCAAGTGCGACTCGTCGTCGGTCGACTAGGACGCATCCCACACCCCACGCGCACACCACGCTAACAACCACACGACAACAACACGCACACATATACACGGAACGACGCAACGCAAACAACGCGACAACGCTCCTAGCCCCTCGGTAGCCTACCCATAACTTCCTGACGCGGAAATCGGATAGGCGTCGCGCGCGAGACTTAGTATAAAAATCGTGCGGACGCAGGGCTAACTCATATCGACTCCCGATGCAAACGCACGCAAGCGGTCGCAACGATGGCGTACCACGTGGTACCCATACTCGTGCGGTCCTCGTTAATCTCGAGGGTCGCGTTCGACACTTAAGTGTCGGCTGACACGCGCCTTGAGGGTTAATCTCTCGACGCTGGACAACCGTCATGCGCGGTTGAAGACCACACACCCTCTTCTGCACCCTTATGCAGAGTGGGTGGTACACAGGCCCATGCCTGTGGTGGTAGTCGTCTCTCGCGGCCCTAGGGRTGAGTCCTCCCYGGGGCCTGGGCGAAAGTCAAGGGGTTTGACTTTGACGGCTGCCACGGACTACAACGTCCAACCATAAAAATCTCTAAGAAGCAACAAAACTCGCACGAACCCAAGAAGAGGGGATAGGGCAAAGGTCTCCTGACCCCTAAAACAAAAACTCATGACCTTGGGACACACTTCCCCTCTATGGGCGGTGTCGGCGGCCTATAATAATCCCAAGCGCTGCGCCTACGCGCAAGCCCGGTGGTCCCATAACTTTTAAACGTCGGGGCGGCGAGGCGTCACGCGCAGGGCTCTGATATAAAACTGCGCAGCCGCAGGCCAACCCTATGCCAACCACTGATGCCAATCATATGTGGTAACCGCGGCTTAGGCCTCGCGATATTGAATGGCTGAAGGAACTCATCGCGAGGGGTTACCCCTCACGATATTGAACGGCTGAAGGACACGCCGTTCGGCCCTCGCGACGCTCCCACCTTTCAGGTGGAGTGTCCCGCCGGCCAAAGTAAATAGGCTCCATGCAAGGGGAGGCTCCTCCTCTTCAGGGCCTAGGGCTGGGGATGTCCTGGACAAGTACCTCGAATCCCGGCCCAGGACCAACGTCCGACTAAGAAAGCCCCAAAACGCAAAATAGGCAGGAGGGAGGGTCTTCCCTGTCCCTCAATCCCAACTCTCACGCAGTTGCTAACATGACCTTTTTGGCCTCCCGAACACTCATCATACGTATATCCACGCATACATACAGAAGGGGGGATAGAGTTATGACGATCACTTCTCACTGACACAGTGAGACTCCTCACAACCATGTATATGTATATGGAATCGCAGGCAATCCAAATCCAAAATCCGAGCTACAGGACATACCTGCAACCACACCAAGAATCAAGCGACAAAACACGCACTACACGGAGTCAACCCCAACCATTCTCTATGCTCATACCCCTTCGCTTTAGCCATGCAAGCCCCAACTGCGAGTCCAACCAACCTCAATTAAATACTCAGTACCTTTGTTAAATGGTCATTCAATAAAAGTCCGGGTGAAACCCTTAACAAACAGTAAAAACCACCAGGGCTAAAGCCTTTTAGGTTGAGTATGGGGAATGAGTTGAAATTGAGTTGAAGGCCGACGAATCGGCAACCGACCTGTTATCAGTGATATCAGTGATAACAGAAGACGATCCTCAAGGGATCAAACTGAATCTAGTCCTGATCTTGAATCGAACGATCAAGACGACGTGTAACACATGACAGGCCAATCTCCAAGTTGAGATCACAAGTGTATGGAGAATACGACCCCATAAGATATTCTCACTCAAATCCTCCTAACCGACTAAGCCTAAATCTACCTTTAAGCAGTGCCCAAGAAAAAGGCAGACCCTGGCTAAGTCTTCCCTATTTAGGGTGGATTGCCAGAATCGCCACCTATCAAAATATATCCTAACTCCCTTAATTCAAGGAAATTTCGGCAGCGCTTCCCGTAGGAAAAGTGCCTTTTTAGAATTTATACAAGCTCAAGTATGAAAACCAAAAATAGACCTTTACTATCTAAGGTCCAACTTTGTCCAACTTCCTGATTTAGCAAAAATTTGGGCAGCAGTCCCTTTAGAAAAGGAGACTTCCCAGATTTATACTAAGTCAGATATGAACTTCAATGACAACTTGGGTTCAACTTAGACAATGATTTAACTAACGCCTTAGTTTTGCAGAAATTTCGGCAGCACTCCCTTTAGAAAAGTGCTATTCCAAAATTTATACAAGGCTAAGTTCAGAATCTGGAAATAACTTTGACTTCTCAGAGTCCAATTTCGTCTAACTCCCTGAATTAGCAAAAATTTGGGCAGCACTCCCTTTAGAAAGGGAGACTTTCCAAATTTTTACTAAGTCATATAAAGGATAAACAAGTTGAACTTGGGCAAGTCAAAAGTTGATTAACTCCTTGGATTTGTAGAAATTTCGGCAACGCTTCCCGTAGAGAAAGTGGTTTGCCAAGATTTATATAAAGCCAAGTATAACCAAAGATCCCAGAAAATGCAAGAATTGATCTAGGTAAAATAAAGCCAGCTAAAAAAATGCAGAAATTGACCTAGTTCCTGTCGCTCTAGCACGTGGCGAGCCTCTAAAGCAACTACCTATCAACCTGAAACCCAGACCAAGTAGTAATCTCACTCAGCCACATGCAGACCAAGCCACATGGGTAAGTACTCTCACCATCCCTAAGCTAATCTGAACAAACAATAGTTCATAATCTCTCAGTGAGTTATCCCCTCATACCCAACTTACGTAAGGCATAGGTTAGGGCACCTGAACTTACAGAGCGCACCCAACTTAGCCAGGTCTAAAGTCATAATACCTAAACTTATAGAGCGTTCTGACTCGGCCAAGTATACACAAACAGATTGCACAACTACTTCTCTCTTCTTTGGGCAAATGACTATACCACTCTAGTTGCACTGAACTGCTAAATAGCCAAAATATATCTCTCTCTGAACTTAGTCTTCAAAGGGACATAAGGCTGAGCCGCTCAACTTAGAACACTGCTCAGCCTGCCCAAGTTTACTTTCACTTATATCTCTTTAGTTGTACTCTCTTCAGTTATGATAAACTATAGTCAGGCTACCTAAACTTATAGAGCGGCCTGACCAGCCTGTTCGTAATAACATAGTAATACAATATAGCCAGGTTATATCCATTGGGTTCCAACATGTGCGAGGCATTGGACCAGACTACCTAAACTTATAGAGCGGTCCAATCCTCTGCCAGGTTCATTCCTTTCTGATCCAATCTGTGCGAGGCAGTGAGACATGCTACCTAAACTTATTGAGCGGCCTGTCCCCTGCCAGGATTACCCCCTCAAAACAAGACAGGAGAAGGGTTGAACCACCTAAACGTATAAAGCGGTTCAGACCTCCTTGTTCAAAACCAAAGAAACTGAGGGAACCCCAAATAAAACGAGGCAACCTAAGGTACCTAAACTTATAGAGCGCCTTGGGTCCCTGAAAGTCACCCACAGTCAGACCCTTACAAGTCAGAGCATTCAGGACACCTAACCTTATAGAGCGTCCTGACCCTTCATGCAGTTCACAATATCAGGTCTCCCCAAACTTATGGGGACATCCCAGCCTCCAAAGCTTCAGGCTCCCTAAACATATAGAGCGGCCTGAGGCTCCATGCAAACCAAAAATAAACAGAGCGCCGGGCTTCCCCAAACTTAAGGGGACCTCCCAGCCTTAATGACCAAGTCAAGCTACACACAATACTGCCTTCCTCCCAACCTTCCCCCAGCTGCAACCCATCTCATTCATAGTCTGCTTTCAGGCAATCAACAAACCTGAAACTGAGGTTGCACACACACTCCTTTACTTCAGTCTGACTTAAGTCCTGACAGCCAAACCAAAATCAGAGTACAGGAGTCACGCAGTACACTCAGTCAAACCATAGGAGGATGTACAGGTAGGGGTTATAGTTGGGTTTATAGAGGGAGTCAAGGGATTACCACTCAGTTCCCTGCCTCCAGGACTCCGCCTGAGTCCCGGCAGAGCTCCCGCAATCGGTGGGGTAACCTCCCACAAGGCCTTGGCGCTGGTTGCGGGCCAGAAGCCCGCCTACCGCCCTCCTCTCAGAACCGAGGGAACAAACTTAGAGGGAAGAGGACAGAGAAAGAAGGCCCGAGACTCTCAAACCCCAGGGAAGAAACACTCAGACTCGCAAAGAGGGTCTTCGATCCTTCCGCGCCTGAGGGCCCCGTAATGATGGCCAAACAGTACCGCAGCCCGGCCAACCTCCAAAGTCAACTGTCCATGTCCATCCTCCACTGGCCTTTCAAATTGCAGCACTAACCCCCGACCTGTCCTGACTGATCTCCTCCCCGAGTCTTAACACCCTTCCTTAACCCAATCGCGGTTACACAGCGACCCGTAACATTTCACATCGACAAGTAGTGATATGTAGCTGCCCACAGTAGCAGCCCGCCCGCAACGCAGCCCACACGCTATCAACCAGCCTCCGTAGTCTACGCGCAACAGGTAGCTGTAAACTGTGCCCTGTCAGCGGCAGCCGCAACCGTGCTCAGTCAAATGCTGCGACGACCGTTTCTCCCCCAGCTTCCGATCATAGCCACAGCTCCCACCGGCGGCCATTAGCAACTGCAGCAGCCTGCACCCAGTCTGCAGCAGCAACAGCAGCAGTTTGCCCCGGGCTGACAGAATCAACAGCGACTGTGCACTGCAGCCATCCTCGACCAAACCAGCAGGTCCTCAGCCCCCGTAGCTTATTTCTCCCCCCTTTTTTGTCACCCCTCTTAGTCCAGTTGCCGCCGCACAGCGGGTCGTAGTGGCTAACAGTAGTCGCGGTGGTATTCAAGTACCACACCGCAGTAGCAGTCGCCCGCAGTTGGCTACGGTCATTAGACACAGCAAGTTGCACACAACACGCCGCTGATAACCTGTGCACGACCGAGAGCAATAGTAGTTGTGCATGCTAAAAAACAGCAACAGTTGTTTCCGTCGGGGGGCCGAACACAGCAAAAGTTCCCAACAGCAGTCAATGGCGACAGCAGTAGCGGTACTGTGCGCCCGAATGCCGCAGACCGTAGCTTGCGTAGCGGCGTCCCGTGTCGAACACGCGGCAACAACTTACGAGCGATGCACAGCACCCGGCCTCTCATGCAGTTCAGTCACTTCTTATGATATCCCTCTCTCTCCCTGCACCCCCTTTCTCTCTGGTAGTCTCCACAGTATAACTGCACCTGGCCATTGGTGCCGGCCAGGTTCGTTCGAACCTGCTATGGGTCACAGCGGGGACACGATCGAGGCAGCATTCAATGCAACTTTGGCCCACAACACACTAGGTACGCACTCCCCTCCTTTCGACGCCCCTCTCGCTTCTCTGCTTCTCCGAAAACCCCCGGGATGGATCTGGGGCTGCCAAAAAGCGGCCTGCAGATGGTCGACTGTCACCCATTCACCCCTGTCGGTCTTACCTTCTTGTCCATCGCCCTACCATGCCGGCCTCCCAGCTAGCTTCCTTGTTGCCAAGACTGACGACATAACTTGGTCCGCCCGGCCAAACCTTGTCACAGTGGTCTCCCCTCCTCACCCCATCCCGTTAGAGCTAGAGTCGGGATTGCTACTCGCTCCTACACCTTTGCTTCCGTTCCCGTCCCCACCATAACCTGCACATCCCCCTTTTGCACTAACTCCCCTTGCACCCACTTACTCGCCACCCTGACTTCACCGTTGAGCTCGCCCGCGGCCAAACTTCCAAACCCGCATTTTTCTCGCGTGCGCAACAACAATAGACCGCGCGCGCTACCCCCTTCCCTTCTGCGCCACGCTTGCTTCTCGCCCCGCCTGGCCCGTCTCTCTCACCTCCGCTGTCATCGGGTTGCCGTCAACACGGCGACCCTGCTGCCCAGCCGTCCGCCCGAAATGCCTGCCAAAAAAAAGGAGGCAAAAATCTTTGGTCTGTCGGGCCGTCGCTCAATTTATGCATGTCAACTCTTCGCAGGGACTACACTAATCTTCTTTCTATCACTCCAATTTTAACGGATGTCCCGAAGGACCCCGACTGTGGCAACGCCTGTCCACGCGACTGCAGCCTCGCCCTACCTCGGCGCCCAAACCCGGCCCCTCTTTCGGGGTTGGTGCGTGTCGGCCTCGCGCGGGGTCCATGCAAATCTTGTCTGCATCATCCCACCCTTTCGCAAGTTTCCCAGTTCTCCTATCCGCCCCTACCCCCGTTCTTCGCCCGGGTTCGTCCCCGGTTTCCCCTATCCCTCCTCCTTTTCGTACCTCGCCTCTATACCGTTGACCCCGCCGATCCTTCCTATAAAGATCCGGCCTCTCGGGGCACCGGCAACCTTTGCCGCATCAGCACCCCGGTAATCTTTCGAGTTTCACACGCCCTTAACCCGGTTCCCATCCGGGTTCACCCTCGAATGTCTCCTCTCCGTGGAGGTCGTGCGAATCCTCCTCGTGCCGCAAGCCTCCCTTTCCTTCGAAGGGGTTCCTCCACTTCGTGCAACCCCCGTCCGGGTTCACTCCCGGATCTACACAGGATACGCCCCCTTTTGCTTTCGCGCGTGCACCTGGCCAGGCTCGCGCCCGGGTTCATTCGCCGATTTGGCCCACAATCTCCTTAGTGCCACGCCAGATTCGGCTGATATCCCGAAGGACTTTTCGGTCGGGCAACGCCCCGTGCCATTTCGACGTTCAAAGGGACCCTGAGTCTCTCTCCGCCTCGTTGGCGTACCACACAGATCTTCCAAAGATCTTGCCCTCCGCTGAGGACCTGGCCATTTTTCCTGGGCCGGGTTCAGGTCATCGCCAGCCCCCTCCTCCGCGCCTGCCTCGTTTACGGCCGGGCCCAACCCCGGACTTGTGCGCGCCAGCCTGGCACAACGGCCATGTAGTCTTCGCTGCATCCTCCCACGGTTGTCGGATACCCCGAACTTCACTCGTGGCAATTACCCCCGCCCCGGCTTGGACTCGGCCTGTACTTCAATAGTTTATGGCTGGGTCCCCCGCTCCAAGGCCACGGTTCGACGACCCGGACTCGAGACCGGTGTCGGAACCTTGGCATGATCCGTAAAATAAGGGCGGGGAAAAAAACGGCGGCATAAATTAAGGTAAAGCCCAAAAATGGAGGGAATACCACCAACTTATTGGGCCGCGCGCAGAACCCCGTTGACGCCCCATTTGGCGCGGGCCCGTAATCGGGCTCCCTCAACAAGACAAAAGAGGGATAGCCCCACGAGACCCTCAACCCCTTCGCTCCTCGCTGCTCCGTCGCCATCGCGCCGCCGTCCGCTGGCCTCGAACCTCGAACCTCTGTCGCACGAACCCGCCACCGTAACTGATAGGGCTAAGCCCAAGCCTATGATTAGCAGGCGCGGCTTCCCATATAAGGCGGTGTCGCTCGGCGTTCCGGCCAGGATACCGCCCGGTCACCCTTTCTACCCACATCTGTGCCCCCGACCCCTAAGTGTCCGCGTCAGTCTACCACCCCGCGCCGTGGCCGTCCCATGCGCCTACCAGCGCACCAGCCCTACCCTCGGTCACGCGCACCTATCAAGAACAAACTTTCATTCCCTAACCAACGTCGTAACACGGTCCAGGTCGATCGGCTACCCTGGCCGCCCATTCAATTAGAAAAATCACACGTGCGCCTTAAATATTGCGCGCCCACCTACTCCCTACCGGGACAGGGAAGACCTTGGCCCGAGCGCGGACGACCTTCACATTTTCCCGCACGGACACTCAAAATCCAGGCTAACCGAGCCTTTCCGTCACTTGCAGAAACCAGAGCGGATACCCTTGTAAGGGTATTCGCGCCGACAGCGGCAGGGAAACCTGTCATGTAAGAAAGCTCTTACCCGGCCAGTAGTTATGAGTCCCGGGTGGTTCTGTGTGTGGGAGGGGGTAAGGAAAGATCCGTTCAATTCGGCATCCCCGCTTGTGTAGTCACGTAAAGGCTGGTAAGGCTGGTTGTGAGTCCCTTACTCAACTTATTATGGGCCACAAGCGGTCTAGTCTGTGACGGGGACTTCCATGATTAAGACTCCTTGAGAAGAGCTAAAAGTTTTGACTTATAGCCAGTGGGAGCGTCATCTACGGCAGGAAGGATCAGCCTGGTTATGGGGCCCTCCAATCGACTATAGTCTTGATTGAAAGTGGCGTTGAAGTTTTACTTGGAGGAAGATCATGAAAGTTGCTCACTGAGCAAAACTTATGGGTTTGATTGATAAAATGTGTGACAAGAGTGAAGGATCTCACTCATAAAGGTAGGATTTATGGGGAAGAGGGGTGATTTTCTTTATTTAGAAAGACTAAGTGAATATCCCTGCCCATACCTTTAATGAGTTAATAACATGAGTGACTTTTGAATGGTAATAGTGCCTTGTGGGACTGGGCTTAACGGAGCCCTACCCATAAGGTACATCTCTAGTATGTATGATGAGATCAAACACCCCAATCTTCTAGATTGGCTGAAAGATTGAGATGTCCGATAAAATCCCACAATGAGGTGTTCTTTTGAGAAAGGGCTTGTATAGATCGGTTGAGCTTGAGTAATTGATGGGTGAAAAGTGAAGAATCTACCTGGAGACTGAAGCCCTGAAATTTGACTCACCACCGAGTCTGAGTTTTAGCAAGTGGTGGTCACTGGTAGGGTGATCAATGTGCCCGACGCGATAAAACATCGCTCAAAGAGACCGGAAGTGTTGTAGTCCTAAGTTTGGCTTTGGATGACTCCCCGTCCGTGATTATAGTGGGTGGAAAGTGGGTTTATCCACTTCTTGAATTAAAAGTAGGAAAATGTTTATGCTTAGCCGATTATTCGGCTATTATAGATTTCTATTTTTTATCATGAATGGAATGGTACATTCCACCTTTGACTTCTGCACGAATTGTCTTAAGGGAACGAGGTCTAATGTTGATACAATTAGATGATCGTTCCAGTTCAAGTTGAAAACTCGAGGAAGTTATCATGTACTTCTTCCAGAGACTATAGCTGAATAGAAATACTTAGTGCGACGGGGACGTCGTTTAATAAGGTCCGGGAAGACTGTCGTACCAAATACCTTACAAGGGTATTTGGCGTGTTTTTTGCAAATCACGCAAGTGCAGTGTCGCCTGCCTGACGGAGTGCTCGTGAGCGTGGGCATAGGTTTTTGTCAGGGTGAGGGGCGCGTCTGGCGGCGTGGGGTATTGACGGTGGGGCGCAACTGTGCGCTACCTAGGCTTGCGGCGTCACGGGTCAGCGGGACGCACGACGTTTGTTTGTATTTTATATTAAATAGTTGTTGTATTAAATTCTCGTAAGCCCCGGCTTGCGGCGTAATCCGGGCGTGACGCCGGACTCAATAGTCGTCACGGTAGTCGAGGACCTTGAGCGCGTACCCCGTAAGGTGACCTGCGGGTTTCGTATGTTTGGGATGCCAACGGGAACTCTTGTGTTCCGCCTGATCGGAAATTTAGACCGAAGAGGTCAACGTGCGTAGGAACAGAAGGGGTCAGTAGACGCGGCCTCCCTCGCTCCTATTTGGAGAGCGCTGGTAGTTTGAATTGGGAGGGGATTCGAGAACCCGCCTATGAGGCTGCAGAGTGAGGGCAGCGAAGTGGCCAAACGGGGGGGGTACTAAAGAAAGATTGCAGGGATGCAGCGGCCACTGGCCAGGCTACGGGTTACGGTAGGCCGGGTGTCTGCTACTACCCTCAAGGCTTGTACCAGGGCCGTTTCACCTGAGCCCATCCTTCATCTTGCAGCAAGGCCAGTGGCTTTTCACTCGACGAAGGGGCAGGCGCCGCTGTGGTGCCCGGGTCGCCGTGCAAACTCGACACTGAGCGGGCGAGCTGACTGTAGTTAGTAGGGGCGGGGAAAGGAAGTCGGTAAGTGAGGGAATGAACCCGGAGGGGTTCCTGTGCCGGGTACATGCGAGGGCAGCGACGGAGCAGGTGTAGGAAGGGAGCGGCCGCGGCAGTCGGGCCGAGTCAATGTGACTATCGACAGCAGCGGATGAGAAAGGCAGCGGTCGGGGCAATACTGGGCAGCGAACGGGCCATAGCACATAGTGCCAATAGGTAGCACCGGAGTCGGGGAGCGCTACGCAGCAGCTAGTGATGAGCGCTGGCACGGTAAGGCACGATGAAGAAGAGACGGGCGGGGTGATCGGGATTGGTAGGTGATAGGGCCGGGCCACTACGGTGGTCAGGCGCAGAGCTGGCGGAGAGAGACAAGGCTGACGGACAGCCCGCTACCAGGCAACTGTCGGGCAGCGCTGGGCAGCAGCGGGCGTTGAAGCAGACACCGGAGTGCCGGACGGGGGCAAGTGAGCAGGATGGGGATGAACCCGGCGCGGTTGTGCGCCAGGTGCACTCGAGGGAAGGGTGATCAATCGGATAGGGGAGTAGATGGGCGGATGTTGCTGGAACATTGCAGTGGGGCGACGGATACTGGGGCGGAGGGAGTCTGGAAACCGGATGAACCGGACGCGGGGGTGCGCCAGGTGCATTTGAAGTAAAGAAGACGATGGCGGAGCGAAGAGTTGGGTACGGTCAGGGAGGTAGAGCGCTCTCAATCCCAAGTGGAATTGAGAGGGGGAAGGCGTGATCCCGAGGTTTTGGCCCCGGGTGGATCCAACGACAGCGTTAGTTTTGGCAGTAAGTCAGTGGGTTAGGTGTCAGAGGAGAAAGGTGGTGCGCAGCGATGTCGGGGAAGCTGGTTATGGCGGGAGTAAAAAMCATGTAGCCCGGTCGTTCCTTGACGGAATCGGGCGGGAAGAGACTCGGTAAAGGGGTTTTTAAGGGTGGCGAAGCTGATTCTGAAGTCAGTTTGAGCAGTAGATTAGTCGAGTAGAAAGTTAGTGGGTGAGAGGCTGCGCAGTGGGCCAGGAGGTATAAATGCCAGGAGAAAGGCTTGGACACGGTTATGTATCTTTCCGTGTTCTAGCGGAAGATTCATTCGATTTTGCTTATCCTATCGGTGGCGGACAGCTGGCGGTGCAGGCTAAATGCACAGAGGGAGAGGGAGAGAGAGGGAAAGAGAGAGAGGGAACTCACCTATAGTAGCGATATGGCACCGATAGGGAATGTACCCTCCCCAATTCTTGGGGCAGGTTCATTCGTCTTCTAAGGGAGGCGGAGGCGAGGCCAGTCTCGAGACTGGGGTGTTGCTTGTTGCAGGTGTGTTTGCTCGCAGTGGGCAGCCCCTTCACACTCGAGGCTTCTCGGCCCATTGCGCAACAAGAAACTTATGAACCTGGCCAAAAAGTTGGCCGGGTGCATTACGAGGGAAAGGGGCGAGGGAAAAATGTACCTAACAGGCACGATGGCAGGGGGATCATGTGGCTGAGAATCGGGTCTGGGTGTGATGGGAAGGCTAGAAGGATAATAGCTACTCTCCGGGGGCTGGCATGATCAATCGGAGCAGCAACACAGTCGTCATCGCACTGACCGGGCCCATCGCTTTGGTTGTCAGTAGTCGGTATCTCGTTATCTCAACTGTTCCCCATTGTTGGGCACTCCCCTCGGCGGGGCAGCTGTCGTCGATTCGGCTGGGGGAGTGCATTCCGGTCACAACCAGGTACCTGTCAGCAATACGGCTGAGTGCCCCGTTGTTCGGAGACGACCTCCAACTTCCAAGGTGCGAAGTGAGCAGTTTTGCTCGTCATCAAAGCAAGCAGACTGATACAGCAGGCTGAAGTAGATTGCGGGAGTTGCTCCAATCTCGGCCTCGGAGTGAAAGCTTATCTGCGGTTTAGAAAGTGGGGCTAGATGGTACTGTGCCTGGATGGCGTTTGTGACCACCGCGGACTCACCACTTGTGTCATCTTGAGAGGCTGAGCCATGTTCGTGGAGTACTCTCCCGTTGTGGTGTTGCTTGGTTGGTGGCCCATTACTCTCGGCGCCTGACTGATCCTGCTTATCATAGGTCTGTCTCGAAGACAGAGAAGTGAGCGTCTGCGTATGTGCACCCTGCAGTAGGAGGAACGTTGAAGTGGGAACAACCTTGATTGAAGTGGCTGCCCCTGAAGGATTACTGCAGTTTTGTGGCCCCTAGTTTGCGCTTGGGTTGTACCATGCTTACTGTGCTTTGCGGCAGGGTTCAGACCGTGCGTTATTGAGGGTAGCGGCACATCGGCGGTGTGTAGTGACGAGTCGATACTAGGCGAGTTAGGAGCGGTTGCTGCTGCAGAGGCACGATGAGTCACGTTGAGATGTGCATTGCTGCTAAGGTTGTTGCTGCCGCGTTTCATTGCTAGCACCTGCGTCTTGTTACCTGCGGCGGAGGAAGCTGCTCCAGGGCTTTTTGCATGTTGAGTATCGGGGTGCACTGCCACCAGACGACGCGGCGGTGCCTAGGGACTGTGCACGGATGTTGTAGGTCCTGTGCAAATTGGTGTTACAAGTACCGTCGCACCTTGTGCTAAGTTGTCGTTGTTGTAGCTACTGTGACCAACTTTACAGCACCACTACCACTACATGCTACGACATCTATACCAGTGTGACGACAGTTTGATCGGGGGCAACAAGGGGGGGTTGATGCCGGTAGTCTGACTGGAGCTTGACCAAGCGGTTGTTACTCGGCCGCCATTGCGGGGCCCTCAAGCGAACCGAGGCAACAAGACCCTCTCCTGCGAGTCTGATCGCACCCTCCTTGTATCTGAGCGACTCAAACTTCGTTCTTCTGCCCTTCTTATTCTAAGTCTAGTCCTGTTCTGAGGGGAAGGCGGCAGGCGGGATCGCAACCCGTAGGACCGCGTCAAGACTCTGTGGGGAGTCAACCCACCGATTGCAGGAGCTCTGCCGGAACTCGGGAGGAGTTCTGGAGGCAGGGAATTGACAGGTAATCATTGCTTTACCCTCTATAACCCGAGTTATAGCCCCTATCTATACTACCCATTGCATGTTTGACTGAGTATATGGTGTGCAACCCTATTTTGACTTTTGTTTGATTTTCATGACTTGAACCTGATAAAGTAAAGGAATGATTGAACAATCTCAGTTTCAGCTTTATTTATTGTATGAAATCAGATTGCTGAAAGGAATTGCATCTGGGGAAGGCAGGATGGAGGACTGTTTTGATCGAGGGTTTGACTGGGTCATTAAGGCTGGAAAGTCCCCATAAGTTTGGGGAGACTCGGTGCTTTGTTTATTTTGGTTTGCATGGAGCATCAGACCCTTCTATAAGTTTAGGGGGTCTGATTGCTCATTAAGGGTCAGGCTGTTCTATAAGTTTAGGTGGTCTAACTGCCCTGACTTGTGAGGGCTGACTGTGGTTGACTTTTCAGGGACCAAGTGCATTTTGTAAGTTCAGGTGCCTTGGTCGCCTTATTTATATTGGGTTTTCTCCTGTTTATCTGGTTCTGAACGAGGAGGTCTAAGCCGTTCTATAAGTTTAAGTGACTTAGCCTCTTCCTGCCTTTATTCTGAGAGAATGAACCTGACAGAGGGCAGATTGTTCTGTAAGTTCAGGTGATCTAGCCCAATGTCACGCACATGTTGGATCAGAGAGAAGTGGATCAGGCAGAGAGCCAGACTGTTCTGTAAGTTCAGGTGGTCTGACTCAAAGCCTCGCACATGTTGGAACCCAAAGGTTATAACTTGGCTATACTTTACTATTATTTTATTTAAGACCGAGCTAATCAGACTGTTCTATAAGTTTAGGTGGTCTGACGATAGCCTATCACAACTTGAAGAAAGTATAACTAAGAATAAGATTGATGGTAAGATGGGGCAGACTGAACTTGAGGTTGGTTCAGTCATATGCAGCCTTAGAAGACTAAGTGCAGACAATTATATATAATTTGGATATTTTAAATAGCTAAGGGCGACTAGAGTGGTCTAGTCATATGCCCAAAGAAGAGAGAAGTAGTTGTGCCCTATGTTTTGTGTATATTCAATGGCTAAGTTAGGCATGTCCCGTAAGTTTGGGTGGCCTGACTTTATGCCTTATGTAAGCTGGGTATAAAAGGGCTAAATCATTGAAAGACTATGAACTATCGTTTGCCAAGGATGACTTGGGGCTGGTGAGAGTACTTACATTTGTGGTTTGACCTGCATGTGGCTGAGTGAGATGACTACCTGATCCGAGTTTCAGTTTGATAGGTAGTTGCTTTAGATGCTCGCCACAGGCTAGAGCGATAAGAGTTAGTTTCAATTCCTGCATTTTCTGTGATAACTTTTTTTTTACTTAGGTCAATTCTTGCATTTTTTGGGATCTTTTGTTATACTTGGTTTTGTATAAATCTTGGTAAGTTACTTTCTCTACGGGAAGCGCTGCCGAAATTTCTGCAAATCCAAGGAGTTAGTCAAATTTCTGGCTTCCCAAAGTTCAACTTGTCTAAAGTTCATATATGGCTTAGTAAAAATCTGGGAAGTCTCCCTTTCTAAAGGGAGTGCTGCTTAAATTTTTGCTAATTCAGGGAGTTGGACAAAAATTGGACTTTTGAGAGTCAAAGACTATTTTTGTCTTCATATTCGGGCTGATATAAATTCTGAAAAGACATTTTTCCTACGGGAAGCGTTGCCGAAATTTTCTTGATTTAGAGGAGTTAGACTATATTTTGACAGGTGGCGATTCTGGCGATCCACCCTGGATGGGGGAGATTCTGCCATTGGCCTACCTTTGCTTTGGGCACCGGCCTAGAGGTAGGTTTAGACCTAGTTGGCAGATAACTTGGGTGAGAATGTGCTATGGAGGTTCATCCCCCATATGCTGATGATTTAGGCTGGGCATTGACCTGTTTTTTGGTACAGGTTTTTCTTGGACAGTTGACTCAGGATTTGGACTAGTCGCAGCTGGATCCTACGAGGATCACTTTCTGTTATCACTGATAACAAGTCGGTTGGTTGATCGCCGACTTGTCGGCTCACGACACAACTTTGCTTATACTTGTACCTCAACTTGATTGCCTTAGCCCTGAGACTTGATATGTTTCTTTGAAGGTTTTAACTGGACTTCTTTTAATGACCATTATAAAGAACTTGTGAGATTTATGGAGATTTGGACTATGACTGGGGCTTGAGTGTGTGAGGCGTGGTGTGAGTCACAAGGAACAGTAAAGTTGACCACATTGGTGTATGGCAATGTGGCTATTAAATGTATCTGTGTTTTATCCAGGTTAGTGTTTTGGAGCTTGGTATATGGGCCATACTTTGGAGGAAGTGAGGATGACAACCATGTGTCGCACGATCTGCAAACCTGAGGGGGTTATGTTTCCCCGTTCCTCTATTGTTATCTCGAGTTCTTGAATGATATATGAGTGTTGGGGTGCTTGTTTATTTTATTGATTGATTTTGCTTATTAATTTTTATAGTTGGACGTTGTAGTCCGTGGCAGCCGTCAAAGTCAAACCCCTTGACTTCCGCCCAGGCCTGGAGTGGGGCTCACCTCCAGGGCAGTAAGAGACGACTACCACCACAGGTATGGACCTGTGTACCACCCACTGTGCATAGGGTGCAGAAGAGGGTGTGTGGTGCTCAACCGCGCATGGCGGTTGTCCAGTGTCGAGGGATTAACCCTCAAGGCGCGTGTCAGCCGACACTTGAGTGTCGAATGCGATCCTCGAGATTAACGAGGACCGCACGAATATGGGTACTACATAGTACACCATCATTTGCGACCTCTTGCGTATGCTTGCATTGTGAGTCGATATGAGTTAGCCCTACGTCCGCACGGTTTTATACTAAGTCTCGCGCGCGACGCCTATCCGATTTCCGTATCGGAGAGTTATCGGTTGGCTACTAAGGGACTAGGAGTGTTGTCGCATTGCTTGGTGTGTGTGTGTGTGTGTTTTATTTTTTTGTTCGTAAAGTGGTGTGTGCGTGGTGTGTGGGATGCGTCCTTGTCAACCGACGACGGACCGTGCTTGGGACTTCAGCCCCCCAAGATGTCGGTTCGCGTGCGGGTCCGATAGGCGTATTACCGCGCGTACCCCCTATGCTACAGCGAACGAGAAACGCCCTCGGCTGGTCCACCTCTGCGATTGCAACTGATTAGCTTTCGTACTATGGACAGGTAGCTCGGCGGGGATACGCCCACCGAAGGGAGGTGACAACTCCCATAAGGTGGAGGTAAGTCGTGCCTCGCGTAGGCCCAATCCTGTCGTAGGGGCTCGCGAGAGGTATGGCTGGCGCACTCGGCCGGAGCGGCTTTGCGGAAGCTCCATGTATATTTGCGACGAGGATGTAGACCAACTCCTGCGTGACGCGGCCGGGAGGGTCCCGCGTTGCCCCGTGCGGTGCCGGACCGATGCGCTCGACAGGCTCATCATCTAGGCTGGCCGAATGGAGCACCACAGTCTGTTCCGCCACATAGCTACCCGATCCATCAAGATTTTCGTGGCTGTACAGACAACCAACAAGTGCACTTCTATCCTTATCCAGTGGAGGGAGCTGGTGTAGACCTGGCTGGAGTCCAGTTAGGATGCGGGAACTCCGCAACAAGAGTACCACAATGAAGAAGGGACCTATTGGGGGCTCACCAGCAGGTAAGCCGAGGGGACGGTATAGGAGCTCGTACAAGTCACAGTGGCCAGGCACACGAGAAGTCACCTCACCGCTATCAGTATGGCGAAAGGGGCGACTTTCGAGAGGTTTCTGCGACCAGATTGAGACTGCACGGTAGTAGCTCGGACAATTTTTTGCTTGGAGCGGAAGAGGGATTAGGAGGGGAAAAGTCAAAACTCTTTGTAAATTTTGAGTCGAAGGTGGAGATGGGGAGTGACTTGGTGGGGGATGATCCAACTTTGCTAGGCAATGGTTTCTTGCAGGGAGATTCCTCGACAGGAAGCTCTGCAGAGGCATTCACACGAAGGGGAGCTGAATCAGATACAACTAGCAAGAGAGGCTACAGAAGCACACTACCAATGGAGCGCAGGCTGGTTCCCCTGGTCTGCACTGTACTAGGAGGAACAATTGTGTTTTGGGGGAAGTCTCAATTGGATGGTAGTGTACACCTGCCCTCCGTACCGACAGAGAGAACCCCGCTCCAAGGTGAAATTGTGACTAGGGCCAAATATCTTTATGAAGATGCCTTCTCGATGCGCATTGTGCCAAGATCAGTGATGGCTAACTGCCAGGTTCCGTTAGAGAATAAAAAAGCAAAATTTTATTTCCCCTTGATAAATGCTCGCATAAACGCCACCACTCTAGATGCTATGTTTCAAGTAGGGGTTCGATGGTTCACGTTAGATGGTGTCAAGGAGAAGAACATGCATGAGCTAGAGACGATTGCCCTTTCTCAGGAAGTCTCAACTCTTCTTCTGTTGCAGCTCAATGCTTCCCTTTCAGTGGAAAAGAACCTTCAGTCGAAATTTCTGAGGGATTCGTTAGTGGCAGGATGGAGATCCTCGTCTTAGTCTTCTCAGTCCCAAGGCTCAGAAAGGAGAAGCTCGATGCACCAATCCCCTGTGCAGGAGCAACACAGATGGGGGGATGAGCATCCAGACTCCTGCATCCGAACTGTAGCGGATGAAGTCCAAGCTTATGGTTAAGCTAGCCCTGGCAACATGGAACGTGCGGGGGTTGGGTGACACGTCGGGGAGGGCGAAGCAAAAAAGGCTTAAGTCCTGGATGTTCGACCAGAAGGTGGATTGTCGTTGCATACAAGAATCGAAATTGGATGAGGACAAGCTAGCGAGCATGTTGCGTTGGTGGGACGGGCCACATGTATGGTCACTAGCACAGGGTACCAGAGGAAGCGTGGGAATCTTGATTCACAAGAATGGGCGGTCCCGGGTCCTGGACTCAGAAGTGGACATTTGGGGGCGGTGGGCCTGGGTAGAGTTGTGCACAGGTACCTTGGAATGGACTCTTATGACAGTTTATGCTCCCTCATATCCAGACTCTAGAGCAAACTTCGTTTCAGATATTAGACTGACTATTCCGACTGCGAAAAATTTGGTCATTACTGGAGACTGGAATGTCTCTTTGGATGAGGCCATGAGGGAAGGTTCACGAACGACCTATAGGAAGGATGCATGTGCATTGGTTGATCTGATGCAGGAACTGGAACTTACTCATCCGTATCGTTCACTGAACCCGGAAGAAGCCAGGTACACTTGGTTTTTGAATATCAGGAAGGACACTGGGGAAGTCACATGAAGAAGATTAGACTACTATTTGGTTAGTAGCAGCCTGCAACAGGCATTTACACATATTAGACAAGTCTCTTACCCCATGTCAGATCATAAACCGGTATTGGCAGACTTGGTCAGTGCTCAGCCAGGAGGAAGGGGTAGATGTTATTTCAAGTTGAACGCCAGAAACCTAGAGGATCCAGGGTTAAAAAGTTTGAGGATTTAGGGTTAAAGAGTTGGGATCCAGGGTCAGAGAAGAGAGCTTGGATATGGCCAGGGTCAAAGAAGAGAGCTTGGATATGACCATTCTCCTCTTGGATATAGAAAAGGCGTAAGACAGAGTGGGCTGGCCATTTGTGATGACCACCCTAAGGAAGATGGGGTTTGGGCATGGTTTTTGCAGATGCGTGGTAGCAATGTATACAGCAGCGAAGTCTGCAGTCCAAGTCAATGGCCACTTGTCTAACGCCTTTCAACTGACACGCTCTCGCAGACAAGGCTGCCCTTTAACCCCTCTCCTCTTTGTGTTGCAGTTGGAGATTCTGTTGCATCGGATTCAGAAACATCCTCATATTTGTGGTCTTCAACTCTCCTCCAGGAAGGAATGTAGGGTTAAAGCCCTAGTAGATGAGCTGTTTCTTGTGTCAGAGAACTCTCTGGAGTCTCTGGAGGCGGCGAAGGAGATGGAGGTATTGATGAAGTATTCTCAGCTGTCAAAAGCATTGGTAAACTGGAACAAGTATGTCTACCTCCTCCCGGTGTGCTTCACTTTGAGGTTGGAATGGGGCATGCAACGAGTGGATCCTGAGTGGGGTGAACGGTTCCTGGGGTTGTTAGTCAGCACCCAAGTGATGGGGATGGTCTAGGCAATGGTACTGCAGCAAAGGGTAGCAGCAAAACTCCACCCATGGGGTAGAACCTGACACCTCTCCTTGTTGGGTCGAGCTATGGTCATCAACATAGTCTTGTTTTCGTTGATCTGGTTCGTGAGGTCAGTAAGGGAGATAACTGCTAGCACCTTTTATGAGATTAGGAGACTGGCGGCGAGATTCCTGTGGAAGCCGCAGGCAAAAGGAGAGGAAGGTTTTTTTAGTAAAGTGGCTTGGGAGATAATTACTTTTTCCAAAGGAGGAGGGAGGCTTGGGCCTGATCGATCCTCAGCGGAAGAATCAGGCCCAACTGCGGAAATGGTTGATGAAGGTTGCCATGGTTGAAGAGAAGGAAGATTGGATCCAGTTGGCGGAACGTATCCTCAAGCGGCAGTGGCAGTTAAGTAGAGGAGAGAACGTTTGGATCTGTTTCTTCATCGGCTCCTTTATGCGGAAAAAAATGCACTCGGAGTTTTGGGAAACGGTGCGTCGAGCATGGATTAAGCAACCTCCAGTTATCAGATCCCCGCCTATCTCTAAAGCAGAAGTTCTGGCTCAGCCTCTCTTCGATAACTCTTTTATCTAGGACGATGAAGGAAGACACTTTTCTTCGGGGCCAGAAGCAGCGGCGTTTGGCCGGTCCTGGATGAAGAGGGGCTTGGTGAGGGTAACTGATTTGTGGTCGGAGCTCCTGGGGACATGGAAACCACTTCAGGAAATTCAGGCCCCACTTCAGGGCCTGCGGAGAATTGAAGAGCATTGGAGGGTGTTGTTACAAGTTATCCCAGAGGAGTGGCAGGTGCTACTGGGCCCAGAAGGCCTAGACCCCCCGGTTCCTGGTACGCCCCGGGTCAAGACTCCAACTGAGAGACTGCATGGAAACTACAAGGCTTGACAGACAGTGGTTTCAGGAAGATTCAAAAGTGGCGCTTGGTGGATCCTTCGGGAATGCTTCAGCTGGTGGAAGATCATATTATAATCTCTGAGTGGCGCAACCCCTTGCAGATAAGGGTTATTGAATACCTCGATAAGCGAGGAGTTTTCAATTCTGCAGTATGGGTGGGAAGAGCCCCTTTGAACTCCCTACCTATAGACCCCAGAGTGTGGCGTTGGACCAAGGGCAAGGCCACACCCCCTCCTGGCTTGGATTTTGTCTCCTATTCTGTTCAGGAATCATACAGAATTACGGATACAAGTGTTAGAACCCCTGCTAGCGTTGCTATTGCTAGGTGGAGTGCGGTCTTTCTGACAATTTTGCAGGACTCTGCGGATGATTTTGTGAAGCTTTGGGGAGTGTGGGCAGATCTACCAGACGGGAAACAAACTAGCATCCTCTGGATGCTCTATATGTTTGTCACTCTCTTGGCGGTGTGGTTGAGTGGCTGAGGGATGAAAGTCTCATTAGGATGCCTTCTTTGTACCTCGCCCTTTGAATCAACAAAGTATCTCTGGTGGGATTGTCCGACATCGAAACGGGTATGGAACTGGTGGGCGGACCATTGGTCACAAATGGGGGTAGAGGCCGTGGAGTGGAATGAGTGTTGTTTTTTTTTGGGTTTCATGGGGGAGGAGAAGACAGGTAAAAAAAGATGGTCGTATGTTGCCCATGTAGCCAGAGCTGTGATCTGCTCAGTAATCTGGGCAGATGGAAACCGGTCCCATTTTGAGGGCCCCCTGTTTGCAGATGGAGAGATCAAAACGGCGATTAAAAAAGGTATGAGGAGAGCAATCTAGGCGGATTGGCGTAGAAGGGCGAAGTGTGGCAAGGCTAACAGGCGCGCCCTTTGGTGGTTTCTGAGGACATGGGCAATCGGCAATCACCTGGCTGGGGTCCATCGAGAGAAGGGTCTGGTAGTGACTAAGTGGCCTCAGGGTTGAGGGGAGGTAATCATGTAGGCAGAACCAGGGTATCTCGGTTCTATTTCAGACCGCAGGAGGTCAATAAGGGGAGTTGGGGTTGAGAGTGCCACGGTGACTAGGAACAGTTGTTCCAGTCGGCCGCTTGAGGCCGGTTTCATGCCGTTTAGGCCTGTGTAGTAGATGTAGGATAGGGGGTAGTATAGGATAGGACGAGTAAGGTTGGTCAGGGTAAGACAGGAAAGCAAAGTATGTTTGGAGTGCTAGATTGATTGAAGACGGCTATGATGCTGTAAAAGAAGTGACAAGGAACAGTTGATTGGCTTTAAAGTATACAGCCCTGATGGCTGATTGTAGGTGAAGAAGGGAATCGAAGAGTAAACTTAGGGCAGTCCTCGAGTCTTGAGAGGCTAAACTGGCTGATGCTGCCATGATAACTCCAGGTTTAATTGTGAGGATCCCCGACCTCGACTGTGGAATTTCTGGATGTCCTGTTTGTTGAAAAAAAAAAAAAAAAAAAAAATCGTCATTGCTCTAGACGACGAGGGCCTTGTCCCATCTGAAAAGATACAGCAGAGTATAACACCAAAGTAGGGGTGCGCTTTCAAAGACAGAACATAAAAAAACAACCAAATCAGTTGGCAATTCAACGATATATAGGGTGAACAGATGTGACCGCCCCAAGGCCAAATTTTTGGCAGCTCTGGCAGACCTTGAAGAAAATTTTGTCACAAAGACAGGCGGGGACTATATGGATGCAGTCCGTGCAGGTCATGGGCTCTGCCACATGGTTGAAATCTAGGGGCATGCTGCTGGACACTATATGCAAACGATGCAGTTGGGCTTGGAAATCTTCGACACACATATGGGTGTGCTGCCCCCTCTCAGAGGAAATATGGCAGTGGTGGATCTCCAAGTGGTCGAGCATTGCAGGCGCAGAATGACCCTAGGATGAGGGATGGATTTTGTATAGCCTGACAAAGTCTGACGTAAATCTACAGCCAGGAAGGGGGTATGTGGCGTTGGTCTGCAAAGGGGCAGTAATGAACAATATATGGAAAAGCAAAAACGCCAAGGTGTTCAGGGGAGAAACTGTCCCCCCCAACCAACAGCTTGCAATGGCCAAGGAACATATAAGATTGGCTATCCTTTTTGATTGGCGCTCAGTGAAAAGCAGAAGTGGATATAAATACTCCTGGTTTCTCAAATTATGGGGGATCAATGATTCTTTTGCATCGATTTCCTCTGAAGGACAGTTAAGGATTGTTGATTGGCTGCTTCCAGGGAAACACAAGGATTAATGATCACATGAGACCACTCGGAAGACATGACGCTGAGATTAATCTGTCAAAAGAAAGTTCTTCAAGTTAATTTTTCTCACAATAGGAATGGGACGCTGGACCCGGTTTCTGGTTAAATCTGGTAGCATCCGTTTCTTAGCAGATAGTCCGGGAGACTATAAGCTAGATTATGGGAAACCTTTTACTCTGAGCTTCAAGTTAATGTTTTTGGAAAGTGTTTTACTTATGACGGGACACTAAACCTGGTTTTCAGTACTGAGATGATATAGTTAACCAACAGGTTGTTTGGCGAGCTCTGCTCGTAAGCGAAACTGGTTGAGGCTGCCAGGATAATCCCAGTTCAAATTGTGAGGTCCCCGACCTCGTCTATTTGCTCCTACAATGCATATTCAAGCTTTTCAAAAAAAAAAAAAAAAAGACAAGGTACAGCAGTGTGACCGGAACCATGCCCAAAACCTCAAATCGGCCCTTCCCAAATTTGGGGTCGCAATGTGAGGGCATACGCCCTGATTCCCGAACTCTTTCTGCATCTCTTGCGCTTGCTGACGGAATTGGGGGGTGATTTGGAGGAACTCTACTGTAGTTCGATTTGCCATCGTAAGGGCATCGCCACACCACGCCTGAAATGTGCAAAATGAGAATGAACTTCCCGCTAGAACATGGTCAGATGCACCCGCCATATTTTTAGCTTTTTCATATTTCGAGAGTGGTGTGGCGAGTCCCTGAGAGTGAAAACTCCCCCGAAACTTTACTACAATTTTTTTTTTTTTTTTTACTGTAGCTCTGCTGGAAATCTACCTATGGTAGGTTTGGTTCGCCTTCCTAGCTATGGACTGTCCGTGGGCTAGGTCCCACTTGCACGAATTAAGAGATACTGACCGTAGATAGCACAGATTAATAACCGAAATCTCCTAATTTGCGCGAGTGGGACCTTGCCCCAGGTGCACCAACGAGAATGAGGTAAGCCTCCACGCCGATGAGAAAGCGCGCATAGCGATTTACCGCCCTTGGTCATGCCGGCGAAGGAGACGGTCGAACCGCGTCGTGAGATTCCTCCCACAGCGGCGGTTGGTTCGAAGTGCTAACTGCCCGCCCGGTACTGGCCGCTCCCCCTATCCACAAGGCGAATTATAATTATGTTAGAGGAGAGCGAAAAAAAATAAAAAAACAAAAGGATCCAAGCTCCTACCGAAAGGGGGAAAAAAAAAAAAACTCCTACCAAAAAACCACACCCGGTCGGCAGGGGCGGCGGTAGCGGCGGGTGTGATGCAACGCTAATCCGGGTACTGTACGACGGTCATGGCTCGCGCTTCGGATCGGGCTCTACTGGGTGAGCACCGCTCGGGTTAGTGATGGTTTTTTTTTCATCTTCGTCAACTCCGAGGTTCTACCCACGGAAATAGGAGACAAGAGAGAGGGATGAGGTGGTGGGGTCAAAGCGAGGGGAGGAGGGTCAACAAAGGAAGAAGGGGTTAAGTGAGGGAGGAAGGGGCAAGGTCGACCATCGCCTTAAGGCTAAAAATAGGGGATGGTGTCTCCCCAAGTTGGGTACATTCAGCGAGAGATGAACTATCTGCCCGCGCAGCCTTGGCCGACCAGGCAAAGAAACTCAGCAACAGTCAATTACTCAAGGAGTATTGACGACGAAGCTTAACATGAGACAAAAGGCGTAATCCCGTTCCTCGAACTCTGGGGGTTGGGTTTTTAACCGATTTATTCCTAGTTATTGAGGTTGTAGGTAGGTTTAATATGAGTTGTCACTTTGATTTGACAGTGAAAAGTATTTGTTTCCTATAGTAATTGAATTCCCCTTTATTAGTTCAGACGGAATGGCGAACCCGAAAACCAACGACGGGGCTACTACAACCATGACTCAGGCAGAAAACACAAGAATCAAAGATATCATGTCAGCTTGTTACAGCGAGGGTCTCCTACCGAAGGAGCTTGTGTCCAAGCAGATGGAAGTTGGAGAGGATTTTGCTAGAGTCGTGGTCAACCCGAAAATCTATCAGGTGCAAAAACAATGGCTCCGAAAAAACGTCGTGTCTGTCGCCTTTGGGAATGACTCCTCTTTGCCAATCAAAGTCAAAATTCGACTTATTCGCATGTACGAGAATGGTTGGGGGAAAAGCAAGGCTATCGATGCCCCCCCCAAGAGAGGAGTATTTCATAATGAAGGGTACAATCTAGTGACGTATGTAGCCTCATCCTCGAAAAATGTCGAATGGATGCTTCGCAAGAAAGAAGATAAAATCGAATTGGATGGGAAAACATACGCAATTTCCTTTCATAATTGGTTGTCGAAGAACGAATTGTTTGATTAGAGAGATGTCAACAGGTATAGGTTCTTTTGGGTACGTTGCATGTACATCCCAGTGGCAGCTCTGCCATGCGTGGCAGCTTTGCCATACGTGGCAGCAGCAGTCAAGCAGGTCTTTGGGGTAATCTTGAAAAAACACGACACGTACACGGAACCAACCTCACCCGAACTGAAGAACATTCATTTCGACCTCGAACCAGGGGCCCGAATCCGTTACAAACTCTATTTAATAATTGATATTGGGAAAGGGGGATATGTTGAAATAGAAGTGGTGCATGCTCAGACACCGTGGTGCAAAGTGTGCAAGCAACACTTCCACTCCGAAGAGGACGAAACATGTTCTGCAAAAGTACCCCAAAATCAGTTTGACACAATCGGCTCAAGACAAACCCGTGAAAAAAACGTCCGATAAGGAAAAAAACGAGAAAGACAAGAACCCACGGGTCCCCGGGCAACCGGGTAAGGGAGACCAGAGTCAAAAGGGGACGGGGGAAGTTCAGGGACACAGGCGAATGAAGGACAGTGGAGCCCGATCAGCCCCTCTAATGGAAAAGGAAGGAGCAGAAGGAGCAGAAGGCTTTGGGGGGGATGGAGAACGTGGGACAAAAGTCGGCCGATAAAAGAAATAAGGAAATAGAGGGAGACCACTCACAAAAAACAACAACTAAAAGACGTGGAAATGAAATTTGCGTCTCCTTACAAGGATGCATTGTTAAAACCACTACCTGAAGATAAACAGAGGAAGAGCAAAGCGGTTGTTAAAAAGAGGAAAGGGAAAAAAACGGCAACCACAAAGGTGTGGAGACATAACCAGAAGACATCGTCCTCAGATAACGCAGAATGCTCATTGGAACAGGGTAGCGAACAACAGAAGGAGAAAAAAAATATTTCGACTGGGGATACGGCAAGTCCGAATAAAGGACAGGGAAGCAAGGAGTTAGAGGGTGACAGAAACAAACACGAAAATATTGAGTTTCACCCCACTCCCCGAACTGGTCCTAATCTAAAGACGCCCTCAATAATATCTCATCCTCCGATACGGTCAAAACAAGGAGCGATGCGGATTACAGAAAGTGACTCTGAAATTCAAGGTAAAGACCGTACGGAGAGCCAGGCACAAGGAAACACGATCGTAACCCCGCTGCAGGTAAGTATGGAGAAGGGTAACTATGTCTCCATATACAATAACAAAACATTTGAAGACGGGGCAGGTTTGATAATAGATGAAGACGAAACAGTTAAGGGGCCCAAGATTAGCTCGACAATAATTGGTGGACGAAAGGTTTTGGTACCAACTGATTATGTCGTGGTAGACATACCCTCGGGAGCAGAGGACTCGGACGAGGAAGAATATGAGAAATCAGAACACGAACAAGATTTGTTCTCCCCTCCAGAGGGCATGTTCGACTCGCTAGAAAAAGACACAAAGGATACGAAAGCAGAAAGGAAGGAAAATCTTGCACCACCTTTTGTCTCTAGCTCACCGGCCCTTACACTTACCGTACGCAAAGGAAATGACACACAGACGCGCTTCGCGATACTCCAGTCCCCCACCCCTAGTAAAAGGCCTCGTCTGGAGGGTCATAACCCTCAACCGGGACACAGAGATGAAGAAGATTTAGCAAGGGGGGGAGAGATAGCACGAAGCTCCCCACTGAAAAGGGGAAGATCTCAACTATCACGTTCGGCCTGTCGATCATTGGCCTTGGCAACCCCTATGCGAACTCTCACCAGGGAGGAAAAAAATAAGGGTCACATTCTTAACTACCTGGTCTCACTGATTTGGGCCCACGATGGAGAAAAACCCAGACTCCTCACCTTGACGAACAAGGACGAATCGTTGTTTCTCCGGTCTCTGATGTTGCACAGTAACCTCTTCTCCACCATGATCTGCAACCTGATAAAGATACATCTGCTGCAAAATTTGGGAGAGGTGGGAATGCTTCCGGAATCGAAAGTCACACGTCACCTGGTGGATACACCAGATGGCGGGAAGGTGGGCCTCACACTAGCCTGTGCCGATCTGGTACATGTCACGGATAACAAAGTCAAATGGGATGCATCGAGGATTTATTGGGTAGAGCTTGCCCATTTGGTTAATGCTCAGTCCAGTACTATGCAGGGCATCAAATTAGTGGCAGGGCTAATAGCACAGGTTGTGACAGATCGGACAACTTGACTATTTTACTCTCAGATGCCTTTATTGAACTTTTGCACAAAAGAAGAACAGGAAAAAATCTCAGTTTCTCAGTGGGTGAACTCCACTGCGAAGAAACTTTGCAAGCAGAAGACAACATTTTTCAGAGAAACCACATCCAATCCCTGAGTGGCCCAACCAGTGATAATGGTCCTACCAAATAAAATTAACCTCGCTAGTTGGAACGTCCGTGGACTTGGTGATCAAAATCATCTGTTTAGAAGACAGCGTCTGCCCTCATGGGCCCATACAAACCATATTCACATTATCTGTCTGCAGGAAACCAAAATAGGTCGAGATAAATCACATAAATTTCAAATTGGTGGATAGGACCCCAAGTTTGGGCCCCTGCAAATGACACTAAGGGTGGAGTGGTTGTCCTGATAGACAAAAGTTTGGAAGTAGAAGTCATAGACACTTGTGCAGACACGGAAGGTCGTTGGGCTTGGCTTAAGTTAGTAGTGGCGGAAGAAGATTGGGGGATAGTATCTATCTATGCACCAGTGGACTATACTAAGAGAATTAATTTTTTCGCAGACCTGCCTAAAATCATTGCCGACACAGACAACTTGCTTCTGTTGGGTGACTGGAATTGCACAATGAATCCGGGGATGGACTTGCCAAACATCTTCCCAATAAAAGAGGATGCTTTACTTTTGAACTCCTTCATTGAATCTTAGACTTTGACTGCTGTTTATAAAACCTTGAACCCTGAAGCACATGGATTCACGTGGCAGGGCTCTCGCCCCTCGCCAAATGTCGTCCGTCCTAAAAGAAGATTAGACTTTATCTTGGCACGAAGCGACCTGTGAAACTGCTGTATTTCGGCGTAAGTCCCAATAAAAACTATGTCTGATCACTACCCGGTGGTAATGCATGTTATAACAAGGGATGTTGTAGACGGGTATAAACTTTATCTTGGCACAAGCGGTTATCGGGTAGCTGAAAATTCAGGAATGAAAATTCTGAAGTGAGAGTTTTGGGCAGTCTGAAAATCTTGAATGGTCCTGAAGTGGTGAAAGATCCGAGGACCCTGAAAACCACTTGTTTAGGCAGGCTACATCCTGAAGTGGTGAAGGGTGTCCTGAAGTGGTCAAGTGAGAGTTTTGGGCAGTCTGAAAATCCTGAATGGTCCTGAAGTGGTGAAAGGTCTGAAGACCATGAAAACCACTCTTCACCACTTGAGGATGCAGCCTGCCTAAACAGGTGGTTTTCAGGGTCTTCGGAGCTTTCACTACTTCAGGACCATTCGGGATTTTCATACCTGAATGGTCCTGAAGTGGTGAAAGGTCCGAAGACCCTGAAAACCACCTGTTTAGGCAGGCTACATCCTGAAGTGGTGGTGAAGGGTGTCCTGAAGTGGTGATGAAAAATACGATTGTTGTTAACCTTCTCTCACCTAGGAATACTGCAGTGGGTCGACAAATAGATGAAAGATTGACAATTGGCAAAGGATCTGTTTGAAACCCCAAAGAATGGGTGGACGTCAAACTGGGGATCCTTCGGTCAGCAATAACTGAGTTTTCGCGAATGAAGGCCGCCGCACGAAACTGGAAAGAGAAACAGTTGAAGGAGGAGATCGCACAGGCAAAAGCCTATGTGGGGGATGACCCTTTTCTTGAATACTACTGGTCTGAGAAGAGACTTAAAGCTCTAAAAGAACAAGAGGCCTTAGAAATTTAAAAGCACACAGTGTTACAGGAATGGCTAAAGGTCAAGGGAATTGTGGGTCTGGACAAAATGACAAAGGATACTTTTAGGTCCTTGATCTTGAGCAGATCAAGACCAGTGATAAGTGAACTTTTTCACCCCTTTGCCTTGAACGCCTTCCCAACCACTCACACAATAAACATGTGTGTGTATGCGATGAAGTATTTTAGAGATATAGTAGTTACTAGGCGACCTTTTGATTATTTTGACACCAATTTGGCAGACTCTCATTCCTTTTGGGACTGCCCCCTGAGGCCTATATCCCACGCAGTGTGCCAAACTCTAGAAGACTCTATCACTATGGAGGAGGTTACCTGGGCGGCACACCGAATGACTAAAGGAAAATGCCCCGGGCTGGATGGTTTGCCCATTGAGTTTTTTATTTCCTCGTGGGATTCCTTTGTTAAAATTTTCTGTGATATATAGTTACTGAAGCTCTCCTTACGGGTATTCTTCCACAAGGGATGGTTAATGGAATGATATCACTACTATACAAAAAAGGAGACAAACGAGAAGTACGCAATTGGCGACCTATTTCAGTCTTGAACGTCTCTTACAAACTATTGACAAAAGTTATGGCCCTTAGGCTGTCCGACATCCTCCCGGATGTGGTGGGGAGAGAAAAGGGAGCCTTCGTCAAGGGCCGGTCCATTTTTGACAATATTTTTTTTACCGCACAAGCCCTAAAAGTAATGGGGAAGAAAAAAAAGGAAGTTGCCATTTTGATGCTCGATATTGAGAAAGCCTACGACAAAGTGGGTTGGGCATTTGTAAATACCTCCCTCATACGACTGGGGTTTAGGGACCGGTTCAAAACTTGGGTCAAGGGAGCCTTCGTCAAGGGTCGGTCCATTTTTTACAATATTTTTTTTACCGTACAAACCCTAAAAGTAATAGGGAAGGGAAAAATGGAAGTTGTCATTTTGATGCTCGATATTGAGAAAGCCTACGACAAAGTGGGTTGGGCATTTGTAAATACCTCCCTCATACGACTGAGGTTTGGGGATTGGTTCAGAACTTGGGTCAAAGCAATGTACTCAAGAGCAATAGCAACGGTGCTAGTAAATGGACTACAATCAACCACCTTCCCCTTGTCCCGGTCGCTGCGTCAAGGGTGCCCTTTGGCCCCACTGATTTTTGTCCTACAACTGCAAGTGTTACTGACCAACATTAGACATAACCCCCTAATAGAGGGCATGTGACTCTCCCCTTCCTTTCATTGGAAAGGTGGAGCAATCGCGGATGATCTTACAGTGGCCTGTGACAATTCCCAAATTTCGTTATTGGAACTGCGTAGTGTTCTGGATGAGTACTGTGTTTTGTCAAAAACCTCAATTAACTGGGATAAATCGTTATATTTCTTTCCCCCTTTGTTTGAGATTTGTATGGATTGGGGATTGCGGCGAGTACTAACTAATTCCTCGGATAGATTTTTGGGTTTGCAAGTCTCTCTATCAAATTGTGAGAAAGTGCAGGACAACTTGCTAGCAGATAAAGTATTAGTAGCACGCATTGCAGGTTGGGAACGACGAACAAAGTTGTCCTTTCTTGGGAGAGCTTTGGTGCTTTTTACAACAACTTTCTCGCTGCTATGGTTCTCAATATCTATCCATCGACCGGGGACTCAGCCTACAAGAAAATAAAGAAGACAGCAACAAGATACCTGTGGAAGTCGGACCCCACAACTGATCAAGGTTTTCTATCAAAGGTGGCATGAAAGGTGGTGGCCACCCCAAGAAAGAAGGGAGGACTGGGGATCCTGGACCCCCTTCAATAGAATACCGCCCTCCTAGCTAAATGGTCAGTCAAGGTCATGACGGATCAAGACAACAAGACTTGGAAGGAGATGGCGGAATATGTACTGGAGTGTGAGTGGGACCTGCAGGACCATTCCAAGGTATGAATCTGCTTGACTATCCCTTCCTTCTGCAGTCGCAGACCCCAATTAAGAACTTGGAGAAGCATTCTCGGTGCCTGGAGCAAGCTATGTCCTCCCAAATGCCTTGAGCCAACGACAAAGTTGGAAGTCCTCAACCAAGTTCTCTTTGAAAATAATTTTATTCTGCAACAAGACGGAGCCCCCGCAACTGAGACGGCAGGTAACTTGGGGATGAGTTGGATCAAGAAAGACGTGGTGCAGATCAAGGACATTTGAGATCAGGATCGATCAACATTCTTGGACTCTCCCCGACTCAGAAGGCGCCTTTCGAGACTTCACAGAGTCCACGTTCATTATGCAACTTTGAAAGATGCCATCCTGACAACCTGAGTGAACCTTCTACAACCAGAGGTGGAGCATGCAACAGGCACATGGCTTATTAGGGGCGAAGGTCATAACCAAGTCCTTAAGGTTTTGGGGCCAGATTTAGCTTCTGGATTGAGAGTGCAGAGGTGGAAGCTGTCCAACAGAATCGAAGCAACGGGCAAACTGGTTTTGGAAGATGACAACTATTGGTTGGACACCACTAGGGACATGGTGGAGGTACGGGTTCTTGAGACTAAACAAAATAGAAGGCTGCCTTCAGCTAAGTTGCTGGGTTTAACAACCAGTTTCGAGGTGGAACCTCTACTACAGGTCTGGGAAGAGCAGGATCAACGAGGAAAAGTCCAACCGTTGGTTCAATACAGACCAAAAAATGTGGGGTACAAGTGCTACAAAAGCAGCTTCAGAAATCACCACTGGAACTGGCCACAAGGAGAGCGGATTTTCATCAACTAACGGAAGTAACACAACGAAGCCTGGACAATCTGTGGAGAGCCCTTATTAAATACCAAGTTCAAAAGCAGGCTAGTATGATGTGGTTCCAATCCCTGATGGTAACGACGACGGCAATGTGGCTATCTATGAATCCCCCCTGGAGGTGGCCATGCACGGCCTAGGCCGCGGCTACGGCCATGAAAAAAAAAAACAAAAAAAAAACGATATGTTATGCAGAAAAATGTACTCAACAACTTTTGCCTTGTGGTCATATCCAAAAACGTTACCGAATTTAAAATAAAAAATCATATAAGTTTCATGTTTTTTTCTTGGAAAAAAAAAACAGTTTTTGCCTCAGGAAAATCAGTTTTTGAATTTTTGAAATTCAAAGACGAAGTCAAAAAATAAAATAATTTTTTGTGTAATTTAGATATTGAAAAGATCTACAACCCCATATATATATATATATATATTTTAGAATGTTTTAAAGTCTAAATAAATTCCTGAAAGTCGCGGCCGGAGCCGTGGCGGCTGTGATCACGGCCGCCCTCCGAGCTTGACCCCGCGGACGCGTTTCGTAGGTGGCTATCCTCTAGAGGGTTGGAAATAGACACTCACTGTTTGAGGTGTAATTGGGGATGGGAAAATATGCACCACTTATGGCTCTGTTGTCCACTTGTAGATGTCTTACTAATCTGGTGGAAGCACCACTGGAATGCCATGACAGAGGGAGCCCTAGAATGGACAGTCTCCTGGATGCTGACAGGTATCCTTCCTTCAGGTAAGATCTACTCTTCAGGTTGGGGTTATGCAACACTTTGATGTAGAGGTGTACTAATGAAGGTAATCTGGGCAGCAAGGAACGCACGCGTGTTCAGAGGCGAAAATACAACTATAAGACAACAACGCAGTCAGATTAAACAGAGTCTTAGAAGAATCATTCACGCAGACTGACGAAGAAAGAATATAATTTGGTTCTCCAAAACCTGGGCTTGCAACAAAGGTTTGGCCACGCTCAACACAGAGGGTCAGTTCTCATTTTGCACGTGTTTAAAAGATACACATGATTGAGCGAAGAAATAGATGAAGTTTTGATTTTACTCTCAGTCCCTTTTATTACGTTGTGCTTCAAGATTAACACCTTGAGTACTACGTTTGATAGCTATAGACTGCAAAGGCGATCCTTTTTACTAGGGCTTCAAGGATTAAATTGAAAGTATTGGATAGACTTGTTACGGGACGTTGGACCCTGTTTCCAGCAGTTGGTCGATTGATTTTCATCTGAGTAGTGGGCTTACGTTGGCCTGCTCATAAGCGAAACTGGCTAAGGCTGCCAGGATAACACCGGGTCGAATTGTGAGGTCCCCGGCCTCGTCCCAAGATTTTTATTTATTTATTTTTTTTTCATTACCAATCCATAAGAACACTTGAGGCCAGGGACCTCACAAATCAACCTGGAGTTATCCCGACAGCTTCAGCCGGTTTCGCTTACTGACCACAGGGCTGGCCTTATCCTTCTTACTTTAAAAACAACCTCCTTCAAACTATGACTCCCAAGTGCTAGTAAGGAGCGGTTCCGAGTTCCCAAGATGAGAAGTGCGAGCATGGCAAGTAGAGGTAATTGTGAGAAAGAGTCCCAAGATTTTGCAATATAAGTTTGAAGCTTTCCAAGATTTTGCAATATAAGTTTGAAGATTTTGGGTAACCGACTGGCCGTCATCTCCCCGGAAGCAAAACTACAGTTGGCATCTTGGTTACGACCGAATTAGGCCACAGAGATTCTGCAATCCTTTCAGTTGTTCAAGGGCCTACGGACACCTGTCTCAGAGCTTTACGGATATGAGAGAAAATGTGAGTATGGTAAAGGTTTTTTTTTTTTTTTTTTTTTTTTTTTTTTTCCTGAAATAGCATCATTCCATTATAATAGCAAAAGGAGGCCAGGAATCCCTCCACATCTCAACCCGGACTGAAGAATCAAGCCTCAGAGAGGCTAACTGGAGACCGGGTCCAGTGTCCCTTACTTCGATCGATAGTCATGCTATTTCTGAAGAGAAAAGGGGGAATATCTGACAATTAAACCTACCAAAAGACACAAAGAAACAAACTGAAAAATTAACTCGCAATCCGTGATCCTACCAACATTCATATCCGGAGCATTACCCAGCTTCGCTTCCTGAGAGTCTATCTGCGACTCCCCTGAATTCTACTGAGATCGTCCAATAGAAGGCTTGTTACCTAACCCGGAGCGCTCAACCATTCTGCATTTATCTCTTAATAATCAGGTAACCTTCTAAGTGAATCTGATCTGCCTAAACCGGCAGAAAGCGATTATGAAAAACAACACTAAATACACCTCCACCAAAAACAGAGGCACCTGGCTGCCGAAACTAGAACTATCTATAAGCTCAAAGACCAGGAGCTGCGCCGGAGGATTAAGCTGTAGGGTTACCCTCCTATCATCACTGTCCAATCACATTGTAAAGAGTCTTCGTTGCCTAGACGGGTTTCCCACCACGCACCCAATGGATACAACTCTAGTTTGCTTTTCACCGGGTCTCTCATTTCGTCCAACCATTGGTGTTCCCACGGCTCCCTCGTGCTACCTACTCTTATACTAACTACATTCGACTAACGCTCCCACCACTAACGATGACACTCACACTGCCCCCGTAGTGCCGTTGTCGATAGACGAATAAGCTGTAGGATTACCCTCCCATCACCAATCACACTGTAAAGAGCCTTCGTTACCTAGACGGGTTTCCCACCACGCACCCAATGGATACAACTCTAGTTTGCTCTTCACCGGGTCTCTCATTTCATCAAACCATTGGTGTTTCCACTGCTCCCTCGTGTTACCTACTCTTATACTAACTACATTCGACTAACGCTCCCACCACTAACGATGACACTCACACTGCCCCCGTAGTGTCGTTGTCGATAGACGAATAAGCTGTAGGGTTACCCTCCCATCATCACTGTCCAATCACACTGTAAAGAGCCTTCGTTGCCTAGACGGGTTTCCCACCATGCACCCAATGGATACAACTCTAGTTTGCTCTTCACCGGGTCTCTCATTTCGTCCAACCATTTGTATTCCCACTGCTCCCTCGTGCTACGTATTCTTATAATAACTACATTCGACTAACGCTCCCACCACTGACAATGACACTCACACAGCGGCCCCCGTAGTGCCGCTGTCGATAGACGAATAAGCTATAGGGATACCCTCTCAATGACATCATCACTATCTGGAACACTGTAAAGAGCCTTTGTTGCCAAGACGGGTTTCCCACCACGTACCCAGTGGATACAACTCTAGTTTGCTCTTCACCGGGTCTCTCGTATCATCCAACCATTGACATTCCCATTGCTCCTTCGTACTGGCTATTCCTATAATGACTACCAAGAAAACCAACTTATCAAAAGGCAATAATGCCTAAAAAAATCGAAAAAAGAGAATTGCAAATTTACTCTCGTGCATCGGGGATGACAATTATCTCTCCCTCTCAGTCCTCAAGTACTTCAATAATACGTGTTTCTAAAAATGAAACACTAAGGGCAGCGTCCGCGCTGAAACAGAGGTGGTACGAATTTCGGGGGGACAACAGCGTACAACAACTTAAATCAAGGAATGGTGGTGCCCTAAAATACAGAAAGCAGAACGACAAGCAGTGATTATGCCAATCTAGAAAACTACGGGTCCATGGATAACAGACAGAGTTTGTGCCAGCCTAGAGAGCTACAGGTTCCATCTTTCAGCAGAAATCTTCGTTAGTGAATATAGCCATGGAAACACCCTGGTTCAATATGCTGAGAAGAAGCGCTAAAACCATGGCAACAAAGTCCTATGCGTCTTACTACTAGTAATTTAAACACCCTGACATCCGCGCGCGATTATTATACCCTATGAGACAACAATTATACACAAAAAAATTCAGGTTAAAAACAGAGTTATAAACGAATTAAGCCCATCTAACCTAACATAATGCCGAATACCGAGCAACTTCTTCTGTGTCCTCAACCCCTGATGGTTGTTCTTGGTATTGTCGGTAGCTCGTCTCGACTGTTGCCCATCGTTCCTCCTGCTGTTACTGAGTGGGATAGGTTTCACTTCATATCCTGCTGGTAGCAGCTTCCCCTTAAATGAGGCCTGAAACCTTCATACACCGGAGTATCATCGCAAGCGCTCTCACTCCCAATGAGAGTTACTCCCACTACTCTCGGCGGCATCGCTAGGATGATGCTGCAGCCCCAAAGCATGGGCAATCTTTTTCCCTGAACGATCTCGCACCTGCCAGCGCAGGCCCGAGCGGTTAACCTCTCGTAGTTACTTAGGCAAAGCAAGGTAGGCAAGTTGGAAGTTTCCAAGTTTTATAAAGTGAGAAAGTAAGTGGAAGGACTGACAGGGGAACGCCTAGGGACCATATTACTGAGTGCAAAGGCACTCCCACTCCACTCAAGGAGTGGTTTGAATATGGCCACCATCGGCATAGCTCGGCTATGTCGACCTCTAAGCGTGGCGCGGTGTCGTTCCTGAACGAGTGGCCATGGACTTGACCCGCGCGCTTACCCGGCAAGCGTCGGCTGGCCATGGTGCGGTAAGTCACCGCTAGTTCATCCCTGAATTAGCGCTGAATTTGCGCAGCGTCGCGCTACCGGACGCCTGCCGGTCCCCGTAAAGCAATTTCTGACTGCTAATGCAGTCCCTTTTTAGTAAGTTTTACTTGTGCTTCAAGACATATTTTTGGAAAGCTCATTGGGATAATAACACGGGACGCTTGACCCCGTTTCCAGCATTAGAACTAAGTGATTTTGAGCAGTGCAGGGTCTTTTGAGCATGGCTCGTAAGCGAAACTGGCTGAGGCTGCCAGGACAACTCCGGGTCGAATTGTGAGGTCCCCGGCCTCGTCCCATGATTTGTTTTGCAAAATATAAGGGAAGCTTTCCAAAAAAAAAAAAAAAAAAAAAAAAAAAAAAAAAAAAAAAAAAAAAAAACGCACCCCCCAAACGAAAACGGAAACAAAGTAAAAAAAAAAAAAAAGAAAGAGGAAATCGGAAACAAAGTCCTTCGGGACATCCGTTAAAATTGGAACGGTACAGAGAACCTGGACAAGATTAGCATGGCCCCTGCGCAAGGATGACTCGCATAAATCGAGAAAACGGAAACAAAGGCGTCTAGTTGATGTAGCTCAGTGGTTAGAGCACCGGTTGGAAATGCACATTGTGGTATAAGGTTGCGGGTTCAAAACTCCGCAGCCTTCCGCATGGACACCGGCAGGGCGTTAGTTTGACGCACGGCTGGACACACATCCCCGTGGGCTGACGCACGGTACTATTACAGACACTGCCTGCGCACCACCCAAGGGTAGTCCATGTTGTTGTATGTTGGTTGTGGGTTTACAGGGTTTGCTTGGGGTGTTGGTCTTGGGTGTTCTGATATTCTCCATATCTGGTAGTTGTGTCCATACGGTAGAGTCTTCGATTACACGTTAAAAGGTTGCGGGTTCGAGCTTGGCTCGGTCCTAGCGGGGGGCCCTTGTCCAGCTTGACCCGGTCCTCCTTGATATATTCACACGACTCATACACGTACTAGGGGAGGTGGTACGAGCACTTCTCACTTGTACTTACTAGTCACTTCGTAGATGCTCCATGGTGGGGAGTAACATACAATCATAAATACATATATTCCATATATATACAGATTCACAGAGTATACACACAAAAAACAGACTGGGGAGTTAGTCACTGGTAGGGTCTAGGGCCTGCAGTAGGTTCGGGTTGGTTGGATAGCACTTCCTACTGTCATTCGGATAGAAATGACTGGTGGCTATATATGGGGGCCTGTAGTTCATTGTCTGGGCCTGGCGTCCGAAGTCCTCGTTCGACACGGTTCGTTCAAATCCGCTTCCACCAGGGCTGGCTCAGCCCTGGTGCCTATCACAGCTGTTCGGTCCAAGTTGCCTGCTCGTGGGTAGGGCGATGGGCCTGAGTGCTGGTCACACTGAGGTAGGATAGTAGGGATAGGGGGTGCGCTAGGAGTATTGACGCAAGCATGGGTTGGGATGGGGTCTCATAAAGCGATTCCTACGGCTCACAGTGCACTCACTGACTGACCTCTACAACACCCAAAAAAAAAAGAAACAAAAAAAAAAGAAACAAAAAAAAAAGAAACAAAGGCGAGATGTGTGGCAACGGGGGAAACGAGGGGGTAAGCCACGATCGGGAAGAAGGCTGTCGCTTGGAGAAGAAGGGGTATGGGAGGAGGAGGGTAGTGGGATCAAACGACAGAAGAGGTGGTGGGCGACGACGCCGAGGGTGGGGGGGAAGGTCTTCGACGAACTTGGTGGCCCGTGACATTCTGTACCGTCCCCCTCCTGCCATAGCGGAGTGATTATCTCCGCTTGTGGACAAACGAGTAGCTTGCTTTCCTGGCAGTCGAGATGGCCAAGGTCAGCGACTACGTATGCGGGTTGGCCTCGTCGTCGACGGCTGCCACGTGTCATTCGCTGGGAGCTCGAAACGAATCTGGCGGACGGCGCGCGGCGACCGCTGGTTTGTCGAATTCTCGCAGGCAGCGGACCTGGGGTCCACGAGAAAATAGGGTGTTCGACGAGTGCTTGTGGTCGGCAGACAGGAGGGGAGCGGAGAGTGTGACACGTGGCGTACAGACGAAGCCCGCCAGATTGGCATGTGGGGTATTAGAGACGGGATCGCGGAGACGGAAAGGCGGTGTTAAGCCCGCGGGCACCGCGGTCAGTTGTCGGAGTGAGCGATGGCGGAAAGGAGAGGCGAGCATCCACGTGGAAAGCGGAGGGTCCTTGTGCGCCAAGATTGGATGGAGAAGAAGGGACCGAAGATGGCCAGGTCAACATGGGGTGCTGGCCGTCTTACTCGTGGGAAACAGTGGAGCTGCTGGAGTCGATGGAAGAAGAAGCAGCAGAGAGACGACGATGAGTCATCAAGGAGTGTTCAGTTTTCCGCGAGCTGCGGAGGCTGCGCGCGCTGACGTGGCGACTGTGGATTCTCTCCAAGCAGAGCCGAAGGTGAGAACCACATAGCCACTCTTAGCCACACATAGCCACACATAGCCACATCGCTGCAGACTCGTTGAGAAGCGCCCGCGGGCAGAGAGGTCATGCTAGGGG
>BFEA01000093.1:2494472-2504472 GCA_003427395.1 Chara braunii
CTCTCTCTCTCTCTCTCTCTCTCTCTCTCTCTCTCTCTCTCTCTCTCTCTCTCTCTCTCTCTCTCTCTGGGCGACACACCCATGCCCACACCCACACACACACGTGTGTGTTCTCGGGACGTATTCACACAGGTGTATGCGTGGAGTTTCCCTTTTCATTCCGTGTTCTCGTGGATTTAGTTTCCCTATGTCATTCTGGCCTGTGCGCAGCCCTTCACGTGCAATGAATTCCTGCCAGATAAACTATTGGTGGTGGACACAGGACAGCGCAACCGTTGTGCAGTATTTACGTAATACAATTGCAGTAGTCAGTGCTGGCGTCTTCCACTGAGCCCAGTACCTCCTCATCATGAATGAATAAATATACGCAATAAATATACGCAAGCTATCTTGCCGGTTCGGTACAGGCGTGACGAGGATGCATTGTGTTCAGGCGAAGACAGTAGTTATTCACCCACATAGCTGTGCTCTGCTTGCAAAGTCAGTCCCAGTTCTACCTCTGCTTGTCCCCAGAGCACAGTTCCGGTCCCATTCTCAGCCCCAGTCCCTTTCCCTTTCCCATTCCCAGTCCCAGTCCCAGTCCCAGTCCCAAATCCAGTTCCGCTCCTTGCAAGCAGAACACAATGTCAGTCCCATCCCAGCAGAGCACAGTCCCATCTTTCCCAGTCCCAGTCCCAGTCCCAGTCCCACTCCTTGCAAGCAGAATACAGTGCCAGTCTCATCCGACCTCTGTTGTGTCGACCATCCTTCAATTCCCACCTTGAGGAGTATATCCCAGTCCCACCTCTGCTTGCAAAGGCAGTCCCATTCCCATTCACGCCACTACTTGCAAAGTCCGTCCTAGTCCCAGTCCCAGTCCCACGTCTGCTGTGTCGGTCATCCTCCAAGTCCTTACAACTCCAACTTATCCAGCTCCTCCAACTCCTCACTTCGAAGTTGAAGGATGCGAGGCCTCCGCCTGTTACTCAATTTCTAGCTTGTTGTCCTACTGCCGGCTGAGGCCTACTATCTTCTTCACCCAAATACAAGGTACGGTCATTGTAGCTGTATTTAGACTGAAAGATACTCCAAGTACAGCTATACTGACCGTACGTTGTATTCGGGTGCAGAAGGTAGTAGGCTGACTGAGAATGCCAGCCCTCCAAGTCTCGCTCTGGGGAGCAACCTTGGTCCAGGGGGGTTGTTGAGGAGAATGCTGCCAAACGAGGGGGTTGGTTGAGGATGCAGTCAAATGAGGTGGTGTGGGTGCTGGGAAAGGGGAGAAAAAGGGGGGGGGGGGGGGGGGGGGGGGGGGGGGGGGGGGGGGGGGGGGGGGGGGGGGGGGGGGGGGAGGGGGTTGAAGGTGGTTGGCATGAGGTAGACAGATATTGGGGAGAATCCTTGGTTGAAGGGGATCCGTTGAGGATGCAGCCAAATGAGGGGGGGAGGGTGGATTTGAGGGGGGGGGGGACATGGTGGGGACTTGCTTGGGGAGCAAGCCAAGTGTTTTCACACTAGGGCTACTCCTTCAGGCCCATCGTTTCTTTTCCGTTTCTCCTTTTCTGTCCTTCACTCCCTTGTGTTAGTAACAAAGGACTTTCAAACATTTCCTGATGGGTGTGTTGTGCTCCTGCTTAGTCCTCCCTTCCCCTCCTCTCTCTTCTAAGCCACCGCATACACATCTGAGCCAAAAAAGCGCCAATTCCCCAAATTGGCACAGCTATGTAATGAATCTTTTCCAGATTTGTTTCTGAAAGACATAATTGTACAGGACATCTCTTCGCATGTGACGAGTCTTAACTTGCCGAGTGCCCGCAAATCTGTACCTATAGCCCCCTTTTGTTCTGGCAGGATGTTAAGGGGGGCTCGGATGCGGTGGCAGTTCGAATGCAGTAGCGAACAGTATTTCTGCGTCCAACTGGACTTGAACTTGTGACCTGATTATTATCAACTGTAGGCATTTGTGATTGTGACAGCAGCAGGCAGTCGCCGGTGCTCTTGCTTCTTCCGTTTACTTTGTCCTCATGCGATGTTTTTTTTTTCCTTTGTTGTTGATGGATGTTGAGCTTGTGCAGTAATGGACACAATGGCGATCGTGTTTTCGATGACGTTCGTAGTTTGGTTCTTTTTCCTCCTCGTTGCTACGGATATTATTCATGTACCGTTCATTCACTTACAGTGAGGGGGCGCAACGTCAATGTGGCCATCATCTCAGGAGAATTGAGGGATTGTCCAACAGAAGGGCAAGGATGCGACGTCAATTGGGGGAGGTAACTAATTTTAGGGCCTGTTATTGAAGAGAGGAGTGGGTGTGACATTTGGCAACGGTAATTTGGAGACGAGAGTGAAATGAGTTATGGCTCTCAAGTGAGTTTGAGATTACACCATGGTAATTTCTTTGAGCGCAGGAAAATCACCTCTGGCTTTCGGCGATGGAGGAGGGTGGGGCATTCTCTCTCTCAGTAATTCGGCAACAACTGCAAAATGATTTGCAGTTGTGAGGTTGATATTTTACTGCAGTCATTCCAGCCTAGATTTCCAACATTGGAGGCCCTGCCGTATTTTTTGCGGTAATTTGGAGACGATGGGAAAACCGGTTCCCACTTCCATGCAGGTTTCAGATTCCACTGTGGTAATTTGAGGACCACGTTGGAACAGTTTTCATATGCTATATCATGTTAATCTGAAGGTCACGTTGATGAGTTTCACATTCTGCGGCAGTAATTGTTTCAGGATCGAATGTTCTGGTGGCTGCCAGCAGCAGCAGCAGCCTCCTCAACGGGAGTCTGCCATTGTCAAGAAAGAGATCAGTGCTCACTGTTCAGGCACCAAGAGCAAGGTTTGCCTCTAACTGCATGACAATTTAATATGTATTATGTACATATATCGTTGAAAGTCGGCTCAGTGAACTGTTGGGAGAAAGCGCGAAATGGACAAGAAACGGGGGGCTGTGGTGGACACTTTCCATCAGGAGTTTCATCGACTCATCAGGAGGGTGGGGCCGCGCTGGTCCGTTTTTTGTAAGGTCAGACATTACTCGTCTGACACGACAACGAGTTTACCAACTTTACCACTTTTATCGGCGAACAACCGAACCCTTGGAACCTCGACCTTCCACCATTACTGATGGGGTAAGAGATTATTGAAACATTGTTTTTGGTACAGACTGCTGCTCATTCGAAAACTGAATTGCCTGCAACAGCGAAACGGCCATTGTTGTTGTTGTGTGTGTGTGTGTGTATGTGCGTGTGTGTGTGTGTGTGTGTGTGTGTGTGTGTGTGTGTGTGTGTGTGTGTGTGTGAGAGAGAGAGAGAGAGAGAGAGAGAGAGAGAGAGAGAGAGAGAGAGAGAGAGAGAGTACCAGGCAATAGCTCTAAGAGTAGCCAATTACCCGGTGCACAAAGCAGCTTAACATGGATATACATCAGCATGGGATGTTCCCCTTAAGCATTCATGGTTGACTTGATGTGCTGTTGGTGCCTGAGCAGCCTCCAGTCTAAAGTAATGTGTTCGACACTGGTCGCAGATCCAAAAACATAAGCTCCAAAAAAAAATCAGAAGAACATATGAACATTCCCCCATTTCAACCGACCAACAGAAAGAAGCATAGAGCGAAATGCGCACACCAGTGAGCCAGGGAACTTGCGAGGATGTGAGAACTCGCGAGACTTCACTCTTCGAAATAAACTAGTCAAGGACCAAGAGTATCATCCACCATAGCAGAAGCTATGGCTTCACCCGACGACGAATAAAGACAGACCCAGTAAGCACACGGTAGGCCAGACGCTCGCAATTCCCCTGCCTGTTTCGGCTGAGCCCCGTATTAGCTTCATCAGGAGCCGCTTCTTCCGAAACGATTTTGCCTGTGGTCACCACTGCCAGAATATTTCCGCCGTTCTTGTCAGTAAATTGAACCCGTGCGATCCTGTCGGACCTTAATCTTACTGACACGGTCCGACAATAGGTTTTCCTTTTTTTTCTCGTCTTCTAGGATTTCTTTTGTTTTCCCTACCACCCTCCCAACTTCCGGGGCTTTGTCCCACTAGCGCTGTTTAGTCTTTCAATCATATTTGGTAAATAAAAGGAAACATGCACTCGGGCAATCCTGGACCCCCAAAAAACAACAGTGCTTGCATTTGCATATTGCGAGAACACTGTCGTTGTTGTGTTATTGACATCGTGGGAGCAGGGGTTTCAATACCGCAACGCTGTCACAGTGATTCGCATGGGCACAATGGCCTCCAAAGAAAAGACACAAGTGCTGTTCGGCTGTGAGGTCATGATTGTCCAACTGACATCGCCTTCAGAGGAGCGCCAAACGTATACAATCGTGGGCGGGCATTCAAAAACTATATCTTTTATTCTTTCGTTCAGGTTCGTTTGCATAGGCATGCACCTGTTGCGTGCGTTCGGTCGGGTTCATTTGAACACAATCGACTCCATTGAGTCAGCTAGGGGGATGACTGTCCAAGCTCTTTCCTAGCGGTGGGATGTGGCAACAGACGGGGCACTGTAGGTGCCATCCCCAGCGGCACAAGGACTTGTAACGGAAGGGACATTGACGGTAGGCAAAACACTGCTGTTTTGCTGTTGTTCTCGCTAGTCAGTAGTTGGTAAGTGCTTTGCTTCGAGTCGCCGCCCTCACTTTCTGTTGACGCTCTCTCTTCATCTCTCTGATAAGGGCAGGCCTTCATCTGTGTTGAGTTGGGGATAGCAATGCTTCCATGGCTTCCAGCAATGATCCCCCTGGCCTTTCGGCCACCCAGGACTCGGGCTACACGGAACCCAGAGAACCCAGAGGAACTCCCACGGGCTCTCGGGTCCCACGCTTGTGGTTTGGCGAGCCACAGGTGTGTTGGCCTGTTCCCGAACAAGGGACTGTTCGTTTCACTCTGGCTCACATGAGACGGTCTACCACTTCGATGTCACCATTGGACAGACGACGAGTGACGTTCAACCTCACGCCATGTGCTGCCTTCCGGTCAGAGTGATAAAATATGCGGAATAGGCCCTGAAAAAACAGCAAAATGGGGTGTGCGAAGGATTTTTGGGAAATTGAGTGTGGCGGCACAGACGGAACTGAAGTCCCCTGCGTGGTTCCAGTTTAGTGAGAAATGGTCATCGTCTCGCTGGAAGGGGGCAAACACGCACAATGTCCAAAGATCAATTTAATCCAAAAAGTATCGTTGAACCTCCATGCGGGCTACTCGCCGTCTTTTAGAATGGAAGGGTGAAGGTACGCATGTAGGATCTCGTTTTTGAATCAGATCCCGACGTTGCTTGTTACAGAGCTAGGAGTCTGATGTGGATGGCCTCAGCCTGGTCGCTCGCTCTTTGTGTTCGTCTTCGCCACGTGTCCAATAGTGGAACCCCCTTTTTCGATATCGCTCCTACACAGAGTGTTGGGCCAGTGGGGCGCTACTGTCGTCCACGGGATGACAATCAGCTCATTAAAAGGCAATAATAAAAGGTATGGAGGGAAGTCGGTATCAATAATGACAAAACCAGCGCCCACAAATCCCGAACACCTCGTCTCGGGTGGAAAATAATAGCGGCCGCCGATCTTGGCGACGGCTTCCCGTTTGTCCCACTCGCATACACGTGTCCTTTCCTCGTTATATGGGAATGGTTGCGATGGGGATGCGGGGAGTCGGCACCCAATAGGGTCGGGGCAATCGGTCCACATGGCACAAGCAAATTTTGATTACGCGAGTCTGCCCACTCGGTTGCTCAATCGCAAAAGTAAACAGTCGCAATGCTACATGATTTATTGCATTTCGTCCATACTGCAAACCGATCAAAAAGAAAAGTGTGAGTTCAATCCAATCACAGTGACAACCATCATTCAGTAAGGGAGCGACAAGCATGCATTCCCGTCATCTCCGCAGGATTTTTGCTTAGTTAGCCCAGTCGATGCACACGTGTAACGAATCTGACATACACGAATCCTCAGCGGTTCGAGAGACAAATCAACAACCAAAGCGGAAAACCGATAAGATCTCTTGGGGCTTGCTGGTCCCTTTGAATTCAACGATGCTTGCCCGTGTGAGATCCAATTGAATTCAACAGGGGCGAGTGAGACCAAGGAAACCTTGGGTCAATTTGGCATCCATTGGATAGATGAGAGAGAGAGAGAGAGAGAGAGAGAGAGAGAGAGAGAGAGAGAGAGAGAGAGAGAGAGAGAGACGGAAGTGTAGCTTGATCGAAGGAGGGGACTATGGACAAAGAGTTATGGGCGCACAAAGAGATCTGAGAAAAAAAATCGGCATTCCGCCGTGAACTTAGCTTCCATAAATAAGAAGAAGAACCGAAGATCAAGATGCACCGGCCTTCTGCTCTCTGATTATGGCCCCCAGGCATGCAACCGCTCGTACTCACACGCTCTTCTTGCTCAGATATTGACGATCCCGGCTGCCACGTACCAACCTCCAAGCCACAACAATCGTCACCCTGCCAACTCAACTTTTGAACCAACTTGCCTAGATCCCGCAGTTCGGCGCGGTCACCTGGTGCGCAGCCTTGCATGCAATGTCGTCGGCTCGTCAGGACTTTTCGACTTGCTACTTGCACATCACCTAGCCACGACTTCCCCGAAGCTAGCAGATGGGTTGAGAGAGAACTTTTCGGATGCGCTTGCGGATTTTATAGTTGCGAAGAGGGAGATAGAAGATGGGAGCAAATTGGACGGAGGTAGGAGAGGGTTCGGGTTAATCGCTTGGGGAAAGCCATTTTGATCCCCGCGAGTTCCTTTCGCAGCCAATCAGATCACAGCGTGCGGGGAATATCCTCCTTGCACGACGTCGCCTGATGGCTTCGAATACCCTGGGGGGGGTGTTGGTAGGGAGTTCTTGTATGGGGATGAAGGCGGGAAGGAGGAGAGTGCGAAGAGTAGCGTCGAGCGGGACCAAGATTCAGACAAGGAGGAGTGGGGGCGAAGCGTGAACGAGGAGGGGATCGAAAACAGTTACGGGTGAAGGAGGGAAGGCACGAAGAGAAGAAAGGTGAAGATGACATGGGTCATAGCGGGAAGCGGGGAAAACTTGCATGCATGGCGCTGGTGCATAAAAGAAAAAGGCACCAAAACAGTTACATTCCATCCATTCTGATTCTAAAACTACTTCAAAATTGAAAAAATTGAAAGCAATGTCATTGCGCGGAATTGAGTGTGCGAAAATCCTATGTCTATTTAGCTTCCTACTAAAAATTCAGAGACCTTTAGCTTCCTACTAAAAATTCAGAGACCTTTCAAGGGTGAGTGCGGGAACATCCATTTGCAAGAAAGGACACGTTAGCGGGAAGAGCGCCGGTAATTTCCGGAGTTCCCAACTGCCGAACATAATTCCTAGCGCGCTCGCTAAGGCGCATGCAATTCCTACGTAGATGCATGGATTGCCGAAAGGAAATTGCAACTAAATGCAAAAGAAATATTGCCTTAGGCGTGAGAGGGGCTGGTTGGCCTGCGGTTCTGGGCACTGAGGGGATAGCAAAAAGAAAGGGTACCTAAAAAAAAAGCCCAAGAGAAATCCGAAGAGTAGGAACAACAAGAACTCAGGGCTTCAGAAGATCGTTCGGGTATGGAAGCTGGTACGTCACAGACCCTCTATCTCAAGCTTGTGGGTTACAGCCCCACACTTGTCACATCCCATACTCACAGCTTGGGGCGCTCAGCGGCCATCCTCTCAAGATGTGACAGCAAGGGCCTTGCAGGTTCCGTGGTCACAAGATGTGACATCAGGGGGCCCTTACTTGCGGCCTGTGCACTTGACTGTGACTGCGAGCTTGCAGTTCCGAATTGTTGCAGGTATTGAGGAGGCATGCAATCACCATGGTGGAAGTGCATTCATCCAAATGACAACTTCCTTGTCTGTGTATCCGTTGCAGAACATCTCCAGTATGTGGTGACTGCCATGTGAGTGGCGTGATGTCACCTGCGCTATCTGCCAAGAAATGAATCGGAAGGTGAGGTGGCGGGGGCCGGGCTCGTAACCAATGCGATTGGGGGGGGCACCCCTGCATCACACCCTAATCTTCAGATGCGAGCGGCCACAGAGGTCCGCGCCCACCTGCTGCAACGGTCGGGTCGGAATACATCTTTAATCGCATCATTCACAATATTGAAGATGGATACGTTCCTTCAGACAAGAGTGCTGGAGGGAGTGGCAATGTTGGCTGTGAGACTGCCAATCCTGGGGGTGTGAGTCTTGCCGATGCACCTAGACCATCGACTGTTGCAGGTGAGACTGGTAATCCCGTGGCTGGGAGTCCTGTCAATGTACATATTCTGTCGAATCTTATGGGAGGGGACAATGAAGGGGGCACATCCAGAAATGGACATCTCTTAGGCCATCAAGTGAATTCATCTTCCGTAGAAAAGAACAAGCACCCGGTGGGGGGAGGGTGAGACTACTATGCTTCTCCATATACACAATGAGGTGAAGGAGCTGATGGGTGACAGGACTGAGGCGATGGGGAGAGCACAAATCAAGGCGGGGTGTTGGAGGATGGTCGAAGAAAACATGTGCCAGGCGGGATATGCATGCATGGCTGAGACATGCAAGCACAAGTTTCATAGTGTCTTTGACCATTACTATTTCCATCCCATTGTTATGCTACTCCGAATCATTGGACAGAGGATGAGTTGATGAACGGCCCCTCCTTGGTGCGAGACTGCAGATGGCCTTGGCGAGCAGCACGTACCCCTTCTCCACCCTCTCCTCTACAATCTCAGCTACCCTTTCACGCTTTTCAATGTCCTCTTGCATCACTTGGTGAAGGTCACACGCTACCTCTCCCTGCACTTCCACATACTCCCGCAATACTTCTCTAGGCATTTTCACCTGCTACCATCCAATGTCACGTCTTGCGCCGCACCTCAACTTCGCACATTCACGATCCGAATGCGTCGTAGTGTGGTCACGCATCGTGCCTGTCGCAGCCCGCATGCTGAACTCGGGAGCATTCATTGCAGTTCTTTTGTGCTTGCCAACTGTCGGTCTAATGCACTGGAACGTGACCCTCCTGATGCAGCCCCCGAAGGTGAGGCGACAACAACACCTCCCGCGGCATCTCCACCTTGATCGCCCCCCTTCCCCCCCGCGCAGTCGTCCATGCGTCCGTATTCTGTGTCCTGCTCTACACTCTCAATGACGTCGTACCATGTGCAACTCAAATTGAAGTTGACGTTATACTACCTCACTCGCTGCATGGCATTCATGTAGCTCAGAAGACCCGACCATCTCTCATGACCCCGTCAATTTGCGTTGCATGCAGTACAGCGTCATTGACAGTGTGGAGCCGGACACAAACTCAGTCCATCCTGATGATTTAAGGGACTCCAGTAAAGGGGGGGTTGGGGGGGGGTCAAGGTGGAGATACCGAGGGAGGTGTTGATGGTGTGGCGCCCAATCTCCATGCTGAACGTGTCTTACAAGATCTTGGTGAGGTTCCTAGCCAGGAGATTGGCCAAATACCTCCTGGACCTAGTCGCAGGGGATCGGGGTGCCTTCGTACAAGGCCGGTCTATCTTCAAGAATGTTATGACGACAATCAAGGCTCCGAAGGTGGTCCAAACTGAGAACTTGGGAACAACGGTCTTACCACTAGATCTGGAGAAAGCGTACGACAAGGTGGGCTGGCCGTTTATGTTCACCACATTGAAAGAGATCGGCTTCGGCAGCGGCTTCTGCAAATGGATTGTGGCTATGTACACCTCGACGTCGGTAGTCATGATAAACGGTCACCTGTCGGCCTCCTTCAAGCTCTCTCGGTCGCTAAGGCAAGGCTGCCCATTGGCTTCGCTGCTGTTCGTGCTGCAGATGGAGGTCCTCCTGAACAGGATCCGTTGCTGCCCTCGAATAAAAGGACTGGAATTGCACAGTGGAGTATAATGCAAGGTGAAGGCTCTCGCTGATGATCTGTTTGTCATCAGCAAGAACACTACCGAATTGCTGGACGCAGTGAAACTAATCGTGGCTGAGTACTCCCACTGATCTGAAGCCACGGTGAACTGGTACAAGTCCGTA
>BFEA01000093.1:2506972-2511194 GCA_003427395.1 Chara braunii
GAGAATATGCATTTGGGTGGAGTCGAGTCTAAAGGCAGGGAAAAAGACAATAAACAGCTGAAAAGAAAATGCAGGCAAAACACAGCAAGGGCTGCAAGGCAACACGTGGGTTGGAGGGCATGGGGGAGGGTGAAGGGCACGCAACACAAGCGAAAAAAAACACGGGGGAAAGACAACAACCGCCAAGCAAGGAAAAGTAGAAGTCCAAAAAAGCAAGAGCGAAAAAAATAAAAACTGATGATGAAAGATTTTGGGACATCCGTTAAAATTTGAATGATACATAGAAGATTAGCATGGCCCCTGCGCAAGGATGACACACATAAATCGAGAAATGGTCCAAATTTTGAATATGTTAAAAAGAAGGAAAAAAAAAGATTGTTTCGTCAAAGTCGTGCCGAGTCATCAAGAGGTTGAACCCTCGACAATTTGTGGAATCCCCGTATTGATGGTTTGGGTAACCCCTTGACCCATGCCTTTTTTTTTTTTTTTTTTTTTTTTTTGAAAAACATCCTCACCGGTGTTAGTGGTGCTGATTAGAGCAGACACCAGTAGCACCTGGGAAGAGGCTCCATCTATTGGTGGGGAGCTTCACCTGCTGGAAAGCGGGTCCAGCGTCCCTTTCTACAGAAATGAGGCAGACTGTCCACAAGCGGAACACAGCAGCAGGGAACAACTCACTGAGCAACCCAATTACACAACGCCAAAAAGGACTGCAAGAAACAACAGGGAAAACAGACGAGCCGCATGGCAATAGCGCATCGAAGCACAAGGCAACGCCAACACAGCAGCCATGTCTGATCATTCAGGTGCGAAAATCGTAGAGTGTATCAAATCCTGCATCCTTGCAAAAAACAAAGAGCGGGTTTAACTTTGAAGTCTTTTGATGTAGTATTTAGCGGTATCCGCAAAGACAGTCAAATTCTATCTCATTGCTGATATGGCTCGACTTCCAAATCATACATAAGACTTTCGCCTTATATGGCTCTTCTCAGAATCTATATTGATATTTGCTCTTTCTTATAGTATGGATTTAGTTCAAATGTTTGTGTAACCTAAGACTTCAGCAAATTAGGTTACCATCGAATGGACTCTTGGTGTAACGGACCACTTCGTGTTTGCAACTCTTTTTTATCCAACTCAATCGACACGACACACAAGCAAGGCAAGCAAACGGGGCAGCAAGGCAGCACCAACACCGCAGCATCACCACATACTGAAGACAACAACTTACAAAGAGAGTCGTGCAACGCAAATGGGACGGGGGGCAAGGCAGTCTACACATCCAACACGGAGCAGAGTAGCACATCACCTACTCACATCTGGAGTTAACCCTGCGGACTGTTGATTCCCACCACCCGCTGAGCCAAAGAGTCACTCGGACGGACCTCTGTCATCACCATAGACCATATGTACCACACAGACATCACGAACATAGTGGCTCCCCTAAGAGTCCTGCAGGCGCTCCAAACACCGGACCAACTACTGTTTAGCACTTCTTAAAAGGTCCTCACTCAAACACACAAGGTGTGTGTCCAGCGACAGTGTTTGCGTGTGTCTGTTTGTGTGTGTGTGTGTGTGTGTGTGTGTGTGTGTGTGTGTGTGTGAGAGAGAGAGAGAGAGAGAGAGAGAGAGAGAGAGAGAGAGAGAGAGGTGAGTGTCCAGCGCTAAATCAAGCTCTTGTGGCTATTGCTTTCCCCCCCAGCCCCCTTTTTTTGGCCCACATAGAGGTATGCATGGCCAGTCTCACGACATCAGCCCCAGCCTAGGTCTGCCGCTGCACAAGAAGGCATGGCCGCAATTTTATTTTCACCCCTTTGGACAACTTCTTACGGTCCACATGAAAGCAAGGACCGGTCCTCTGACTGCACTGGTTCTCCGCCCCATAGTTGTACATTGTCCAAAGAAACGCTGTGGACCGGTCCACCAACAAATTTCTCCCCTGACATACCCCGTTATCCGCTGGTCCCCTGCCAAGAGCACCACCTTGACACAGAAGTCCGAGCCCATTGACTGCGGCAGGGACACAGGGAACACAGCCCTAAGGGTTAAGAGAAAAAGGAAAAACTGAAAGTCTCCTCGAATACACTTTACTTGATTGTGCGTTCTATTTGGGGGGAAACAGTGATGGCGACAGAGTTGACTTTGCTGCGCCAACCCTAAATTAAGTGGTTGAGGCACCACTTAGGGTTGGGGCTCAGGGGCTGGAAGTTGAGGGCAACTGGCGCAGCGTGGTATTGGGAAGCTGCGGCCACCTGGCTGGGACATGTATGGTTGACGTATGACTCGGTCAGGTTGTATGAGTGTTTGGGGTGGCGAGACACTTGGAGAAACTTCGTGTGTGTGTGTGTGTGTTTAACTAACCATAACGCTACCACGACGCAGATCGCGGCGAGTTGCATTCGGGGTATGTGGAGCTTTTCACCCCTCTTTAGAAAGACCCATACAGCAAGCCTTTGCATCACCCACACCGGGACCGTTCGAGCATCTGAACACCACCGGGTCCTTACTACCCCTTGTACCGCGATCATGGCATGCAGCGGCCTCTATCATTCACCAACCCTACCAAGACACAAGGACTAGAGCCCGAGGGCACTAAGACATGAGCCATAAACCGCAGTCCAATAGGACAAGGCAACTGACAGGCAGCAACAACGCATACAACGAACAGCAAGGCAAATAACGACATCATGTCATACAGGCTGGGGGGGGAAAGGGGGAGGCGGGCGGGCAAACAAACAGTACACAGAAAGTACTAGGGGAAGGCAGATAAAAGACAGGGAAGGAAAAGGCAAGTGGGAAAGGGGGAGGCGGGCGGGCAAACAAACAGTACACAGCAAGTACTAGGGGAAGGCAGATAAAAGACAGAAGGAAAAGGCAAGTGACACCAAGCAACGACAAAGAGGAAGGGCTGGAGGAAGGCGGGTGGACACACAACGACAAGGACAACAAGGCATGGGATGACCGACAGCAACAAAGAACAAAGGCTGGAAGGCACAGAAGAGGCAGGAGGGCGGACGACGCAAGAACATGAAACAAGCAAACCAAAAAAAATAGAAGTCTAAAGAAATGGAAGACCGAAAAAATAAAAATTGATGATAACAAGATTGTTTTGTCGGAGTTGCACCGACTCATCAGGAGGCTGAACCCTCTACAATCTGCAGAATCTCCGCATTTGATGGTTTGGGTCAACCCTTTGACCCTTGTTGAAGGCAGACTGTTCCCAAGCAAAACATAGCAGCGGGCAGCAACCCTGTGAAGCACCAGGCAACACAGTAGAGGCAACGAAGCTGCACAACGCCAAAAATGACTGTAGGGAATGACATGGCACGCAGAACAGGCAGTGCAGCAACCGTGCAGTGAAGCACAAGACATCACAAGCAAGGCAACCACACTGCAAAGGACGACAGGGCGCGCGTACCAACAGCTCGGCAACCATGGAGCAGAGCACAAGGCAACCAACCTAAAGGGCACACAAGCGACAAACACGGAAGGCATGGCCAACGGATGAGCAGCAAGGCAGCGCAGTGCAAGGCAACTGCGTAGTGAAGCACAAGACATCACAACCAAGGCAAACACACTGCAAAGGACGACAGGGCGCGCGTACCAACAGCTCGGCAACCATGGAGCAGAGCACAAGGCAACCAACCTAAAGGGCACACNCAAGGCAAACACACTGCAAAGGACGACAGGGCGCGCGTACCAACAGCTCGGCAACCATGGAGCAGAGCACAAGGCAACCAACCTAAAGGGCACACCAGCGGCAAACACGGAAGGCACGGCCAACGGATGAGCAGCAAGGCAGCGTAGTGCAAGGCAACACCAACAACACAGCCACACCACGCAGCGAACACAACAATTTCGCAGAGAACCACATGCGAAGCCAGCGGGACAGGCGGCAAGGCACCGACAGAGCGCAAACAAGGCAATCCACACACCTAACACGGAGCAAAGCAGCACATGACCTACTCACATCATGATTGAACCCCGCAGACTGTTGTTTCCCACCGCCCACCGAGCCAGGGAGTCACTCCGGCAAACATCCGTCATCACCCACAGACAACAAAAACATCCCGAACCCAGCGCCCCTCATAAGAGTGCAGTAGGCACTCAAAACGAGGAAGCACCGACTGTTTAGCATTACTGAAGGGTGCTCAGTTGGGCGCACAAAAAAATACTTAGAAAAAATCAGGGGGAGGACAGACAACGAAAGACTGAAGATATA
>BFEA01000093.1:2564094-2577972 GCA_003427395.1 Chara braunii
TCGTCTTCGTCTTCGTCTTCGTCTTCGTCTTCGTCTTCGTCTTCGTCTTCGTCTTCGTCTTCGTCTTCGTCTTCGTCTTCGTCTTCTGCCGCCGCCGCTGCTGCTCCTTTTGCGCCTGCTCCTGCTTCTTTGTCTTCGTCTTCGTCTTCGTCTTCGTCTTCGTCTTCGTCTGCGGCTGCTGCTCCGTCTTCTTCTTCTTCTTCTTCTTCTTCTTCTTCTTATGACGATGATGATGATGACGATGATGATGATCATGGTCTCCCTTTTCCTCCTCTCACTGATATACTTTGAGTGGCTATGTCTACCATTGTTGAACTGAATGGACTTGGACTCTTAACCTCTTGGAGCAGCAATCTAGATGTGACATGTGTATCATTCTGCCACCAAGAAGGTACATCCTGGAATAATTTCAAGTCAGTGGATGCATGAACTTGTGAAATCGTGAGTGTATTTGCTGTGCTCGTCTACCAAGGAGGACTCAATGCACACCTTTTCTTTGTGAATACTGTTATCAGTGAGGGTGAACTCCCGAATCATTGACATGGCCAGTGAATGTCATCTTTCTTCATTATGTGACAGAAATTTGTGCAAAGAGGGCTGGACCAGGTCAAGGAGCTTGAAGAGCTAGAGAAGCTGGACCCGATCCCAACTCCTCCTGCAACCACTGCAGCGTACGCAGTAGGTGGTGCTATTCTCCCTGGAGTCTTCCCTTCTTTACAGCTCTCATGTCCTGTACTCGAAAGGAAACAAAAGAAAAGGGGTGGATGCTCCGGGCACTTGAAGCCAAACCTCCTCATGCGTCGGGAGCATTTTGAGTGGAAAAGTCGTAGACCTGTAGCATCTTCCGATCCTGTTCTCTACCCCATTTGCAGTCAAGGGACAGAGGTCTGTTAGTGCATGCTAGTAGGTACAAAACAATTTGAACTTCCAAACTTCTCGGTTAATCGTCCCCTCTTCTCTGCTGCGAGGGTTTAACCCTTGGCATAAGGCCCTGCAGCAGGCGCGTGCCCACCCTAAGTGAAGGCGGCCCCCCTGAACCCCGATGCACCCTGAGTTCGTCAATTTTTGCAAATCTTGGTGGGCGCCAGATAGTTGCCACGCGCCGCCAGTTGGTTACATCCGCTTTGCTCGTGAGAATTGGAAATATTCGTGAGCCTTCCAGGCTCTTCCGCCAATGTGTCGAGACAGGGAGCACCACACATTTGTGCCTCCTGGGTGGTTGGGCATGCCTAACCAAATTGATCCCAGGCCACAGTCGGAATCGGGCCTGGGCGCAGACACTTCGGCCGAGACTGAAGCTACTGGAAACTCGGTCTCACGGGGCAAGGAAGTGGGATGCGCCCGCCACTTTCCATGTAGGAAAGGGGTCGGGCTCCCGCATGGGGATCGGGCACTTGGTAGAGCGTGTGGCAGCGCTGGTGGAGCGAGCACTCGTGTGCTGCTGCTAGCCCCAGTGCAGAAGTGCGCGCGTGCGATCATGCGAGAGGCAGGGCGCTGCTGAGGCCAGCGCCATAGCCCAGCCCATGTATCCGGGCTTGGGCTTGGATAGCCAGCGGGAGGTCGTGGTGGTCTTCGTGTATGAGGGAGAAGACGTGGGTGTAGAATTCGAGGGTGAGAGAGAAAGGGAGACGAGGATGATGATGTGAGGGCAAGTACCTGGTCTTGGCGATGGTCTACAAGGGTCGATGTCTTCATGTCCTTCGGTTGTGCTGCTGACGTCAACAGGATGCATTGTCGATTCGTAGGATGCTAGTAAGTTGTGTGATTGTAGTCGGGGCGCTGAGTGCCAAGGAGGAGGAAAGGGCTCTGGATACTTATGTTGGTGGTGGCGAGAGTATGCCCTCATTGACATTCGGATTCGGTGCTTTGGTTCCCCGTTGGTGATATTTCAGTGCATTTCTGCTTTCTGGACAGCGTTGGATTTCTGTCATTTCCCTATCGCTCATTTTCCTTGCACTGCTGGAAAAAAAAAAAGAGCCCAGTGCCAAGGCTTCAATTATAACATGGAATACAAAGATGATACTAGGGCGGCGGCAGGGCGATTACTAATATTAATACTAGTATATGATGATGAATGGCGATGGTTGCATGCTGTCCTTCGGGACATCCACTAGAATTGGAACGATACAAAGATGATTGCTATGGTCCTTGCGTATTGAAGGATGGCACACACATGTCGATAAACGGTCCCGAGTTTGGGAGATGACGACAAGGGTTGCATGCTTGAATCAGTGAGGTAGATGAAAGGGATATGGCTGTGTCTCCCTCACCTGAGAAAAGCAGGGTGTTTTCCAACATTGATGATACTTTTACTAGAATGAATGAAGTTCAATGAACCTCTTTTTCATTAACACAGTTACACAGTATCTGAGAAAAAATGACAGCCAGTGATGAAAAACTTCAGAAAAAGAGATAGATAGTAGATACTGATATCACTGAAAGTATCTTCCTTGCTTGTTGTTTTGCAGAAGGCCAACCGGGAGCTGAACATACTTAAGTTCAAGTACTCAGTTATGAAGGGAAACACACCGGATGCTATTGTGGACACTCTATCCACATACTTTGAGAGCCCAACAGACAAACTAATAGCGATAGCCGAGGCTCTTTGTGTATGTACTATGTACCAAGTACTACCAACCAACCTTTTTTTTTTTGGGGGGGGGGGTTCGAAACCACTGCTAGTATCAGTTCGGAAAATAGCGAGCGGGTGTCCGACCTTTCAGGAGGCCGAAACGAAACGAAACGAAACGAAACGAAACGAAACGAAACGAAACGAAACGAAACGAAACGACGGCCGCCGATTAGATTTGTCAATGGCAGCCGTTGTCGGGCCCGGCTTCTGAATTCTTCGGGAACGGGCGTTTTCCCTCGTTTCTGAAGCGGAAATAGTACTACCTTCTTCCCCCGAATACAACGCACAGTCATTATAGCTGTATTTGGGGCATCTTTCAGTCTAAATACAGCTATAATGACCGTGCGTTGTCTTCGGGGGAAGAAGGTAGTGGTCTAAGACTTGCTTGCCTTCACAACCCTTTATTACAGAATGAGTACGTTTTCACTACCCTTTACTACAGAATGATTACCTCTTTTTTTTTTTCTTTTTTTTTTTTGTTTCCCAACAGTGCCAACACACACACACACACACACACACACACACACACACACACACACACACACACACACAGACACACACACACACGCACACACACACACACACACACACACACAGCCCCGTTCTATTCTGGGGGGCGCCAGTGCGGTTTCTTTTCCTCGGCAAGCCAAAAGGCCCAAAATGTACAATATTAACAGTTCTCATGGGCCCCAAGAAAGCGGGGGGGGGGAGGGGAGGCCGTTGTGTAAACAACTGGGAGACTCCCATTGGTTACCCAGACGCTGCCCAGCAAGCCGCTCCTCCTACTTCCCCCCTTCCCGCCAATTCATGCCCCTTATTCATCCTGCCATCCTCCCGTTTCCCCTACTCCTATCCTAACCCCCCTCTGCACGCGTCTCCTGTTCACTCTCCTGCTTACTCGCAGTTATTCTCCGCCGATCCAGCAGATGATGCTCAATCCAAAATCATTCTCGTAGCTTCGTTCTCCTGACCTGTGCTATATTTTGTACGTTACTCACCACTCGGCTTCCCTTGTCATACCTTCTTGATTCATAATACCATCCTGTCCAATCAACCTTACTTGTTGGCCCGCCGGCCCAGTTCACATTACAATTTACAACCCCTTACTACAGAATGATTACCTCACACTATCAAGAAGAAAGAGCGATGGTTTCTGCAAACCCTCCTCGGACAACAGGTCAATCACCTCTACTGTCTGTCGTCACCCGAATAGAAGGCCCAGTGCTTATGGCTGTATTTAGTGCAAATTTCAGTCCAGATGCAGCAGAAATTATGGGGGAAAAGGGGGGGGGGGGGGCGCATTCTATTCAGGTGATGACCGTAGTGCAGCCACAGCAGGTTCTGTGGATGGTTGTGTCAGGTGATAGCCCCGTAACCTGGACGTGACCCACTGTGGCAACCAGGGGCGATATTCAGCTTTGGTAATGAGGCGGTAATAAGGCAGTGATGGTGTGGTGACCTGCTGCGCAGGTGTGGTAACGCGCTGGTAACTGGGCATGGTAACCAGGTGTGGTAAATACTAATCAGGCATGGTAACTGGCGCATTGGTAACCAGGCCCAGTTACCAGCGCGTTACCACACCTGCTTACAATGCCCAGTTACCAGGCCTGTTTACCTTCCCCATGGTAACGCGTTGGTAACTGGGCATGGTAACCAGGCATGGTAACCAGGCATGGTAACTGGCGTGTTGGTAATTGGGCATGGTAACCAGTTACCAGGCCTGTTTACCTTCCCCATGGTAACGCGTTGGTAACTGGTCATGGTAACCGGGCATGGTAACTGGCGCGTTGGTAATTGGGCATGGTAACCAGGCCCAGTTACCAATGCGTTACCACACCTGTTTACAATCCTGGTTACCATGCCTGTTTACCACGCCATGGTAACGTGTGGTAACTGGGCATGGCAGCCAGGTGTGGTAAACAGGCACGGTAACCAGGATTGTATCCTTTTTTCGATGCAGACATTTTAGCAGTTACTCAAATTCTTATATATGTAGGAGCTATTAACGTATATTAATTTAATTCTGTCATTATGTTAATAAGTTTACCTAGATCATCCACATTTAGTTTATATTTTCCTAAACAAAGTGACATTTCTGCTTTTGCTTGCATAAGCTTATTTCACGTTTTTTGTATTGCTTGTCAAAATTATTCTACAAACACCTTGGTCAACTCAATCTTCCTACATAGTACATTCTATTAATCAGGCATGCTAGCCAGGTGTGGTAATTACTAATTAGTAATTACTAATTAGTAATTAGTAATTACTAATCAGGTGTGTTGTTAACCGGATACGGTAACCAGGGTGCTAAGTCGACGTGGTAATCAGATATCGTGAGCAGGCATAGTAACCAGGTGATAACCAACCAGTAACCAATTGTGATAACCAGGTGTGGTAAAAACCAGGTGTGATAACCAGGTATGGTAAAAACCAGGTGTGGTAACCCGGTGTGGTTACAAGTCGGCAACCCTGTATGGTGACGATGTTTGCAATTGAGATGGTATGGTAACCATGTGCACTAACCCGGTGGGGTAAACGATTAGTTATGGTAACAAGGCAGGTGTGGCAACGAGGTGGTAAGTTTTTTATAACCTCTTTAAGTTTATAATAACTAAACTGAGTCAGCATCACAAGACTGCAGATGGTAACCAGATGTTGGGCAAACTTGGGGTTTTCATATCTCCGTCCCATTCTAAACGTATAATTGCCATTGGACCCCTCAAGGGCAGATCGGTCAATCCCCTGCCCGGGGGGGGGGGCATACACGGATACAGAAAGGGGATGGAAAGAAAGATGTGTCAGGGAGACTGGACCCGGTTTCCAGCAAGTGACACTCCCGAGTCCCGACCAATAATAGACAGGAGAAGCCAGGCAAGGGCTACTAATACGGGGAGTGGCTCATATCACTCCCACTTCCGTCTTCACCCGAATAGAACGCCTGGTAATTATCGCTGTATCTGGACTGGAAGTTGCCCCAAATACAGCTATAATGACTGGGCGTCCTATTCGGGTGAAGACTGTAGTAGCCTGGCCCAGTTTTCACAACAAAAAACAAACAAACAAAAAAACAAACAAACAAACAAACAAACAAACAAACAAACAAACAAACAAATAAATAAATAAACAACCGTGCAATCGTCCCCGTAAACGTCCAATTACTCTGTATCTGCGCTGTGCATTGGGTTGGAACTCGGTAGGGTTTCAATATCACCCACCCATTTTAAACGCCCAATCGCTTCATTTCTGCATGTTGCATCTTATGATCTCACACGGAAGCTTGAGAAGAAGAGAAGACGGAATGTCCGACTAGATACCTGGGGATCCAGGTTACAAAGGACGGTCCATCCACACAGATGGCCCAGAACCTCCTAGCCAACCAGATGAACAAAATGGGAAAATGGGGACAAACTTTCTCCTCATTAATGGGTAGAGCCCTCATCATAAATACCTCAATTTTCTCTATGATGTGGTACATAGCCCTCTATTTGGACAATACCCGATGATTCCATCAAAGATTTTAAAATTTAAACAGAAAAAGCTCGAGCCTTCCTATGGGCGGGCGACCCAAACAAAGAAAACTACATACCAAAGATCGCATAGCACTATATCAAACAGGAATCCCTCTGATGGATGGAGGTCTCGGAATCCTGGACCCCGGTCAAGAAAAGAAGGCCCTGCAAGTAAAATGGATTGAAAAGATCTTAAAACTAAACAATCACTGCCTTGGACCAGGATCGCCATAGAGCACGTTCACGCCCTAACACCAGGTGAAAATCCTCCGAAAAAGAAAACGTCTGCTGAGATAGACATAAAACTGATTGTGTGTGTGTGTGTGTGTGTGTGTGTGTGTGTGTGTGTGTGTGTGTGTGTGTGTGTGTGTGTGTGTGTGTGTGTAGGAGAGAGAGAGAGNCTTTCCAATGGTCTCAGCGACATGGCAGGATATTTCTGAGGGTTCATCAGAGAGATCAAGACCTGTCTCTTATACACATCTAGATGTGTATAAGAGACAGGTGTGTGTGTGTGTGTGTGTGTGTGTGTGTGTGTGTGTGTGTGTGTGTGTGGACGTATGAAGGGAGTAAGTAACGTCTGGCATCACGATAATTCAAGATAGGACTAATCAATCGCCTACTCGTTGATTCGTTGATACAATGATTGATTGATTGATTAGACGATCGATTGATTGATTGATTGATTGAGATTGATTGATTGATTGATTGATTGATTGATTGATTGATTGATTGATTGGTCAATGAAGCCGTGAGATTTTCCAACCGCATTCTTGCGATTGATTAATTGATTAATTGATTAATTGATTGATTGATTGATTGATTGATTGATTGATCAATGAAGCCATGCGATCGTACGATCTCATTCTTCTGATTGATTGATTGGTTGATTGGTTGATTAATTGATTGGCTGATTTTTCAGTGAAGCCGTGCTATCTTACGACCTCATTCTTCCGCTGACTGACCGATTTTCTCAGTCCTTGATACTAATCAATGCATTACGCATTACCGTCGTCGGATCACTGATTGATAACTAATCGATCCACACAGGCGACTGTAGATCACTAATTAATCTAATTCCAACGAGAGCAGAAGCACGACCAGAAGAAGAAAAGCAAAATGCAGGGATTCCCGAACGACCCGCTCGCAGAAGAACGACCAGAAGAAATGGCTACCAGAGCGACACAGAAGCAAAAAAAAACGTCAAGGAGGACATCGGAAGTGCAAGCATCTGCAGACAAGCAAGACAAATCGACGAAGAGAGAGAGAGAGAGAGAGAGAGAGAGAGAGAGAGAGAGAGAGAGAGAGAGAGAGAGAGAGAACCGATGAAGACAAGAGGACCGAAAGGAACCGACACAGAGAGAGAGAGAGAGAGAGAGAGAGAGAGAGAGAGAGAGAGAGAGAGAGAGAGAGAGAGAGAGAGAGAGAGAGAGAGACGAGCGTGGAAGAAGCTTACCTGGTTGCTGGTACCCATGAAGAAGAATCCAAGACTATAATGGACCGGCATTCTTCTGTCAATACTTCATTCCTTTGGCGCTGGATTTCTAGTAGGCCGGCCAGCGAGAGAGACTAGATTAACATGGGTTGGAGAGGCTAGAGAGAACATTCCTTCAATTTTTTTCCTTGTTGAGACAAAAGCCGCACGATCAGTGACGCGGCGTCCAAATGTGTGCTAAGTTGCTAACAAGGGGGTAAAGCCAGGGCTGCATTACCGGTTCCGAGGTGGACCATTTCCCCTTGACTTTGCTACATGATGAAGTGGCGGTGTGGCAGGTAGTCTGGGCAAGCAGGCAGTTTAGTCCATTTGCTCAAGGTAGGTTTCACTTCCATTGGCCTCCCACTGAGTCAATCCATTACATAGTCTATCTGCTCTTAGATTAGAAAATCCCAGCCTGAAGCATGCTCCGCGGGAAAGTACGCGCTGCTACGCGGTTTTACCGTTGTTTCAGGTCTGGAGAGTAATTGGGAATCAAGTTCAATCAACCGCGTACTTTCCTGTGGAACCAATAACAGTTTGATGAAGGAACAGTGCAGTGAGTGCAGTGCATTATTATACACTAATCCCAGTTTCTCATGGACAGGGGCCAGTTTGCAACGGTTTCCTCCTGGTAAGGTTGATTTTGAAATTGTCATGTGCTTCTTGCAGGATCCTGCCCGGCGGATCGTCAGGCACGCACCCTGTAGCGAAGATCAGCTCCCGATGTTTTCGGCAGCAGCACGACTGGTGAGGACTAGGCTAGCAGAGTGGCCCCGGGACCACTTGCCCGGCCGGGCCAAAAAATATTAAAATATAAATATATATATTTTAAAATATATATATATATACATAATATATATATTCTGTTTGTGACGATATATATCGTCACAAACAGAACTGCCTGGTAAACCGTAGGCAAAGAGAGAGAAGAGGACAACAAACGAGGGGCTGTATATATATATTGGTAAAAAATTATGATGTGACCCTGAGGCAAAAGTTGTTCAGTCACCCAAGAGCCTAGCTCAGTGGGTACACCCATGAACTGTTGAAACTTGAAATACAGACCTGTGTTCGAATCCAGATGATGGAACTTGATGAATAAAACCAACTGCAAATTTTCTTTTTTTTTTGTTTTGTGTTTTTTTTGGGATTCTTAAACCAGACAATGCATCCGAGCCTCTTTTCGCCGAGCTGGATTCCCCCTGTGAAGCCAAGCCTCGTCGAAATGCCCGCATGGCGCTTTTCTTTTCTTTTCGCTGGCGCTGCCCCAACATGCCATTTTGGTCCGGCAGCTCTGACCCCCCGAACTTTTCTTATTCGCTTCTCAAGTTTGCCTGGGCGATGTTCTGGCGGTTTGGTTTAGAAGCACCAACGCGGAAAGAAGGTGTTCAACTTTTCAAAAACTGCTTTTTCAGCACCAACGCGGTAGGATGACATCTAATCGTTACGATGGGTAGATAGTTACTAGATACTAGATTTATCCGAAAATGTCCGCTGAGTTTATTTACTACACGGGAGTCTAGAAATCTGACACGTGGTGATTTTCTCCCCCAGTCAAAAAGAAAAATGGAGATTCTCACCAACGGCGCAATGGGTCTATAGGTCAGTGGGTACACCCATGAACTGTTGAAATGCAGAGCCAAGTTGGAATCCACATGACGGAACCACAGGAATGAAATAAAGTAGATCTAAATTACCTGCGGCGGCGCAGCCGCTCAGTTCACGGACGATATCTCAAGGCCGTCACCCTAAAAAAAAAGAAAGGAAGCAGATTCTCTCCCGTATCCGTATATGCTGCTATGTTTCACCTGCTTCTGTTGTCCTTACCTTTGTGACCTTTCTTTAGAAGAAGTGCAAGGAAATGAGCAACACACACGAATGGCAATAAACCAGATTGCTGCATTCCGTAGAAATCCTCAAATAACTTTGAGACCGAACTGAAAGCAGATTGCAAACTGAGAAAACATCAAATAAGTACATGAGTAAAACATTGAAGTCAGATGATAATGAAAGCCCTCTTCTCGCCTCTCATCACCAATGTCAACAATGTAGCAGCTCTTCTACATTGGCGCTTGGCGCCCAGACTACAGACAGACAGCGCCTGTGACCTGGACACCTATCTACAACAGGTCCACCATGACGATCATCAGCACCGGGACGAATTAAGACTCCGAGTGAACGGTCTGCTTCTTCTCCACACCAGGTAAGTGCGTCGTCACACCGCTCTTCTCCCTGACTTCCTCCACAGTCCTCTCTGCCCAAGGACCTCCGCCTTCCTCCTTCGGCTATGGTCGCCAGCAGCCCGGTTATGGCAGCTGCGCCCTCCGGCTTCACTGCACCCAGCAGCTTCCGCACGCCCCACCTGCGCCCTTCTTCCCTCACGGTCTGGCGCTCATCCGCACGAGCAGCACTGCCGGGTCCAGCCAGCCCGAATGTCCCCAGTGAGCAAGGCTCACGTCCTTCTGTGCTGATTGGCTCGTAACCCTGGCTGGAACGTCTGCGCCCCTGTCCCAGTAGCAGCGCCCTGCGCCCGATCCAGAATCTGCACGGGGCTCAACTGTAAGGCCCTGGGTTTCAGCATCTTTGGCTGGGCCCCAGCATCGTCAACCAACCGAAGGTTGAGCTCTACTGGTTGTTTGGAGATGCTGCATGCAGCAACCAACCCACAGGGGTCCTGTAACAGAGTTTCCCTCTTGCCATGGTCCTGTAGTCCTATAAATTCTTAATGACTTGTTTATTTAGAGTCCTATAGATCATGGTGTGCGGACTGAAGTAACGCCAAGGCCAAAATTTGCAGACCCGCCTTGTCTTAGGGTTTAGGGTTTTTCTTCCAGCATGCCGAGGGCTCATTTCTTTGCACGACGAGTGTCAATCAATTTGCCCAGCCCAAGTGGCTGAACAGTACCCACATGTACCTGTTGATAAAAAGTTAAAAACAGTTTATGAGTTCGAAGTTCAAAACTTCGAACCCTGATGAAATTACTAAATAGTAAAATTAGATGGATACAATAATGCTAAAGAGGGTTTAACGCCTTTGACAAAGAAAAGAAAAGGTCCGACTGTGAGTATGCCCTGAAACTATCTTGTTGAATCTTTGGGATAGCCATTACAACCAAAGCTATGGTTAAAAGAGAAGATAAGCAACCCCCCCTTCCCCCCCTCTAGCTGCACTACTCACCCCATTGCAACGCGGTCTTAGGATGATTAACTGGCGCCACGTCACACCCAAAAGCCTATAGCTCAGTGGGTACAACACCCATGAACTGTTGAAATACAGACCAGAGTTCGAATCCAGATGATGGTACATGACTGATGAGTAAAACCAAATATTTGAATATTTCTGAATTGCCTGAATTGCCTGAATTGCCTGAATTGCCTGGGGCCGGTCAGCTCAAATGATAATATCTCAAGGCCATCACAATTTGGGAAAAATAGGGCAAAGTGGCCGTTTTCCCAAACTCCTAAAAATTCGGAGGCCGAGCCCGACGACGGCTGCCATTGATAAATCTGATCGGTGGCCGTCGTTTCGGTTCAGCCTCCAAAAGGGTCGGAGGCCCACCCGAGGCCCGCTATTTTCCTACGTGGCAAAGCAATTCATAATTTCAGTAGGGATAAGGAAAGGGTGTGGTGGATGATTACCGAATTACTCTGTGTTGAAAAAAGTAGGGAAGAAGGTTAGAAAGGGTAAAGGATTTGGATGACCTGGGTTTGCTTACCTACTGTAGGACCTGGGACAGGCAATAATCCGACCTGGTACGAACCAGCGTTCACTAATTTCCCAGAAAAGTCCCGGTAGGCCTCGGGAAATATGGGACTGGACCAGAACCGGTATTCATGGGATCGGTAGTGGTCCAGGGATTCAAGGAGTTCGGGGAAATGAGTGAGTTAGAGGATTTGGGCGGAGAAAGAGCCGGTCGGCTGAATTGACGTAGGTACCAATAGTATGAATAGATAGAGTGTGTTGGTCAGACTCCCTGTGCACCTCGCCGGCGAGCGCACCACAAAGTGGATTGATGGCGGAAATATCTTAATGGTAGAGTATAGCCTTGCCAAGGCTAAGGTTGAGGGTTCAAATCCCTTTTTCAGCTCGTCAGCTTCCTTCGCTGCCTGGCCAAGAAAAGAATGGAGCCGACACCACCCCACCCTGGGGTGGGTGGGTGGGAAAGATGAACGCTTCGCGGCGGTTGTGTCACCAGAGGCCACGAAGTGGGAGAAAGTGGTTAATGCAGATTTAAAGCGTCATTTAGGTAAATACATATTAGAATAGTAAAAACATAGGCTTGTAATACAGCAACACCTAACTCTATGCTCGGAGTCAGTAGCGGACGGGAACGGTGTGGGGTACCGTGTCTCGCGGTTGCCATGGTCGAGTGAAGGATGGGGGTGTCTGCACTGGCATTTAGCTTGAGCTTCAAGGAGTTGTCACGAGCTTTTCTGGTACGGATGATAATCATTTGTTTTGTTTGCTAATGCTTACAGCCATGAGCTGTCTCGCATGTTATGCGTTTGGCATGATTTCAGTGTGACTCAGTGTGACATGATTTCATTGCTACGCGGCAAAGGTACTAGTAGTCTGGTGGTTTAAAAAAAAAAAAAAAAAAAAGAAGAAGAAGAAGAAGAAAAAAAAAGGATCAGTAACGCCACTGCACTTGTTCAGCTCTTCTGACAATTCCGCATGTCAAAACAATCACAAAGTGGGCGCATTGAATGTTCACTCCGAAACCGGCAGTTTCCCCCGCCGCCTGCAACAGAAGGTTCATGGTGGGAGCTGTTGAGCTGTCAACACGCGGGGCGAGTTTTGTCAAAGGGCTTCGGTGCACTACTCTCCAAATGCACATAATGAGAATGAATCTTCCGCTAGAACATGGAAAGATGCACCGCCATATTTTTTGTCTTTTGTGCATGTGGCGAGCAGTGCAGCGAGGCCCAAAGTCTCAATGCTCGGTCTGCACATTTTTGTCCTGACCTTCTCACCCCAGAGCAATGTGAATTTCCAGCAATGGATCACGCAAGCCTGGATGGTATTCCAGGCCAGATTCATGCTCCTGTAGTTATATTGCACGGGCAGTTGCCCTGCAGTGAGGGATCATGGGGTGAGTGACCCGCCGCACAACACTCCCCCCCCCCCGCTGCAGCTGTCTTGATACTGCCCGGGGTGCGTGAACTTTCGGGGTGTGTGCGAGCAGCTGCCAGGGGTTAGCATGAGTAACTACTCGGTGCAGAGTACTCTCCCAGCAACGTGGGCTTGGGCTTGGGCTTCTGGTGAAGCGAGGCCCTAAGAGTGAGCCAGCCATACCTTTCCTTGTCATTGCTATTGTCACGCCGGGGTCGGTGATCTGCCACACACAACCCCCACCCCGCTGTAGCAGTCTCGATACTCCACGGGCAGCAGGGTGTGTGAACTTGTGGGCTGACGGTGTTTAATGGCCAGGTGTTGAGGTGAGTAATCTACTACTAATCACTGGGGGAGGAGTACCCGCCCCATAAGTCGGGGTGGGGTGAGTTGTACAGCAAGGCACTAAGGGTGAACTGATCATAACTTCCGTTGTCTTTTTTCTTTTGCCATTTGTGTTTTAAACTTTTACATCTTTTTTTTTCTTTTTTTTTTTTTAAGAAAAAAAAGCAGGGCTACGGCCTCTTGAGATACCCTCATTTGATAGGACCGGCACTGCGGGTAGGTAATTCAGAATTGCATTATTTAAATTTATTTTACTCATCTGCTTCTAGTGGAGTTTGAACTCTGCACCTGGTCTGTATTTCAACAGTTCGTTCAGGGGTGTAGCAACTGAGAAGAGGGCAGTTGGTGATTTTTTTTTTTTTTTTTTTTTTTTTTTTTGAAGGTGCTGCGGGTTTTTTTTTTTTTTTTTTTTTTTTTTTAAAAAAAATAATAATAATAATAATTTTTAATTTTTATTTTTTTTTTTTTTTTTTTTTTTTTTTCAGTTGGTGATTTTCATTTGTGGGCATTCTCATGTTTTTGGCATACTTGTGGCGCAGTGCTGCGCGGACCCGAGGTGCGCGCGCACCGGGGCCCGCCGCGCATCTGGGTGCGCAGTGCGCGCTGCGCTCCGCACGTCTGGTGTGCTGCGCGCGTGTGTGCAATGTATATTTCCATGTTCTAGCGGTAGATTCATTCGATTTTGCTCATCCTCATCCTATCAATGGAAGGACCAGGAGTCCAGCCGCGAGGTTGGAGACTTACCTGCTCTCTCTCTCTCTCTCTCTCTCTCTCTCTCTCTCTCTCTCTCTCTCTCTCTCTCTCT
>BFEA01000093.1:2640297-2656939 GCA_003427395.1 Chara braunii
AAAAAAAAAAAAAAAAAAAAAAAAGAGCCTAGAAAGGTATAGCAATAGCTATAGGGCCAGGGCCAGGCCTGAAAAGTTAGCAGTAGGACATATTGGGGATAGCATAGCGCCCAGGGACAGAAGTGGAATTTGATAGAGGCCCAGTAGGGTTTTTTTCGCAAGTCAGTTGGGTCCGGAACGAGCTCATAGTCTGTAATGGTGGTCCAGGGCCTAAATGCAGTCTGATAGAAGTCTAGGTTCAGGGCCAGCAAGTAGATAGCAGTCTTCATACAATGTTTCATGCCAAAAGAAGGGAACACCACCCAGTCGGCCTCCCTCGCGCACCCAAGCGAGGCAGGTAGAGGCCTGAAGTGTCCAACCAAGAGATACTAGCGATCGGGCACCTAAGCCTATCATTTGCTGCGATTCACAGTCCGCTCCGCTCCTCTTCACCCGCCCCGGGGGTCATGTTGCTGCTCCGCCAAGAGGAGAAGCGGGGGGAGTTCCTGGAGATCAAAGGTGGAGCTCAACGGTGATGGAGGAAACCCCCCTCCTTGGCTATGGAGGTGTAGTAGGGAGAGGTAGGAGTAGTTCTAGGCTATGGAGGTGAGGGAGAAGGGGGAACCTTAGCTAACCCCCGTAGATGTAGTAGGGGTTGGGAGGAGGAGGAAGGTGGAGAAAGGGAGGAGGCGATAACTGGGAAGGAAGTCATTTTCGGCGTCAATGGATGACTTGCATCTTCGTCTCCGAGGTCGGCGCCACAGCAGGAAGGGTCCCCTGACGAGGTACCCATGGGTTATGGATTTCATCTGGAAGAGTAGGCTTGGACATAGATATTGGAGGGGCATGGGAGCATTTGCCCCTCTACACATCCAAGAAGAGCTACCTTCTTCCCCCGAATACAACGTACGGTCATTATAGCTGTATTTGGGCTGTCATCCAGACTAAATACAGATATAATGACCGTACATTGTATTCGGAGGAAGAAGGTAGGATGTTCTCCAATAGCCAGATGCCATATACTGAGGTGGAAAGGAGGTGAGCAAGGTCAAACCAGAGGCCCGCCTGTTTACAAGGCTGGCAGTACGGGGGACTACTTCGGAGGACATTCGTCGTTCTCGCTCATTCAGTCATTGCCGTAGCTTATAATTGTAAATAAGACGATTATGCAGATAATGCGGGTGAGAGATGATGGTAGAGAGATGCGGGACCAGGAGATTGGTTGGTTCCTGCTTGTCTTTTTCTTCTTCTTCTTCTTCTTCTTCTTCTTCTTCTTCAAGTTATTCTTCTTACTCGTACTTTCCTCCATTCTTCTCCTTCTTCTTCTTCGTTGTCTTGTTTCAATCATTCTTCTCCGTCCTTTGTCTCATCATTCTTCTTTCTTTCTTTCTTGATCTTACTCGTACTTCCCTTCATTTCTCTCGTTCTTTGTCGTCTTGTTTCAATCATTTTTCTCCTTCCTTTTGTCTCATCATTCGTCTTTCATTCTTTTTTCAATTGAGATGCAATTGATGAAGGAGGGATGAGGTAAGACGGCATTGATTCCAGCTTTGTGTTTGTCTTCTTCTTCTTCCCCTTCTCTTTCGTCGTCTTCTTTCCTTTATTCTTCTCCTTGTTCTTCTTCGTCTTCTTTCCTCCCTTCCTTCTCCTTCTTCTCGGGTTGCAATTGAATGTCATCATTTTCTCTTCTTGAGTTTGGCAATATGAGCTGTACAAAGATCATAGCGCATTTCATTTCCATGTCGAGTGTTTTTACGGACGAAGGTCAACCCTCAACAACTGTACCAAGTGCTCAACAAGCCAGGGCGCCGGGGGGCCTGGACTCTGGAAGGGGGGGGGGGGAGTTGTCAGAAGGAAGTAAAGCAGTTTAGTGAGCGTCCACAAATTTACATAGAACGGTGATACTGCGCACGTTCACTGTAAATTTGCGGACGTTCACCGCAAATTTTGGTATCACTGTTCACCAAAAACAGAATGAAGGGGAAAAAAAACATAATCCATCTTCTCCTGCGCAAGGACGACATACATAAATCGACGGGAGGGGAGGGGAGGGGAGGGCAGGGGAGGAGGGGGGGCGCCGCCTGGGGGGACATAATCCATAGATTCCATACCTTTCTCAGCCTTTTGGCCAAGTAAGATCAAGTGTAGTATCTGTTCTGATCGAGGAAAAGAAAAAAGAACAGAAATTCCGAGAAGCAGACGGGGGGTCGATTGCAATTTTTTGGGCAAAATCTCAAAAGTGCATACTGCATACACTGCCCGCGCATTGGCAACCAGCGAAGAATGAGAAGGTCAACCGTGGCCCTCGGTCCACGACTACTCACCAAATCACCAAAATCAGAGTGGACGTTCCTCTATGAGATGTGAAGATGCAGCGTCATATTTTTTGTCCTCCGTGCATGGGTAGAGCAGTGGAGCGGCGGGAAGGCGGAGGAAGATGACATGAAGGAACGCAGCTCTGTTTTGACGACAGGCAAACCACGTGCCCTACCCTCCACCATTCCATCCCAGTCCTTTGACCAAGAGTCCTTTTCTCCATCCCCCATTCGTCACTGGTTGATGGATTGATACTGAAGTGGAACAAAATGCGTTTACGTCACAGACACAAGCGAGACACACACGGTACACAGATATGCAAAAGTGTTCACTAAGGGGTATGAAGTACTATGAACCCAACAACTCGTGGTAAGGGTCCTTTTTTTGGGGGGGATCCCACGCATTTCCACGGCGAGCCAGCTTTGAAAATGAACTGGCTGTTTCTTCTCTTGGCCTCTGCAGCACGGTGGCAGCACGGGAACGAATTGTGCCAAAAGCGCCCGACCCCCTACCTCACCCCCCCCCCACCCCCCCCCGAAAGTCAACGGTTTTGATTTTTTTTATTTTTTTATTTTTTTTTCGGTCGTGCACCACTGGTTCTTCGCATCGCGGTGCAGCCATTTTGGCATACGTTTTTAGAAAAGCCCCCCAAATGTCGGGCCTGTGGGAACCGAAGCCATTGGTTCTTCGCATTGTGGCGCAACCCATGTCGCCATATGCATATAGGACAAGTTCCCCAAAGGTCGGGCCTGTGGGACGCGAATTTCCTTTTACGGATCGAATGCCACGGTGCCACGGGTTCGCGGAATCCGAGGACCGTTTTCCAAGTTTTCCGTAAAAACCAAGTGTGAGATCAGAGACCCTGAAAAGATTGATACACAATGAAATCCAGTACCAGTCTCCCTACGTCGGTTGGGGGGTTGCTGTTAGCATATTCCTCGCAGAGAGCATGACACATAAGGCCGAACGTACTTTATTTCATCAAATTTCTCAACGCAGCTCTTTATCGACGTGAAGCAGGAAAAAAAAAAAAAAAAAAAAAAAAAAACCCTTCCCTGCCCGTCATCATTCAATTGCACTCCCCTGACCAAGATAGCTGTTTTTGTTCCCCCGCCATTTTCTTGGATGAACGACTCGTCCGTACATCGCCCGCCGGTTTGCTCGGGCTTAATGTTTGCATATTCCCCCCCCCCCCCCCCCCCCCCCCTTTCCTAATTAAGAAAGATTAGCTCCTCTTTCATGCCTGCCTGTTCATTGAGCACAACTTGATCGGCCATCCGTCCCACGTCCATAAATCCCATCTTCTCAAAATTGATCGACTTAATCCCCATGTCTGTCAATCACTTCCAATCCATTTCCGGACCAGTGCCAAACTCCACATTTAAACGACTTCTTTTTTTTTCAGCGCCTCACCACAAGTCTCTCGAAATGTGAGAAAGACAAAAATGTGAGAAAGACATCCGTTAAAATTGGAACGATACAAAGAAGATTAGCATATAAAAAAAAAAGGCAGAAAGAGAAAAATATGGCAGAAAGAAAACATATGTCAGAAAGAGAAAAATATGGCGTGTGGAGCAAAATGGTTGAAACAAAAGTGAAACCTCGATGCATTCATTTGTTTAAAGTTTAAACTTTCAAACCACCACTACCTCTCCCAGCCTGTTTTTGCCGACCCTGACTTTCACTGCACACCGAGTTTTGCCAAGCCTGGTTCTCATTGTATTTTCTTTCCTGGTAGTCACGGCCATTGCACCTGGGAAAAAAAAAGAGCCATCGGATAGCCATTGGATCCATTCTATGAGGCGCTGGTGACACTGTGCCCTAAGTGCGGGCACCTGCAGGATGAAAAACAATGATGAAGGGAGGCTACAAAAAAAAAAAAAAAAAAAAAAAAAAACCCTTCCCTTATGCTGTGATCGCCGTCCGATACAGGACGTTGAGTTCAACGTCAGTGCGGCAGTTAGGTGCCCCGCATTTTTTTTTTCAAGGACGTCTAAGGCTGGTGTTTTACTTCCCCTCCTTGAGAGCCTTCCGAAACAAACGAAGGAAAAAAAACATGAACTCCCTTTCTGCCGTGATTGCGGTCCGATAGAGGTCACTAGAGTATCTGAGTATAACATGAGCCTCGCCGTTGGTAGCCCTGCGTCGAATCAGTCCTGCCTGGCTGGCAGGGCACGGATAAGCGAAGGCAAACAAGAACAGTCTGAAAAACACAAAAAAAGAGAACATCTGCAATCACGTTCCCCATATACTGGGCAGATATATTCCTCAAAGCAGTCCTGTGACTTCCACCTCCGTGAGGGTTGAGGGTTCCCCCCCGTCACTGGATTCTTTCCCCTTGGTGTCGTTTTCCTTCTTTTTTTCCTTACCGCGGACCCATCCTTTTTCTTTTCCTTTCTTTTTTTTCTTTCCCCATCTTGCAATCACGTTCCCCGTATACTGGGCAGATACATTCCTCAAAGTTTTCTTTTCCTTTCTTTTTTTCTTTCCCCATCTTGCAATCACCTTCCCCATATACTGGGCGGATACATTCCTCAAAGCAGTCATGTGACTTCCTTACCGTGAGGGTCCAAATCTTTTTTCTTTTCTTTTCATGCCGACCCTCGGCCGCCGGACCCCAAAAATTTCCTTTCATGCCGACCCTCCGCCGCCGGACCCAGAGGGTCCCAATTTTTTCTTTTCGTTTTCTTTCATACCGACCCTCCGCCGGAGGCCCGAAATTTGCGGTTGAGGTCATTTTCCCAAATGGCAGCTTGGAAACGCGGTGCATCCCGAAAAAAGAAAAAAAGAAAAAAAAGAAACGTTGTGGTTTCCCCACCAGCACGACCTCCGACCCTGGGTCATTTTTGCCAAGCCTGATTTCTACCGCGCACCAAGTTTTGCGGAGCCTGGGTCGTATTTTCTTTTCTGGTACTCACGGCACCTACATCCAAAAAGCAACCAAAAAACACGAAAAAAAAAACAAAAAAAAACAGTAGCTTCCGTTGTAGCCATCAGATATAGGGCGTTGCCGCACGGCACACGAAAGGAAATACGAAACGAGTGCATCTTCCGGCAGAAACTGGCCAGGTTCGTCGGTTTGATATAAATAGTAACGACTGTATTTCGCCACCTTTAGCTGGCACATGCACTCGTTTCATTTTCTTTTCGTGTGCCGTATGGCGAGGGTCCATATTCTATGAGATGCTGGTGAGACCGTCCCACTTTTTTTTTTTTTTAAGAAGAAATATTTGGTTATACTCGTCAAGATCCAACATCGAGGTCCGAACACGGGTCTGTATTTCCACAGTTCAATGGTGTACCCACTGAGCTAGGCTCTTGGGTTTTACATCCCACTTTGCACTGGTATCACTTCCATCTCCGTGAGTGCCTTCCCCACCGAAAACCAATGAAAAAAAAAGGGAAAAAAAAACAAAAAACTTCCCTCATGCTGCGATCACCGCCTGATACAGAAGCTGTAGTGTTGATGTGAGTATGTCGTAAGTGAGGCAGCTATGGGCCAGATCCCACTACCACCTATTGTTCATTTCTGACCGTTGATCTTTTTTTCTTTTTTTTCTTTTTTTTGTGGCCCATTCCTCAATTTATGCGTGTCAACCTTGAAAGCGCAGGGGCCATGCTAATCTTCTCTGTATCGTTCCAATTTTAACGGATGTCCCGAAGGACCCCTTGATCTTTGTAATCGAGGGTGAAAAATGAATAATCCAGGGTAGTGGGATCTGACCCTATACCTATACCTGCCTCCCGTGAAAACCGCCCTGCCTCGCTGGCATGGCACTGAAACGAAAAAGAGAACAAGGAAAACAAAAGCGCAAACATAAAAAATCACCTTCCTTACATACCGGCCAGATACACTCCTCAAAGCACTGGTGTGACTACCGCCTCCGTGAGGGCGGACCTTCACAACGTCCACGTTCTTAGTTTTTTTTTTTTTTTTTTTTTTCCCTCACCCCTCATCGAGGGCCGGCGGAGTCACAACAATCTTCTTTTTTTTTTTTTTTTTTTGGTTTCCTCCCCCCCTTTTTTTTTTTTTTTTTTTTTTTTTTCCTACCACCCCCCCACTGGAAAGGTAAAGGTGGTTTTTTTTTTTTGGTGTCCTACCGAACTTCGCGGTTGAGGTCATTTTTCCAAATGGGACTACAGTTTGGAAAGGTAAAGGTGGTTAAAAAAATAAATAAAAAATAAAAAAAATCCGCCACTCATGCCAGCAACCATTTCATAGGTAAAAAGAAACTCCCCTTATGGGCGGAAAAAAAAAAAAAAAAAAAAAAAAAGACTGCATTTGCGTCCTCCAACAGAAGATTGTCGAATTTCCAACCAACCCTTCTCTCACATTTACAAAATAAAAAAATTCCCTCGTTTCACTCGATTTTTCACCTCCTCAATTAATCACCTCGTCGTCATCCCCTGTTCGCCCAAAATCGACTAATCACGACACACTCGCTCACCCCCACTCTCAATCCCGATCGAGCATTCTACCACCCACCATCGATTGGCGCGCTATGTTAAAAATTAAGCAAAACGAGGTGTACATAATCCGATCGTTCATGATGTGTACGCAAAAGAGTTCCCGATACAAAGAAGATAAATGTGCACAGTTTGTTCAGGACTTGGGGACTGAATGCGAAAAACTAGCTCCGCTGCCAAAGAAAAAAAACTTATACACGTAACGTGCCTCTCTATGTACAGTAAAACGCGATGGATCGGACGCATGAGCAAAAGAGACAGTTGAGGGAGCTGCATGAGTACATAGCAATCGTTTGGTGCGGACACTTCGATGAAGAAGGGATAGCAAATACGCTCCTAATTCAAAATCTCCATAGCAATATACGTGTATAAAGAGAGAGAGAGAGAGAAAAAAGCACATATACATACATATATATGTGGAGAAAGAAGTATATATTGTCACACTGTGAATCGGAGCGCAAAGGCGGAAATAAGCAAAAGAACGAAAGGAAGGAAAGCCCCACCTGTTCATCACCTCTTATATGAAGAATATAGAGAAAGAGAGAAGTATATATGTATATAGATATGAATAGAGAGAGAGAGAGAAAGACAGATAGACCGGAGAGATGGCAAGATCGCATCGCGATCTACTCCTGAGGGGATTCAGAGCAATCTCATCGTGTAGCAGCGATTCGACCATCCTCCATGAGTCGTTGATTGATTGATTGGACTCCTGTTCGCTGCAGGCGAGCCATCGATCGATCAGCAGCTGATTGATGACACTTGGCAATTACGCGTGCCTCCAACTCATTGTTGGAAGATTCAAAGAAAAATTACGACGATTATTTCCATCATCCGTCAACATTCTACCAGGCAGACAGCGCGAGTTTAGAGAGAGAAACTACGACTTCCTGATCAGTTTTCCTCGTCCGCTCATTATCCCCCGATCGCAATCGAAAAATTTGGAATAGGCGTTTCTCTCGACCAGAGGGTGCTCCTTGGCTCGCCTGGGAAGACCATGAATGACCCCTGCCTCCAACATAACTTGTGACAGTAGCGATGGAAGAGCAGCAGGTGTGTTGATGGATTTGTGGATACGGCCACCATCGTAAACTTAATAGTATTAGTGACAACCGCGGGGGTAAATTCCCGGCGCGCAGTGACGCTGACACGATTTATTTGTCCTGTCCAAAACTACAAGCGCATCTTCCTCACCGACGGGCCTAGCTCAGTTGGTACACCCATGAGCTGTTGAAAAAAATTTAGACTAGATCGCATCCAGATAAAATCAGATGACCAGAATATAGTCGTTCTGACTTATCTCGGCCCGGTCAGTTGTATAATGATATCGCAAGCGGCCGTCGCCCTTTCAAAAACAACGAAAGTAAATGCGAGCCTGCCCCCTTTCTTGTAGCAGTAGGCGATCTCGCTCATCACAAAAGAATGACGAATTTACCGACGAAACCGACTTCCAACACGCTGCGAGAAAAGTTTACGAAACAAGGGAAACGAGCTGCAAGAGGAGAGAGAGAGAGAGAGAGAGAGAGAGAGAAAGAGAAAGAGAAAGAGAAAGAGAGAGAGAGAGAGAGAAAGAGAAAGAGAAAGAGAAAGAGAGAGAGAGAGAGAGAGAGAGAGAGAGAGAGAGAGAGAGAGAGACGCTAGAGAGAGAGAAATCAAACTAGGCAGCAAATAGAATGAGATAAGAAATAGGTGAAAGAAAACGGACAGAAAACCCAAGTTCGACAGAGAACCCCCTCGCTGCGGGGAGTGGGGGGGAGTGGAGAGGGCGAGGAGCCGGAAAAGGGGAGGAAGATGAGTGAAAAGGGGAGGGGGGAGGGGGACGACGTCAAATGACTCTCGACTACCTATCTACAAGTGAGCGATTGTTTATAGACGTAAGCTGTAGCTGCGACGGATTATATCCCGTCCATGAGGGAAGGCCTTGTCGCTGCTGCGGCTATCGGTAGGCAGGCCAGCAGCAGCAGGGCAGGCAGGGAGGCAAGCAGCGCGTTGCCTGGTCATCATCATTTATCATCAATCTACGGGGAAAGCATCCTTGAAAGCAGAATTCGTCAGGCAATTCTCATATATCTTTTTGATGTAGGGAAAGTCCTTCAAGTCGATCTCGACGTCTGGCCCTTGGGAAATATGAACTTGAGGGATCAAGAAGACGTCCGCCATCGTCGGCATATCTTCGTAGCAGTACCTCCCTGGTCTCACACTGATGTCGGCCAGCTTCGACTCCACCTTTCCAAACCCCTCCCGCAGCCAATGACGCCTCCACTCTCTCACCCAGTCAGGACTCTTGCCGCCCTCATCCATCAAATAGCGCACAACGCGGTAAAACCCGAACGGTTGGATCTCGCAAGCCACGTACGTGGCAATAGATCGGACGGCGGCGCGCGCAGTAGCGTTCTTGGGGAGAAGAGGCGGTCTCGGGTACATCTCGTTGATGTAGTTGAAAATGGCGCCGGTCTGGGTAACCCTGTGTCCACCGTCTTCCAACCATGGCATGGAACCTCCGCCATCGTCGACGTGGAGGCCATTACCTCCTCCTTCCCCCCCTTCTCCTACGCCTACGCTTTCTCCTATACCTCCCACCGAAAGTGTAGTCGTCGTCGTTCCCGCCGTCGCTGGTGCTCCGTTGGTCATCGACGCTGCAGCTAGCGGTATGAACTCGTACGGAACGCCTTTCAGATTCAACGTTATGCGCGCCAACATGGACGTCGGACTGGCGGGAAAGCCATGTAGTTTGATGAGCGTGCCCGTCGCAGCGGCAGCTGACGCCGCCTCCGCCGCCGCCGCCGCCGCTGGCGTCGCGGCAGCCGACGCCATCGTCACCTCCCAATCGTTTTCTTTTTTGCTGCTGATCGCAGCCGCCGCCCCGCCGCCGCCGCCGCCGCCGCCGCCGCCCTCACAACGTCGTCTCCTTGCTTCTCGCCTTTCCGCGTGTCAACCAGTCCCCCAATCCCCCACCCGCAGCCAGCGCCGTGGCTTTCGTCGTAGCTCAGCTCTCGTTCGTAGCTTCCGATGGCCTTCCCGCTTCTTCCCGCCCGGCGGGGACTCAGCGCGGCACCACCATAGTCACGGGCGTAGATATCCATGTTCATATGCCGCCCACGAGATCGGCGATAGGCGGGAGGACCGCGATGCGCCCGCCCACGGGCATCAAGAGACAAGCGCCCGGCCGCGCTCGCGCGCAAGCGCTCGTCCACGCGCCCGCACATGGCGGTAAGCAGACATGCGGCCGGAAAAGTAGTCCCAGTGAGACTCACATGGCTGGGTGCGTCTCCTCGGACCTGGCGCGCTCGTCCCCGAAGCTGAGGGCCTGGTTGCACCACTCGCCATCCATCAAACTTATGAACGCATCTGGACAGCTGCGTGCCCGGATGCATTCAAAAATGTTAGCCGATGGCGAGTGGTGGTTCACCTAGCGTAGGCCCTGGGGGCCCCGCCGAGACCGAGCCTCTCGCCCGAGGTATTCCGCCCCGCCCCGCCCCGCCTCTCGTGTGCTTCATGGCGCGCCAAAGCACCTTGCGCGAGGGTCCGCTTACTCGGATTCGCCCTTTCTGGCCGTCGATCGTCGTAATCTAAGGTCACCGAATGAGAAGAATCGAAGGGAACTCGACCTCCACCGCACTCCCCAAATGTGCAGTTCAGAATGGTGAGTGTCCGAAACGGAAAGTACGCTGGCAATTTCTTTTTTTTTTTTTTTTTTGGCAACTTTTTTGTCTTTCTTACAGTCGGAGAATACTCCGTGTTTCCGACCCTTGGCGAGAAAGCCGGAGAAGCACGAATGGATCTGAATCTTCCTGCACCTAATGACCAGATGCGTCTGTTACCATGAATAGCAACATTCGTTTCGACAGTGGTGTGGTGTGGCAAGGCCCTTGTGCTGATCTGCTGAAGTTCTGCAGTGCGTTGCAGCAAGACGCTATCTACTGGCCTGTGGAGACTGTTTGATCCGCTAATCACCACTGGGTAGCCACTCGTCCTGAGCTGGCAGATAGAGTAAGAGTGAGTTTCACAGCGGCAGAGATGAGGAAGCAAGGATGCATGCACGGAAGAGGAGGGCGGAGAGGTCTGCGGGTCCATGGTGAGGCCAGGGGAAGGGCTTGTAGCTGGTCGAACCACAGTGCGGAGGATTAGACCAATCTCCAAGCAGCTATCCGATCTCTACGGACACGTGGGCTCGCCAGCAGCATGGAGGATTAGATCAATCTCCACCCAGCGATCCGATCTCTACGGCCACGTGGGCTTGCCAAGATCGTCCCATAGCTGAATAAGGGCATACTCACACTAGCACGTACTTCCGCAAATTTCACGTATGTGAAGTTGCGTTATATGGCACCTGCGGGTCACACTGGTCACCCGTTTGTTGCCCAAAGCAGAAAAGACAGGGTCGCAATCTGGCCGTGAGATGCGAAAATAGGTTGTCTGCAGTCAGACAGCACAATGCACTTTTTTTTTTTTTTTTTTTGCTTCCAGAAAGCAGTAGAGGAAAAAGAAATATCCTGACAGCACAATGCACATTTTTTGTCCAGGGGTGGTCAATTTTCATCAATATCCTGACAGCGATTGAGAGCATTGAAATTATCCAGGAGGAACAGGTGGATATGGTGGTTTTACTTCTGGATATGGAGAAGGCCTATGATAGGGTAGGCTGGTCTTTCGTGTTAACCACATTGAGGAGGATGGGGTTTGGTCCCGGTTTCTGCAAATGGGTTGTTGCCATGTACACACTGGCAACATCGGCAGTACAGGTGAATGGACACCTATCCAGCCCCTTCCAGCTCTCGCGGTCGCTCCCCCAAGGATGTCCTCTGGCTCCGCTGCTGTTTGTGCTGCAGTTGGAAGTGCCACTCAACAAAATGCGGAAGCACCCCTTGATTAGAGGTTTACCAGTGGCTGAGGACAGAGAGTGCAGGGCTAAGGCCCTGGCAGATGATTTGTTTCTGATCTCAGCCAATACAGCAGAGTCCTTGGGGGCAGTGAAATCAGTTTTGTCAGAGTACTCGTTGCTGTCCGAAGCCCAAGTAAACTGGGGTAAGTCCACTTACCTATTGCCAGAAGGTTTGGAGCTGCAGGTGGAGTGGGGGATGTCGAAAGTAGTTCCGAAGGAGGGGGAGCGCTTCTTAGGGGTGATGGTGAGTACACCCATCTAACGGGAGCGGTACAAGGTCACATCTTACAGCAAAAGATCACTGCAAGGCTCAAAGTCTGGGGGTCGGCGTGGCACCTGTCACTATACGGGCAAGCATTGGTGATTAACGGGGCGCTGTTTGCCCTCCTCTGGTTTGTGGGTACAGCAAGGGAGTTGGACCCAGCAACAGACACAGCCATCAAAAGGTTGGCCACGCGGTTCCTATGGAAGCCAAGGGCGGGGGCAAAGGAGGGCTTCATCGCTAAAGTGGCCTGGGACTTGGTTTGCTAACCAAAAGAACAGGGGGGGCTGGGCCTGATCGACCCATCGCAGAGGAACCAGGCGCAACTAAGACACTGGTTAGTGAAGGTGGCATTGGCAGATGAGCAGGAGGATTGGATCCTTCTCGCTGAAAGGATTATTATGAGGGATTGGGAGCTAAGCAGAACTGAGGATGTGTAGTTGTGCTTTTTCGTGGATTCCTTTCTGCGGAAGAAACTCTCATCGGAATTTTGGAATGCAGTGAGGAAGGCGTGGCTCAAGCAGCGTCCTGAGGTACTGACCCTTCCATCCACGAGGGAGGAAGTGCTGCAGCAAAGCCTGTTTGAAAACACGTTCGTACTAAATGATGATGGGCAACCATTTGCAGCCAGGGGGGCTGCATGCACCTTTGCGAGATCCTGGATCAGAAGGGGTGTCTCAAGAGTCAAAGACTTGTGGTCCCCTTTGACGGGTTCTTGGATACCGCTCAACGAACTTTTCGCAAGACTCCATGATTTATGGAAGATCATCTGTGTGCGCTTGGAAGGAGTGTTCTTCGAAAGTGGGGACCAAATTCTGGGCCCGGAAGGGGTAGACCAAGTTGGAGGATGGTATGAAGGAGAGGGGGAGATTTGGAAGGTACTGAGTATTACTCAGAGTGGGTTTCGCGAGGTGCAGTGTTGGAGGACCACAGAGGACTCAAGGGAACTAACCTTGCAGGGGGAAGAGGTCATTAGCCAGTGGCACAACCCCCCTCAGGTGCGGGTCGTCCAAACTTTTGACAGAAAGGGGAACCTAAGGACCACCACATGGGTAGGGAAGGCCCCGTTGAGAAGTCTGAGGATTGACCCAGGAGCGTTGCAGTGGCTGGCGAGAGGCGAGGGGTTCTCCAACACACGAGGCAGGGATCTGACAAGTTTCTCGGTCAGAGAATCGTACAGAAGGGCGGGGGCTGGTAAAAAAAAAACGGCAAGTATTGCGATTTCCAGATGGAGTGTTGTACTGATGGAAGATCTGCAAGGAAAGGAAAGGGATTTTTTGAAGTTATGGTGTACCCTCCTCCTCATTCCGGACCTGAAGCAGGCAAGCCTGCTGTGGATGCTTTCGCTGTTGGTTACTGCTTCGGCGGTATGGCTCTGCAACAAGGGAATGAAGGTTCACTTGGGATGTTATCGCTGCACGTGGCCATTCGAGTCCACCAAACACCTCCGGTGGGACTGTCCGGCATCAAGAAGGATTTGGAGGTGGTGGGAAGATCATTGGACTCGGATGGGAGGAAGTGGTATAAGTTGGAACGAGAAATGGGTTTTGTGGGGAAAAATCACTCAGGCAAGGTAGGCTGGGCATACGTAGCCCAGGTGGTAAGGGCGGTAATCTGCGCGGTTATCTGGGCTGACCGAAACCGCTCCAGATTTGAAACCCGGCCAGGCTGGGCATATGTAGCTCAGGTGGTAAAGGCGGTAATCTACACGGTTATTTGGGTTGACCGAAACCGCTCCGGATTTGAAACCTGGCCTTTCTCAGACTTGGAACTAGTTTCGATTAAGAGAGGACTGAGAAGAGTTATTTGGGCGGACTGGAGGAGGAAAGCAAACTGCGGGAGATGGTCGAGGAGACATTTGTGGTGGTTTTTGAGAACCTGGGCAACAGGAAACCAATTAGCAGGGTCCACTCTACAAGGGGCTTGGTGGTGGCCAGATGGCTGAATAGGTAAGTCGGTGGGAAGGGAGGATATCTGGGTGATTAAGGGAGTGATTAAATTAGAGAGGACCAGTGCATCTCGGTCAGTAGGGAGGAGGCTAGAGAGGGTCATAGGAATAACCAGGGAACTCGGTTGTTAGGGACGCAATGGTCCAGTAGGGTTGTTTAGGCCTGGTCGCCGCTTTAGGCGTGAGTAGGTAGATGGTTCAAGTTGAGGCTGTTTGTGGAGTTAGTTAAGTAAACTCGAGAGGTGATGGAAGTGATCAAGTGTTAGAGGCAATTATTTAGTTGAGGAGAGTTGTTAAGTTGTTCGCTCGCGGTTCAACCGGGGCGTAAGCTAAGCTAACTGATGCGGTCAGATACAACCGGGTTGAATTGTGAGGTCCTCGACCTCTATGATTTCGAAATTGAATTGTCATTCTTGAAAAGAAAAAAAAAAAAAAAAAAAAAAAAAAACGATTTTACGGGGACCTCTGGGGTGAGGTCCCACTAGCAACGGGATAGGATAGAAACGAGTTTTTGGGGCAGTTGAGTGACCCAAATCCTTCCATGCAGTACTCGTGATCCCACGGTCAGTACTTTACATGTATAACCCGAAAAAATAAGATTTATGTTCCCCTCCTGCTCTCCTTAACACTGGGCATACCCATGCAAAGAAAGCTTCCCGCCATAATCTTTTCAATCGGTTGGGGGTGTGGCCAACCCCAAACGAGGTTGGGGTCGGCCTTAGCCCACTGGATAGAAGATTTTCAGCATTTTACTTGCTGTTGTGCAATTATCTCATTGGGTGGAGCCCTCCTTCAATCACGGAGTATATGGAGGGTGTCAGGATCACTGCTGACAGAAGTCGAGTGGGTGTAAGCTAAGCTGACTGATGTTGTTAGATACAACCGGTTTGAATTGTGAGGTCCCCGGCCTCTATGATGTTGAAATTGAATTGCTATTCTTAAAAAAAAAAAAAAAAAACGATTTTGCGGGGACCTCTGGGGCGAGGTCCCACTAGCAACGGGATAGGATAGAAACGAGTTTGTGGGGCAGTTGAGTGACCCAAATCCTGCCATGCAGTACTCCTGATCCCACGGTCAGTACTTTACATGTATAACCCGAAAAAAGCAAGGAGATCTTTGTTCCCCTCCTGCTCTCCTTAACACTGGGCATGCCCGTGCAAAAAAAGCTTCCCGCCATAATCTTTTCAATCGGTTGGGGATGTGGCCAACCCCAAACGAGGTTGGGGTCGGCCTTAGCCCACTGGATAGAGGATTTTCAGCATTTTACTTGCGGTTGTGCAATTATCTCATTGGGTGGAGCCCTCCTTCAATCACGGAGTATATGGAGGGTGTCAGGATCACTGCTGACAGAAATCCAGTTTATTCCAGAAAATGTGGCGGTTACTTTGTTCACTGTTTTTGCAACCACCACCATCAGATCACATGATCTGATGGCTGGGAAACACTCTGCCATGATTTCCGGTGTGAGGTCTCTGTTTCTTTTTTCTTTTTGGCCTTTTTCCTGTTTTCTCAGCCCATAAATTCGTAATGAACTTGTCTGGCCGCTGCCACTCAGTGTCACACTGGAATCAGCCACACTCCTATCCGACTGCTAATGGGACCTCGCCCCTGAAGGTCCCGGCAAAATATGTAAGCCCGAGGCCGCTGACATTTACGTGCCCTTTTGTGTGAACACGCAAAATACGTGCCTCTTGTGACCCGAAAAACTACATAAAATTTGCGATTTTGCGAAAATATGTGGTAGTGTGAGTGTGCCCTAAGGCGGGAAAGGAAGCTACGAAAGTTGGCACAAGGAGAGACCAGGACTCGGCAAGATCAAGGAGAAGGAAGAGGATGCGAGGAGGAAGGCTAAGAACAATTGTGATGGTCGGAAAAAGTCCGAAGAATCAAAAAAGAGGAGCACTCAAAAGATGACATGCACATGTGCGAGCGCAGAGAATGCTCCCTAAAAATGGAAAGGTGCAAAAGCAGTTATGCGAAGTACCAGTACCCCTAATTCCTATTGCAACTTTGAAATAAAGAAGTCCAAAATAAAATTTGGGCGCGTCGCTAAGGAGGGAAAAATCCTATCACAGCTTCATTGACAAAAATGGAAACATACAGAAGGTCCTGTGTTCGATACCAGATCGGAGGATTGCCATACAACACAGGGCTATCAATACTTGAGGGCTCATCCGCCTCCAGGGTCCATATATACACACGTTCTGATACAGCCTATAATTCACAACTTAGGGTCGGATATCCTCCTAGTACGCTAGAGCAGGAACAGCGGGTTTCCGACTCTCTATCTTCAATACGATAGGCTGCCAACGGTCTATAATTCACGACTTAGGGGTTGGGTATCCTCCTAGTACGCCATAGCAGGAGTAGAAGATCCCTGACTCTCTATCTTCAACATGATAGACTATCAACACACACTGTCAACAGTCTATAATTCACGACTTAGGGGTTGGGTATCCTCCTAGTACGCTATAGTAGGAACAGAGGGTCATATCCTCCTAGTACGCTATAGCAGGAACACAGGATCCCCCGACTCCCCATCTTCAATATGATAAACTACCAACACACACTGTCCATATACATTCAAGCAATACAATGATGGAATACTGTGCACCCTCATGAAGATCTGTAGTAGCAAGTTCATACCAGGAAGGGTGGGTGGGGTCTTCAGAGGGGTTCAGATGGACAATCAAATGGCTGAGTGTTGTGGATAACTGCCATTCGTCTAGTATCCCGCCTCTACAACAACCTGGGCTTTATTTAAAAAAAAAAAAAAAAAAAAAAAAAA
>BFEA01000093.1:2656951-2667938 GCA_003427395.1 Chara braunii
AAAAAAAAAAAAAAAAAAAAAAAAAAATGGAAACATTCTGAAAAATTGCACCAAACTCGGAATGCAAAAAGTTGAAAAGAAAAGATAGTATACAACCCCTCTTCGAAAAATAAATGCACACGTAAAGGTACAAAAATTTGCGCACTACGGAGAGCTCGCTCATCTCATATGTGACACCAGGGGCTCGTGTGAAGGTTGATACGGCTCTTCACAACTCCCTGCACCTGTCTTGAAGAAGATGGTTCTTTGAACTTCTTTCCTTTCCGTCTTGCCCTGACAACTTTGTCCGGGTTCCTCGTGGGAAGGGTCTCTGTGAAGGATTAAAAAAACACTTCCCCTTTGGGACATCCGTTAAAATTGGAACGATACAGAGAAGATTAGCATGGCCCCTGCGCAAGGATGACACGCATAAATCGAGAAATAGTCCAAATTAAAAAAAAAAAAAAACACTTCCCCTTTTTTTATCTGAAAGAAACAACCACTCTTCGACAGAGTTGACCGGACAGGTGGATGAAAAAGAACCCCCCCCTCCCCCCTGTGACAAACTACTTCCCTAACCTGTGCCATCTTTTGTACCCCTCCTTTTTGTATCATATCAACCCCATAAAACCCCCTGTTTCGTTTTCTTGATTTCGGGGGCCTCGTTTTTGGCCCCCATCTTTCGGGAGCCTTTACGATTCCCGGGTTCGGCTTTTCCTTTTGCAATTCAGGAAATACTTGGGAATTTACGTGCGCCTTAGCGAGCGCACTGGGAATTGGGTCCGGCAGTTGGGATTTCCGGGATAAGCGGAACTTYGACGTGTYCTTTTTGTGTGTGAATGTTCTCGGTCGCGTCGGGGAAAACTCTCGGAATTTTGCAAGGATACGAATAGGCGTAGGACTTTCTTTTCCCGCGTTGCTCTTTCGCGCGCGGATATGGTGATTTCAATTTGGAATTGGTTTAGGACGTAGGCGAGCTATAACTGTTTCGGTGCCTTTTTCTTTTGTTTTTTGTTGACGGCGCCACGCATGCAAAARCTTTCTCCTCTCTGTCCCCCGCATCGCTYTCTCCCGCRCTCCTTTTTCCTTCCCCCTCCTCCTCCTCTCTCCTCGTAACTGTTTTTYTCCCTCCCTTTCTCTCTCCCGCTCAGTTYTTTGCGCGCCCATTTCCCYTTTCTTGATCATCTGAATCTTGGACCCGTCTTGCACTACTTCTCGCGCCTTTTCTTCTCTCCGAGTAAAGCTCGTGAAGTCCGGTTGATCCTTCGATTACTCTCGCCCACCAATCAGACGTGGGGTACGGTAGGATCTGCCTATCGCGCGACGAGTATTATTGGTTAATCTTGAGTTTCGAAGCATCAACATGGCTTCCGCGGAGCGCTCCTCTCAAAGTCTTCTTCTCCTGCTTCTCCACTTACACTTCGACTTTCATCCTGCATTCTCCCTCCCTTGGCTCCCTCCTCGCTGCTATAAATTCCGCAACTGCACCCGCAAATCTCTCTTACGTTCTCGACTCCTGAGCCAGCTTCCGGGAAGCCGTGGCTAGGCAGAGTGTTTGGTGCGAGTCGGAAAGTCCTGTCGGGCTGACGATAGGCTGGCCGGTTGCACGCTTGATCGCCACGAGGGACTGTGRGATCTGGGCGAACCGCGTCGAGTTTACGTCAGCGGGGTGACGATCGCAGTGGTGGGAGTTAGCACGCGGCGGCAGGGATCGTCAGTGCGGGTATGAGGATCGATGATTGGAGTTGAGTGAGTGATTGGCCTGGGGCCATATTGGAATTCACGGCGAATGCGCCTTTGTTGTTGCGGATCTTTATCTCTGGCGTGAGTGTAAGGCGGCAATGTCGAACTTCCTCTTCTCGGATCTTGTCCTCTTCTATCTCGAGATTCCTCCCTCGCCTCTTTCTCTCTCCTCTATCTTTGAATGATGATGCRTCTCGAGGTCACTCTCTCTCTCTAATGGGAATGAGTCTGCATGCTATTCCTATGCGAAAGAACTTCTTCCGGAACTCTTCCATTAGTTTCCTGGGTAGTCCCCCTATGCAAGAACCCCRCCTTCTTGTCTTGTGAACGGTGGATGCCTGTGTACTATTCAGCGACCCATCTTTTATCTTCGTGCATATCTCCTTTTCGCACCTTCCACAGTGAATGTATGTATGGAGGTACGTGTCTTTTTGAGTTGATTATACGATTGTTGTCGTGATCTTATCCGAGAATGCAAGAGTGTTTAGATCTGTAATTTTGAGTGCGCTGCGCATGCCATCTGCCTTATACTGCACGACACCTGCACCTGACCCAATTGATGAGTGTTTTCTCTCTCTCRTGATTAAAAAAGGATTGATTGGTGGTTGMGYGAGCGTTTCTTTCCTTGATGACGTCTCGGAGTTTTTGCAATTGATTGAYATGTGGACYGACAAGCACCCTTCGATCGGGCGTCAGCCTCCCGTACCTCYCGTATCAACACRACCTTTTCCTTAMAACGAGGAAAGGACGCGTGTATGTGAGTGGGACGTACGARAAGTTGTCGCACARATCGGCGGACGATACTACTTCCCTCCGGCAAACCRTTGTTCAGGGTTCGTAGAGGCTGGGTTTGTGATTATCGACACGCACTTCCCACCCTACTCGATATTGTTGCCATTCAACGAGCTGATCGTCATTCCGTGGACGGCAGTGGCGCCCCATTGGCCTCGAACCCTGTGCACAAAGTGCCAGCGTTTCGATCGCTACAAAGCAAAGGGTTGGGTTTCCACTACCGAATACGGAGTGAAGACGAGCATAAGGAAAGAGCCACACGGCTAAGACCCTCCACATCAGACTCAGAACTGACCAGCGAGCGACGACGGGATTTGATACGAAAACGAGACACGCGAAGTGTGCCAAAGCCCTTCTGCTCTAAGCGACGGGCCGTAGTGCGGTGGGAAGCTCGACAATACTTTTTGGATTGAATTTGGATTTTTCTCTTTTCTCGCCGTGTCCGCGCGCGCATTCCGCGACGCGCGAAAGCAACCGACTTACTTCATCGGACCAACACGGGGGATTTCAGTTCCGTCTGTGTCCCCACACTCAATTTCCAAAAATCCTTGGCACACCCCATCTTGCTGTTTTTCTGGGCCTCTTTCCGCACATCAAACACTCTGAACGAAAGACAGCACAGGGCGTGAGGTTGGTATCGGAGCCAACACGTGTCGGTTCTGATGATAGTAAGTCGAACTGGCGAGAGGTAGAAGAAGAAATCCCCCACCCGCTCACCGAGATCGCCCAGTGACCAGATATATATTTGGTGTTGCTATACCAGCTATACCAATGGTGGACTGTAATAAGGTAGTGGTTAGTATTCCTGCCCCTTTCCCCTTTTTCCCTAATCATACCCACCCCGAAGCTTGGCTGGAAGCCGTTGAAGCTCAAGGTTATAGCGCGGGTGATCTTCCTCGCGTTCTTACCTTGCTACTCCGTAATATGTCACATGACTGGTTTAGAAAGCACACGTGGGTAGATTGGAATACTTTCAAACAAGCATTCTTGGCTCGATTCGATACGGTCAGTGAAGATTCCGCCTGGTACGTATGACCGCAAGGACCAGGGAAATTGCTGCCCGATTTCGTGGATCGATTTCAAACCACGTTGGACAAATCTGAGCGAGACGAGAAATCCCCTCGAGATTTGTTCATCGATCACCTACGAAGTCAGACGTTAAAAGGGAAGCTACAGAAAAAGGTCCCGCCAAAGACACACCAACTATCTGCTAGCATCGCTAAAGCGTTGGAACTAGACCTGGCTGATACAAAAAAATATATCAGTCAGGGAGATGAGGATATTACGGACACCATACACGATGTAGCGGCTAAAAGGCGATCATGGTTGCGAGCGGTAGAACGGTTTTATCCCCACCCCGACCATGGCCTTCCCAACGGGATCGCTTCCGATATTCCGTCTGTTTCTTCTTCCTCTCCCTCGGTGAATCAACCGATAGTGGCAGTTAAGAGCGGAATCTCCCACGAACCTCCCTCGCCGGCCATAACCAACTTACATCTTGCCCAAATGATCCATACGGCCACTACCAAGCAGTCTGAATGGATGAGGAACTTGATCCAAATGCAGGCCGCTCATATGGAGCAGATGGAACAGATAATGAGCAGGCTAATTAAGCCTAACCCGGCCTCTGCTCGGCCTGCTCCCGCGTCATTTTCACTTTTGCCTGCCCCGCCTGCACCAGGATATGCACCTCAGTTCCCTCACCCAGCTAACCCAGCGGGGAAGATTGAGTGTTTTAACTGCAAACAGCCCGGACATTTCGCCCGAGACTGTCCGCAGCCAAAGCGTAATCAGCCTCCACCTGTTGCGGCCCCTGTGGCCCTGAATCAAGGACGAGTGGCCGCATTGATGGATACGACCCAAAGAGGGGAACTCGTAGCATATGCTCCATAACAGCTTTCCCCCTCGACGACAACGACGTCGACATCGGGAGCTTCTTCTGCTGACGCTGCTGACGTGGTCGATCCACTTAAATATCTTCATCTTGCAGGAATGGTCGGAGCCATCCGATCTGCCCCTGATGACCTCGAATGGGTCGATCGCGAGTCCAATCCAGGTCCACAGTTTCGGACGGGAGAAATTGATGTGTTACGAGCGCTCAAGCAATTGGATATCCGTGTTCCGATCCCGGTGGGACATCTGCTCACCATATCCGAAGCGGCAAATGATAAACTTTTGCAACATTGTCAGAAGAATCAAAAGTGCTTCATGTACCAGCGCATCCAACGAATGCTAAAGAAGAAGGAGGAGGAAAGAGAGGATGTTGCACGAACCCGAAGCCTGCGAACCCGAAGCCGCACGTGTAGCAGCGATCTCTTTAGCAGAAAAAGATCACTTTGTACGAGCTCGGCCGGTACTGTGGAAAAGTGCGGAATGTGATTGTGAAGTTTGGGGCAAACCGTTTAACGCCCTTATCGGCACAGGGTCTTTTGCAGTAGCTATCTCATTAGACACTGTCAGGAAGATGGGACAACTCGGATCCATTCTTCCTCAATCTGGCAAAGACAATCATGTCGCTGCCGACGAGGAAGCAATGAACATCGTGGGCGTTATTGAAAATGTGGCTGTGAAAGTCGGGCGAGTACACGTCCACGTTAACGCGCTCGTGATAGACGTATGCTCCTATTCTGTACTATTAAGGTTATCTTGGGCGATGGCGGTGGGCGCACGTTTGCATTTTGATTCCAAGCAACTGGTGCTCACGCAAACTGGGGGAAAGCCCCAAACTGTTCCCTTGCGAATTTCCACCCGAACGATAAAACGAACTCCTAACTCAACCCAAATAGGGATGATTCGATGCATCGATGCCGATGGGTATTCTTCCTCGGACATAGGCAACGGAATCAGGGAACAGGAATACGAAGAAGAACTGCCCAGTGAGGATGAATGGAAGCACCGTGGATTCAGGAGACAGCACACTTGCGCCTCCGAAAGCCCAGGTCAGTCCTTCAATCCTCCTCGGGGAACCCATATTACAAGTGTCTGACCTGACTGATGATTTGGAACCCCCTCGTACCTTGTACGAGGGAGCTGTTTCCTTATGAACACGTTATCAACAAACGAAACAGTATCTAGACGTTTCTGTTTTCCCGCCCCGATCGTTACTAACAACGGGGGCGACCATCGCTTTGATTAAATAGAAGGCAGAAGCGCCGGTAGATGACAAGCCTGATCTAATGCAAGAGATGACGAACCTAACAGGACTGACTGTGGAGCAGATTTCGGCCGACTCAGAAACTGACGCCGAAACTAAAGAAACCGAAATGATCACTCCCGCCGAATCACAGATGATTGTGACTGTCTTTTCTGTTAGGACCAGCAGTTCTGTCTTTTTCAGTGTTTACGATCGAAGGGAGCGGCCGGTTGATTGCATCGATATACCCCTTAAGACCCCTGGGGAATCAACGATCACCCTACCAAGCCACGTCCCCGCGGAACTTCGAAAGTCACTAATCGATGTTTTGAACGGTTATGCAGAGGTGTTGAGCGTGCATGATAATGATATCGGCTTGACTAACGTGATCGAGCATGCCATCTTCATGGGAGAACATCCACCCATTAGCTGCGCTCCTTACCGATACTCGCCGGCTCAAAGAGCGGCCGCTTTTCAGCGGATTAAGGAGTTCGAAGCTAATGAATGGATCGAACCCGCTATACGTCCATGGTCCTTTCCTGTAGTCGCATTTGTATTGATTATCGAAAATTGAATGATATCACGATCAAAGATGTGTACCCCTCCCTCGGATTGATGAGATGTTGGATGCGATTGGGAGTGCCCGATTTTTCAGTAAGTTTGATGTTCGCCATGGGTTCCATCATCTTCTTGTCCGAGAAGAATATTGTTCGAAAACGGCGTTTGTGCTTTTTGAAGGAACGTGGCAGTGGATTCGATGTCCGATGGGTATCTGCAACGCCTCCGCGACCTTTCAGCGAGCCATGAATATGGCCTTTCAGAATTTCGTACGAAAGACTCGTTTGGCGCAGAGTATCATCAAATACTGCGTGATTGTGTACATGGATGACATTCTGGTGTACTCGAGTTCCTACGAGGGACACGTGCAGGACATCAAGTGGGCTCTGCATGCATTACGAGATGCGGGTTTCAAGGTGGCGCTTGAGAAGTGCCAGTTTTTTCTTACCACCATTTCCTTCCTTGGACACGTGGTAACAGACAAAGGGCTCCAACCAGAGCCCAAAGAAGGTGGCAGCTGTCAGAGATGCGCCGGTGCCTACGACTATCACGCAAGTTCGCGCCTTTTTGGGCCTGGCCTCGTACTACCGAAGATTTATCAAGGGATTCGCGGGGATCGCGGGACCCCTCACGAATCTGTTGCGCAAAGATCAGTCGTTGATCTGGACGCCGGAGTGTGATCAAGCGTTCTCGAAACTCAAGGCCGCTCTCATTTCGGCTCCGGTCCTTATAAGACCGGATCCCGAAAAGCCTTTTGTTCTCATCACTGACTGGCAGCCAGAGGCAATTTCGGCTATCCTTGCCCAAGTGGGACCAAGTGGACTCGAGAGCGTGGTGGAGTATACGTCCAAATCGGTGCCCGCCTGCAAGCGCAACTACGCCGCTCCGACGGGAGAATGCTACGCGGTTCTTTGGGGAATCAGTCACTTCCGCGCTTACCTGTACGGATGGAAGCTTACCTTGGTAACCGATCATGAGCCCCTGTTGGCTCTGAAGAAGTCAAAGGATTACTCTGGCATGATCGGGCGGTGGGCAACGGTGCAACAGGGCACGGGAATGCGGACGGACTGACACGACTGGACCGGCCTGAGAAAGTTCTGAAGAGTGAGGAGGTGATTCCGTGGAACGAACCCGAACAGGAGGTTGGACCTCGATACGGCCAAGTGGAGATCTTGTCCAAGCAGTAAGTGACACGAGGATCAATTTGACTGATTCTACCCTCTCCGCAATTCGATCCCATCTCTCCTCCTCTGTCATCATGACTACCCCACCTGTCTCTGCAACCCCTTCCTTTCCTACTAATTCTGCCCCTCTTACTTCCTCAACTTTCTTTGCCACCCTCCCCGATAAATTCTGTTATTTTTGTACGTGTATTGCACGGGTTTATGGTGTCGACTGTCATCCTTTCGAAACTGGGTTTGTCGATTGGGTAGAATGTGCCACGTGTGTCAATCGTGCGCACGGGGTCTGCGTTCGATATCGGACAAGTAGCAAGGAATGGAGGTGCCCCCTGTGTAGAACGAACAAACTCCCCACGGAGGTTCGATTCGAGGCCGCCCGTACGGACGGTCCTAAATACGACGAAAAATACCGACGAGCGGAGGTTTGGACGGATAAACTTTTATTGGCGAAATTAGCAGGATTATCATTGGGACACCTCACCAAACACGACAGACGTAGGGCAACCGAGAGATCTCGTGACTATCGGTGGATCAACGGTCATTTGGAGAAGCGTAAAACTGACGGATCGGGTTCGTGGTTGACGGTTCCCCATCCATTCCAGAGATATGATTGGATCCGATCGGCTCACGAAGAACAGGCCGCTCATTTCGCGATACGTGTCACGGAGGCAACTATAGACCAGAACCGATGGTTCTGGTCCAACATACGAGATGATGTCAGATACATTGTCGCCAACTGTCTGGTNGCGATACGTGTCACGGAGGCAACTATAGACCAGAACCGATGGTTCTGGTCCAACATACGAGATGATGTCAGATACATTGTCGCCAACTGTCTGGTTTGTGCCGCTGATCGCGCCCCTATACGGGGAACAAACACGATAGTACCAACGGAAGTAGAGCGTCCCTTCCAACGAGTCAGTATGGACACAACAGATATCGACGTGCCACCTGGCCCAAACCGCTGCGAATATTCTATCCTTTTAGTATTAATTGACCATTTTTCCAAGTACATCAAGGTCTATCCCTGTAGGACCCGCAAGGCCGCAGAAATAGCCACGTACATCGATCGGTTCCTCTATACTCATCTAGATACGGAAGAAATTCTAACCGACAATGGGTCCGAATTTAAGGGAGAAGTAGAGGAACTGCTCGCACGAAGGGGCGTCACGCTCCGACATACGGCACCCCACATGTCCCAGTCGAACGGGTTGGCTGAGAACGCCAACCGTATGATTAAAACCGCCCTTCGCAGGAATTTAGCGGCACATGACACGCGTCCGTGGCCCAAGATCGTGTATCAGATCGTCGGGATCCACCGGGCCACCCCTTACGAATCCACGGGGTTTACCCCCTTTCAGCTTCGTACTAATAGCCTCCCCTGTGTCGACTACCGGGGTAACTCGGAAATTGCCAAACCAGGGGGTAGAGACACGCGTATAGCCCTCGAGGCCAAGGCCAAAAGGTACACCGAATTAATGGAGCGGGCCGTTCCGAAGCTAGCCCGAAAAAGACAAAGGATGACCGATCTCACCCACGGTAGGCAGGTCCGTAGCTACGAGGCTCGGAATGGAAATGTTGGGCCCCAGCATCAATATAAATTAGGGGACCTACTGCAGGTACGTAAATGTGCACGCGACCGCAAACTCGCTCCCAAGTTCTCTGGCTACTTTCGCGTTGTCGAGCTCGGTTCTAACGGCGCCAACACAGTGCGCATCGCGTCTGAGACCAGTGCCAGCCATAGCTCTGTCCCCATCGTCCGGCATACCTCCTACCTTCGTCTTCTCCCTCCCTCTCATCCTCCTCCCTCTCCCTCCTCCGAAAGCGAGGAGAACGATGACGATCTAACTCTCTCTCCGCTCTCTCCCTCCTGCCCTTCCTCCTCCTCTCCGACCTCGCCATGAGTTTCATCACGGAGCGGGCTCTTGACGAACAGCTGTTGCAGCCACGTGGCCATATCTCGGAAATTCGCCAAGTTCGTCATCCACGGCTCAATACGGATCTTCGGTGATTGGCGCAGTTCTTTTGCGACGTGGGTGTGTGTGCCACCGCCGCGTTTCAAATCGAAGGGAGTCCACGCGCAGTGGTATTGGCGGAGGTAATCGCAGTTCATCGGCGAGCGGCTCCCGGAACGAGCCACGTCACCACAGTTGCGGCATTCAGCGGCGATATCAGCTCGGTCAACCCACAGTGGCATACCGAACCCTGCACATTGGCGACTGTGGCGCGAAACTTTTGACGAGCTGTCTTTCTGCTTGGCCAGAGTACAGGTGACGTGGACGCAGACCAGCGAGCATCCTGCGTGGATCGAAAATTTGGAGCTGCTGATCATCCACGCTTGGAGGACTAACGTCGAAGGCGATCTTCTCGGCTTTCTCTTTGGATCGGTATGGCCGGGCCGTTGCCAGTTGATTGCGCAGGAGCTCATCGCGCCGATCATGCAATTGGCGGACGACCTCTCGCCCGACATCTATTCGCAAAGCGACGACAGCCCTGCTCCGTACATTCTCGAGCGATCATTGGATTCGTACCTTCAGTGGACTGCGTGCTTAGAGGAGCCTAGGGACGAAGATATTCTACCATCACGGCAGGAGTATCTGAAGCCGTACGACATCATCCCTCACGCCTTCTATCTGAAGGCGGAGGAACTGGTGATCGACGATGACGACGAAGAAGATGACGACGAGGAAACGTCGGAGGAGGGAAGCTATAGCGAGTATAGCGAGGGCGAGCTGAGTGAAGAAGAAGAAGAGGAGGGAGAAGAAACCGGATATGAGTGGGAAGCCTTGCCGGAGGAAGCGGCACGAACGGGCACGGAGGCGGAAGATCAGGAGGCAGCGCGAAGGCGCGAAGAAATTGCCACCGGGAAACGCCACCTGGAGTTCGCCAGTGGAGCCAGCTTGCGCATCCGTAACGATCCGACCAGGGATCCGGAGCCGCCGAAGCCCGAAGATGGTGACCCATCAGCCGCCACCTCAAGCACCGTGCGACGGAGACGGAGCCGATCCCCCTCCTCCTCCAGCCCCACCCGTCCCCCAGTTCGCCCACGTACCGATGCGGGCGATAGGCCTTCGTCCTCGGATGTTAACCCGCCGTCCCCTTGATTTTCTCACCCTCGAACAGATACGCACCCCCGTCACCTTCCCCCCCCCATCCCTTCCTTCCCTACCTCTTCCGCTACTTCTACTCGACCCGCCTGCTCGCAACCGTCTACCCCCACCCATCCCTTCAGCCCGCTGCCCCCACCTTCTGCTGGCATATCCTGTTGTTCAGTGATGCATGGGAGCAATGCAACGTGGTAGAATTCTACTGCGTAGCTACGGGGACAATCCCCGCCTGTCGCCACTACGAATTCTTTCGAGCAGCGCTCCTCCGCACCCTCTCCTCCTTCTATCGCGACTACCTCGCCTCCCTCCCTCATAGCGGCGATCGCTTCCCTCGCTTCCACCGGATTATCTGATATGAGGAGCTTCCGGTGACGGTTGAAGGGATGAATCGCTACCTACCCCCACTTCCTCCCCATCGTCCCCGTGGGATCCCCTCCATGTACCGCCTCTACTGGCCCATTCCAACTAGGCGGTAGCTCCCAATTACGTGACTA
>BFEA01000093.1:2719264-2733209 GCA_003427395.1 Chara braunii
GGGGTGCGAAGGGGTCGTTGGGGGTCTGTTAGGGGCTCTGGCACACCCTGGCCCCGAAAAAGTAATAAAAAGGGAAAGAAAACAAAGAGAAGGGAAAAAAAAAGGGGGGGGGGGAACAAAAAAGAAATGAAAAAGAAACAAAAAAAGGGGAAAAAATGAAGGGAAAATGTGTGCGCGCGTATGTGACGCCCAAACCTCACGCCCAGCACGACTTCCTGATCGGAGTGGAGTTTGGGCCTGGAAGTGCGAAAAGGGGTGTGCCAAGGATTTTTGGGGGAAGTGGGGGAGTCTTAAGGGTATGGATGCAATTAGGCGAACGAGTGCGCACGCAAGGGTTTCACAATCCAAAGGGGCCGGGACACTGTGGGCGACGGGTTACGGGAAAATTCCTCTGTGGTGGAGATGGTCCTGAAAAGTTAGGCCGTCGGGGGCAGCCACGTGGCGCAGGCCGCTGCGTCCCTGGGTTGGGCCTTCGGAATTCCGGAGTTCTCTGTGCGCCGCTGCGTCGGCAGTTCACGCAAAACGTATTGGGCCAATAGGGGGCTATGGCCGGCCACGGAACGACATTGAGTTGATGCTACGGGAGAAGGAGGCGGAAAGGAGGGAAACTAGTGGTGATCTCAACGAATCCCGGGTGGGTGAAGTAGTAGGTGTGGTCGGGGGAAGGGAAATCGGAGCACCGAGGGTCGCTGGTGGTGGCACAGTGGAATTCCCGCGGACATAGCCGATTCTTCGTGTGACAGGGGTATCGTGTCCTTGTGAGCTCGTTTATTATAGGGGTGAAATAGTCCGGGTCATAGGATGAGTCTGAGCCCCAAGATCGCGTCATGGTATCATCGTCGGTGGGATAGCGCGGGTCGGGATGTCGTCGCCGCGCACGAGCACGTGTAGGGCAGGCAGACTCAGTGGCGCCTCAACGTGCTCGTACGGGATGATGGTCCCGCCACGAATCCTTTTTGGGTGATCAAATCGACGGGAATGCGTGTAAGGGCGCGACTCGGATCGCGTTTACGCGTGTTCTTGCGCGGCGTTCGCGGGACCAGACTTCGGATCGTCGATTATGCAAGGGATAAGCAAAAATGAGAACAAAACCACTATCGGGGCCAGATTCTTAGTGACATCAGGTGCAGGCAAAGATTCGACACAGACATAACGAAAGGACAAGGATTCTCAACAAAAGATAGACAAGCAGTCCTATCATCCATACATCCATACATTTGACAATCATACACATAATGCAAGCAAAACGGACATCGCAAGGACAAGTGTGAGCAAAAACCCAAGCCCAGATTTCAGAAGGCYGAAACGAAAATAAGAACGGGCAAACCGCCCGGAGCYGCAATCAAAATGTATGTACACAGAYGAAGAGGGGGAAGAGACAAGAAAACAGCAAACCCGCGTCCATCGACCTCAACTCTCTTCTTCTCTCTCTCTCTCTYCGATGCGGACAGTCCGTCGTCACGCACCAACCCACGAAGTTGTCACCCCGCTTAGTCCTCCCGCACCCGTCGGATTCGCCCGTGCCCACAGTCCGTCGTGGCCCACGTCAATCCCRCGCGTTCGGCACCAGCCCGTCGGGTCGCCCAAMTCCTGCTCTACTCACCTCTTASTTCGCTCGTGTGCCGACCCTTCCTGATCGCGCAACCCCGAGCTTCCAACAACGGGTTAAGAGAGCTGACTAATCGCGCAGCCGAAATTTATAGCGTGCATGCATGCGCGAAGAACACGGAATTACTAGAACTTAGAGTGAGGATTAGAGAGGGAACGCCTGCGTTCTGCATGATCGGCCGCGGCGTGGGGGACGTAACCCTTCTCCACGCATCGATCCGAGCATGCAAKCCGCGGCTTACAAAATTTCAGCGAAAGAGAGAGAGGGAGGGCGGGAAAGACGAAGTGCAAGAAGAAAGATACAGTTACAATGGCGCCCGCCCAAAATTACAGTTACACACACGATTAAGGGCGCCCACTAATCAGAGTGCCGTTGCAGCCGCATGAAGAAGCGCGTAAACAAAAGGCGYCGYGCGGTAGGAAAAATCCTAATTACTAAATTCCTAAATTCCTATCTAATGCGAAAAAGCAAAAARAARCACGAATTCCARAAGGAAAGTCCGAAATTMYGAGAGCCATCGGGGGCTCGACAAAATTCGAAAAAGATTCAAAAGAAAATTCAAAAGGAACAAAGCAATTTCCCGCGCGGTGTCCGCGCCCAAAAGATCGAGAACCGAAGCGAAAGAAACGACGTCAACATTTATTAATCGCGCGCGCRYGTGGCATCGCGCCAAACAACCATCCGACCAATCGATCCACCGGCCGTCCCAAGACACACCTGGCTCCGAACCCGGTCATCCGACACGAAGYGACGAAAAAGGACGAAAAAGCGAGGACACTGATGCAATTCTCCACCGATCCCGATCTCCCGTAATTGGCCCAATCTTCCCAGCTTAGGACCCCTCATTGCAACCGCGCAGAAAATCGCGCGTTACAGAAAGTGGTTCGTCACATATGTGACGCCCAGGGGGTTCCAATATTAGCAATCTCCTGCTTGCTTGTTGACACGTGTCGATTTCTCTAATTGATCGACACGCGGAGCACTTCCTTCTATGCCACTTACCGTTCAACTGCGTGTGGGCGTCATCCAACGTGGCAACACTGCTCTTCTACTAGTTCCTCAGATTGGGCTCCTCGATGATTCAAGGGCGGGATCTTTCTCGTGCCGTTGCCGCGACACGCATCCATTTCCTGCTGCATCAGTAATTAACCGGGAGGGGAAAAGGGAGCCGGTGCATGGCAGCATGGCGGGGTGGAGGGTTTATGGGTAATGGGGGCAGGAGACTTTCCATTCCGGCTACAGTCTCCGGGAGCTCTTGGTAACGAACAATGCGGTGAAAGCGGGGGAAGCGATTGCTAGTGCGAGGGAGGGACGCGAGATAATCCGGATAGAGGGTAGAGAGAGTCCGGAAGAGTGCCGCGCGGAAACGATCGCGATCATCGCATGCGGGGACGGTCCCCGTTACCACGCAGTAAACCTCGATCATGTTGTGGCCTCGCCACGCGGCACTAAGGAGCAGGATATGGAGGCAAAAGGCTGGGACGGCGCATCGAATGAAGGGGTGGGGGTGCACCACTATAGTGGGGCGAGCAGCGTAGAAGTGGCGGAAGGTGTCGCGGGGAAACGGATTGGAGGGGAACGTGATGGGGGTGGTGAGCTGGCGGAGGGTGAGGTAGTCAAGGGGACGGCGAGAGAGTGATCGGGCACGAAGGCCGATTGCCCGTATCGGTACGTCGGCGAATTGGGGGACGGGTTGAGGAGGAGGGGGATCGGCTCCGTCGCCGCGCAGATGGGGTCGGAGTCGTGGCTGTGAGGTCGCCATCTTCAGGCCGGGGCAGCTTCGGATCCCGGCTTGGGTCGTCGAGGGTGCGCAGACTCGCCGCGCTTGCGAATTCCAACTCCTTCTTCCCGGTCGCGATCTCTTCTCTTTTGCGGGCCGCCTCGGGATCCTCAGCCTCCGTACCCGTACGCAGCGCTTCTTCTGGCACGGCTTCCCACTCCGATCCAACAGGCTCTTCGTCGTGCTCCTCTTCTCCTTCCTCGCTTTCTTCTTCTTCTTCGCTCTGTTCCCCCTTGCTATGCTCGCTATAGCTTCCTTCTTCGGGGGTTTCGTCTTCTTCCCCGAGCTCTTCGTCGCTGTTCCCGCCTTCTTCCAGTCCGTCGTCGTCTTCGTCACTCCCGGTACTCTCTTCCTCTTCCTCTTCTTCTCGAATGGCCGCAAGCTGCTTCGCCGTAGGATGCCTGAAGAAGGCAGGATCGCGAGCCGTCCGGGGATCCAGATATTGTTGCTGCGACGACGGGATGCGCTCTGCGGCCCCCTCTACACAAGCCGACCACTGAAGATAAGGTGTCAATGTGCGAGAAAGTACGTGGGGAACTGGATGCTCGTCGTCTTGCGAGATGATGTCGAGAGGGAGATCGTCCGCCAGCTGTGCTACCGGGATCGTGAGCTCTTTCGTGATGAGATCCTGATGACCGGGCCGCACCGTACCGAATAGAAACGCGAGAAGCTCTCCCTCCACGTTGGTTCGCCAGGCCTAGATGAACAGCAACTCTAGGCACTCTACGCAAGGCGGGTGTGCTTCGTCCTCGATCCACGTCAGCCGTACCTCAACCAAGCACAATGAAAGCTCGATGAAGTCTTCGCGCCACAGGGCCCAATGGGGAGGATGGATATCGGGGACAGCAAGGGGCTTTAGACAGTAGGAAAGGCGAGGATGGATATCGGACTGCCAGAAGGTGGGGAAAGTGGAGGGGAGATCAAAAACGGAGATCGGAGAGAGACTCATCGGGATGGGGGAAGGGTACGAGGACGGGGAGCTCTGTCGGCAGATCGCGCTGGTACATCCGAAGGCCGTCGTATTCGATTGCTCATGACGTTGCGATTGTATCCTCGGGGCGAGCCAGCAGCTGAGTCCACTCGGCGACCGGATCGTTCGCCCACATGCGCAGCGACGCCTTCACCGCTGAATGTCGCAAAGGAAGAAGTGTGGATAGATCGCCACTGAAATTGATGACGATCGATATGCGACTGACACCTGGCACCGCCCACTGATGAGCTGCTACCGCCTGGGCCAGTACCACCGCGTCAGGACGACCTTCAATCCTGAACACCGCCGCTGCATACACGCCTTCCGTGCAGAAGAAGTGCGCAAGCCTCCGAAGGTCTGGACTGAGGCGAGGATGATGGACTTGCCGGATCGTCAATCGATCTCGGGGAGCAAGCGATGCTGTGCTGAGGGCTCTTTCCTTCAGAAAACTCATGGCGATGGCGAAGGTGATGGGGAGGCAGATGGGGAGCAAGAGGACGAGGGAGATGGCGGAGAGCTAGAGTCGTCATTTTTGGCTTCCTCAGAGAGAGAGATCGAGGGAGAAGGAGACGGAGCAGAGGGGAGGAGGCGAAGATAGGACACGTGGCGTGTGATCGGACAAGCCGATCGACTGCCGGAGACTTCAGGGGCGAGCCGCACGGTGTCCACGCCGTTGGGGCCGAGCTCGATCACGCGATATCACCCGAAGAATCGTGGCGCTAGCTTACCCTGGCGAGCACATTTCCTCACCTGCACCACGTCCCCTAATTCGTACTGCGGCCGCGGACCCGCATTCCCATTTCGGGCCTGGTAGCTCCGGACCTGTCGGCCCTGGGCTAGTTCGGTCATTTTCTGTCGCTTTCGGGCTAGCCTGGGCAACGACCGTTCCATTAACTCTAGGTGTCGTTTGGCCTTGTCCTGAGCCGTGGCCCTGGTGGGCCGTCGGTTCAATGTAGTCTCATCCGGGAGGTTTGGTATCGAAACGCAAGCGACACTATTGGTCCTTAATTGGAAAGGGCTCAGCCACGTCGATTCGTGGGGCGTTCCGCGATGGACCGCCAGGATGTGATCGACGATATCGGACCAGGGTCTCGGATCCCGTGCCGCGATTTTTCGTCGCAACGCTGTCTTTATCACCCGGTTAGCGTTTTCGACCAGCCCATTGGATTGTGACATGTGGGGTGCAGTGTTCCGTATGGCGACGCCATGTAGGACCAGATTCCTTAACACTTCTCCCCTAAATTCAGCCCCATTGTCAGTCAGGATTTCTTTCGTATCCTGATGCATCTCGAGGAAACGGTTGACATATCGTGCGATTTCCGTGGCTTGCCGCGTGCGACAAGGATACGCTGCGATCCATTTCGAGAAATGGTCGACAAATACCAATAGGACTGAATATTCGCAACTATTAGGGCCAGGGGGCACCACTGTCGGTAGTGTCCATGCTTACTCTCTGAAATGGTCGTTCAACAACCGTGGGCACTATCGACCTTGGCGGCTGAATCAACGCTTTATCGGCGGCGCAGACTTGACAGGTGGCGACGATGTACTTCACATCGTCGCGGATATTGGACCAGTACCACTCGTTTTTGTCGATAGCGGACTCCGTGATTCGTACAGCAAAATGAGCCGCAGTTTCTTCGTGGGTTGTCTTAACCCAGTCATACCGCATGAATGGATGCGGCACTACCATCCAAATCCCACTGCGTTTTCCGTTTTTCTAATCTACCTTCTACCCATCGATAGTCCCGAGCCCTTTCGTTGGCCCTCCTCCGATCTTCCTTGGTGAAATCCTGGAGGGGGTTACCTACTAGGGTGGCAATTAAGGCAATATCCGTCTATACTTCGGCCCTTCTAAACTTTCGGGTCTTTTCCAATCCTTCTGACGTGGCATCCAAAAAGTGAGCCTCGGTCGGAATTTTGTCGGTCCGGCACAAGGGGCACAACCATGGTTTACTATCGTTCCTGTATTGGATGCACGAGTCGTGGGCCCGTACAACACACTGTCGGCAATCTATCCAATCCGCATATCCCACCCCGTTAGGACGCATGGAGACCGAATAGACGCGGGAGATGGTTTCGCAAAAATAGCAAAATTTGTCAGGCAGGGAGGGGAGAGACGAGGAGGAAGGGGGAGAAAGAGGGGTAGTGGGGTTACCTCCATCACCCATCGCCACCGTTTTGCTTCTTGCCACGTGGGAGAACTGCCACTTGTCCGTACTTCGGCTCGTTAGTCAGGTCCAGCTCCTTCCACGGTGTAATTTCCTCGCCCTTTGGTACCTTGGCAGGTCGATGCAGACGTGTCAGCCCGTCCGTGTTGCCGTGTCGCTCTGTCTTTCGATGGACGATATCGAAGTCGTATTCTTGTAGTCGCACCGCCCAGCGGCCAATCATGCCCGTGTAGTTGGTGAGTTTCTTCAGCGCCAGCAAAGGTTCGTGATCCGTTATGAGGCGAAACTTCTGTCCGTAGAGATACGGATGGAAGTGTTGGATTCCCCAAACTACCGCATAACACTCACCCTGAGGTGCGGAGTCGTTTCTTCGTTCGTCCGGTACGGTTCGTGACGCATACTCGATGACGTGTTCGCGACCATCGTTCCCCTTCTGCGCTAGAATAGCGGAAATAGCTTCCGGTTGCCAGTCCGTGATGAGAATGAACTGCTTCGAGGGGTCCGGTCGAATCAAAATAGGGGTCGTTGCTAGAGCGTCCTTGAGGGTTGCAAAGGCCTGCTGGCACTCCGCGTCCCAGCTGAGAGGCTGGTCCTTCCGTAGCAGATTCATTAGTGGTCGTGCAATCGCGACAAAGCCCTTGATGAAGCGCCGGTAGTACGACGCCAGTCCCAAGAAGGCTCGAACCTGCGTCTGTGACGTAGGAATCGGAGCTTCCTTTACCGCCGCAACTTTTCTCGAATCTGGCCGCAATCCTCCACGTGTCACGACAGAGCCCAAGAACGAAATTTCCGAGAGGAAAAATTCGCTCTTCTTAAGCGCAATCTTGAACCCAGCATCTCTCAATGCACCCAACGTCCATTCGATGTGTTGCGCGTGTCCGTGATAGGTTTCCGAATAGACCAGGATGTCGTCCATGTACACGATCACGCAGAAGTTAATCATTCCTTGCGTCAGCTGTGTCTTGTTGACGAAGTTCTGGAACGTCATGTTCATCGCTCGCTGAAACGTGGCAGGCGCATTGCAAATCCCCATCGGACACCGAACCCACTGCCACGTACCCTCAAACAACACAAAGGCCGTTTTCGGCCGATCTTCTTCCCTTACCAGAATATGATGGAAGCCATGCCGAATATCAAACTTGCTGAAATAAATAGTGCATCCAATCGCATCCAACAGATCATCAATCCGGGGGAGGGGATACACATCTTTGATCGTGATTTCGTTCAGCTTGCGATAATCAATGCAAATGCGAATCGCCTCGTTCTTCTTCGGTACTAACACTACGGGAAAGGACCAAGGTCCAGTAGCGGGTTCAATCCAACCGCTGGCTTCGAACTCCCGAATTCGTTCGAGAACCTTCTTGCGTTCAATCAAGGAATAGCGATAAGGTTTGCAATGAATCGGGGAGTGAGTTCCTGTCTGAATTTCGTGTTGGATTACTAACGATAACCCAATGTCAGTGTCTGACACACTAATCGCTCCTTGATATTCCGTTAGAATATCCGCAATTACCCGGTGGATTTCGTCCGGCACATATTGTGGAACGTGCAGTTCAAACAGTTGGTCCCAGATCCGAACGTCAATCTGTTTCGTGTTCACCTGTTTTGTCAAATCGGGTGGAGGCGCCGAGATGAATGAATGATCCGATCGCCAGGAGAATACCGTGGCCATCATCTGAGCATCTTCTTCTCGGATTGCCACGTGTCCTTCCGAGGTAATCCCGTCACAAACATCCTGCCATGACACTTCCTTAGTTGCGATCTTTATCCCCAGTCCGTCTGTTTCCGCTTCAAAACGCCCAGGGGGTTCTAGAGAGCTTGCTTCCGCCCCCAAGCGTAACAGTCTCACTTCTTTAGCCGAAGTTAGTAAGGACTTGGGTAGATCCGTAATGTCACAGTAATGCTTCTTGTCGCTGTACTGGGCGAGGAGAGGGGTGATTCCTTCGTACAGAGTTTGAGGGGGTTCCAAAGAATCGACCATCCTCGAAATCTGCACGAGGGGCTCACCCAAGATCATCGCCTTGGTCCTTTGAATTTTTCGGCTGGTTAGTTGCATCGTTCTTGCTATCGTTTTGGGTGGCGGGTAACAAACACGTTGTCGTGCTAGTTTCAAGATCTCCGGGTCATCCTCGTCACTGTTGTCTGCATCTTTTGTTGACGACTTTCCGTCTGCGGATTCATTCCAGGAGATCATGCGGAGAGTCCCTGCCATCATCGGCGAAACCCGCGGAACCGTGTTAATAGTAGTGCGAAGGGTCAATCGCATGGGCACAGCGTAGGGTTTTCCTCCGGTATTTCGGAGGACGATCAATCGTCGTTCGAAGTCCAGGTTTGCTCGTAACGCCACAAGAGTGGGAAGTCCGAAGAGAACGTCGTACGTATTGACATCTAGAACTACGACATCCCCAAGCGCATGCACTTTACCTAATCGGAAAGCGACATTGGTCATTCTTCCTACGGTTTTAATTCTTTCTTCGTCAGCCAAAACGAGCTGATTTTTCTCAGAAAGCATGATCAGGTCGTTTTTCCTGCCTGCCCTTTCGACCACTCTCAGTGAGATAGCCAACAAAGCCGCTCCCGAATCTATAATAGCATTGTAAGGAATTCCCCAAATTTCTATATCACACTCGGCGGATTTCCACGGAATTGGTTTAATCCGCAGGAAATGATCATCTTTCTGGATTAAACCTACCTATATCGGATCCGAAGTACTTGCGGGATTTTCTTCGGGCGCGGGGCTTTTGGCTTTCGCGTTCGGGGTTCGGGCAAGGGCGAATCGCTTTCGGTTCGCTTTGCAATGCTGTAACATTCGCTCGTTGGCTTGTTCGGAGATCGAGAGCAGATGACCAATCGGAAGGGGAATCCGATGGTCCAAAGCTCGGATGATGTTTAATACATCGATCTCCCCTGTGACGAAGGTGGGTCCTCCCGACTCCATTTCTCCTAGGGACGGTCGCCACTCCGCCACTTCTTTCAGTTCGGGTGCTGGTCGGATTGTTCCGATCATTCCAAGCCCAGGATATCCTAGCGATACATATTGGTCTAGCGGGATTAGCTCGGCGGCCTCTTCCGAGGTAGCCAGGGCACTTTCCCCACCCTCTACTTTTTCCATCAGGGCCCCGACTCGTCCAGGCCCGTTGGCGATCGGGGCCGCAGCCATAGGTGCGACCCCGATCCGCTGTTGCGGGGGTCGGTGGGGGTAGTCGCGGGCTAGATGTCCTGGCTGATGACAGGCATAACAAACATTCAGATTGTTTGCGACTCCTCCAAGCGCTGATGCCGGGGCTAATCCTTGCTGCATCGGAGGGGCGCGTACCGCAATGGGCCGCATGTTCCTCATCATAGCTTCCATCCGAGCATTATGCTCTCGATGCTCCTTTTTGCTTTCTTGGATCAAGCTAATCAAGGTTTTGGTTAGTTCGAAAATGGCCGCCGATTCGTTTGTTCGTGCGGGAGCCTCAACTGGTGGGGGGGTAGCGCTCTGACGGGCGGGGGCATCATAGGAGCAGAGATGCTCGGAGTCTCGCTTAGAATTACTCGTTTGTGGCCTATCTGTTCCATATAGGTGACAGGTCCTGATACAAACCCCATGTTTTCAAATTTATTCTGCAAGGCAGCCAGCTCCGCTCTCGCACGTGCGAGCTCGGTCGAATCTCCGTCTCTAGGGTAGTCTTCTCCTTCCAAAAAGTTCGCCGCAAACTTCCGTTCCATTTCTTCCGCAGCAGCCATAATTTGTTGCAGCGTATGAGTGATGGGGGAAAATTGCTTTCGCAACTTCGCCCTGATTGTTCGGCTGCGGAGCCCGTCGATGAACAGGTCTCTCCCTACTTGCTCACCTCGCTCAGTTTTTACGAACATTCGGTAGAACTAGTTTCGATATTCCGCAACGGATTCGAGAGGTTTTTGCACTCGGTCCTTGATCATGTATAGTGCTTGCTCAGGGTGAACATAATTGAATCGGTTCATAAAGTCCCATTCGAAGGTCGGGAGATCCACCCATACATAGGTACTAAACCAATGATGGGCGTCTCCTCCCATTCGAACCGGAATGTTGATCTGTGCTTCGTTGTCGGTGTACTGTTGGGCTCTAATTGTGGCCAGCCATGCTCCGGCGAGATGGTGTGCAGGATCGAACAAATAGAGATCAGGTGGCGTCATGGGAGCTCGGGCACGCGGGGCGGGTTGATTTGGGTTAGCATTTTGTTGCTGAACCGGGTTCTGCACATTGGCAGCCATGTTGGCTGCTCGTCGGTTAGCCGATCTGCTTCGGGTAACGATGGGGTCGCGTCTATGCGCGTTCCGAGGGCGAGGTCGCCCACGGTTAGCCAGGTCGCCTAATTAACGTGCTATCGATCCAAAGACCCTAGCCACGTGTCGGGCTCCGATACCAACCTCACGCCCAGCGCGACTTCCTGATCGAAGTGGAGTGTGGGCCTCGAAGTGCGAAAAGGGGTGTGCCAAGGATTTTTGGGGGAAGTGGGGGAGTCTTAAGGGTATGGATGCAATTAGGCGAACGAGGGGTGCGCACGCAAGGGTCTCACAGTCCAAAGGGGCCGGGACACTGTGGGCGACGCGTTACGGGAAAATTCCTCCGTGGTGGAGATGGTCCTGAAAAGTTAGGCCATCGGGGGCCGCCACGTGGCGCAGGCCGCCGCGTCCCTGGGTTGGGCCTTCGGAATTCCAGAGTTCTCTATGCGCTGCTGCGTCGGCAGTTCATGCAAAACGTATTGGGCCAATAGGGGGCTATGGCCGGCCACGGAACGACACTGAGTTGATGATACGGGAGAAGGAGGCGGAAAGGAGGGGAACTGGTGGTGATCTCAACGAATCCCGGGTGGGTGACGTAGTATGTGTGGTCGGGGGAAGGGAAATTGGAGCACCGAGGGTCGCTGGTGGTGGCACAGTGGAATTCCCGCAGACATAGCCGATTCTCCGTGTGACAGGGGTATCGTGTCCTTATGAGCTCGTTTATTATAGGGGTGAAATAGTTCGGGTCATAGGATGAGTCTGAGCCCCAAGATCGCGTCATGGTATCATCGTCGGTGGGATAGCGCGGGTCGGGATGTCGTCACCGCGCACGAGCACGTGTAGGGCAGGCAAACTCAGTGGCGCCTCAACGTGCTCGTACGGGATGATGGTCCCGCCACGAATCCTTTTTGGGTGATCGAATCGACGTACGGGAATGCGTGTAAGGGCGCGACTCGGATCGCGTTTACGCGTGTTCTTGCGCGGCGTTCGCGGGACCAGACTTCGGATCGTCGATTATGCAAGATGCAATCATATCGCAACCCCCATCGCGGGATAAGCAAAAATGAGAGCAAAACCACTATCGGGGCCAGATTCTTAGTGACATCAGGTGCAGGCAAAGATTCGACACAGACATAACGCAAGGACAGGGATTCTCAACAAAAGATAGACAAGCAGTCCTATCATCCATACATCCATACATTTGACAATCATACACATAATGCAAGCAAAACGGACATCGCAAGGACAAGTGTGAGCAAAAACCCAAGCCCAGATTTCAGAAGGCYGAAACGAAAATAAGAACGGGCAAACCGCCCGGAGCYGCAATCAAAATGTATGTACACAGAYGAAGAGGGGGAAGAGACAAGAAAACAGCAAACCCGCGTCCATCGACCTCAACTCTCTTCTTCTCTCTCTCTCTCTYCGATGCGGACAGTCCGTCGTCACGCACCAACCCACGAAGTTGTCACCCCGCTTAGTCCTCCCGCACCCGTCGGATTCGCCCGTGCCCACAGTCCGTCGTGGCCCACGTCAATCCCRCGCGTTCGGCACCAGCCCGTCGGGTCGCCCAAMTCCTGCTCTACTCACCTCTTASTTCGCTCGTGTGCCGACCCTTCCTGATCGCGCAACCCCGAGCTTCCAACAACGGGTTAAGAGAGCTGACTAATCGCGCAGCCGAAATTTATAGCGTGCATGCATGCGCGAAGAACACGGAATTACTAGAACTTAGAGTGAGGATTAGAGAGGGAACGCCTGCGTTCTGCATGATCGGCCGCGGCGTGGGGGACGTAACCCTTCTCCACGCATCGATCCGAGCATGCAAKCCGCGGCTTACAAAATTTCAGCGAAAGAGAGAGAGGGAGGGCGGGAAAGACGAAGTGCAAGAAGAAAGATACAGTTACAATGGCGCCCGCCCAAAATTACAGTTACACACACGATTAAGGGCGCCCACTAATCAGAGTGCCGTTGCAGCCGCATGAAGAAGCGCGTAAACAAAAGGCGYCGYGCGGTAGGAAAAATCCTAATTACTAAATTCCTAAATTCCTATCTAATGCGAAAAAGCAAAAARAARCACGAATTCCARAAGGAAAGTCCGAAATTMYGAGAGCCATCGGGGGCTCGACAAAATTCGAAAAAGATTCAAAAGAAAATTCAAAAGGAACAAAGCAATTTCCCGCGCGGTGTCCGCGCCCAAAAGATCGAGAACCGAAGCGAAAGAAACGACGTCAACATTTATTAATCGCGCGCGCRYGTGGCATCGCGCCAAACAACCATCCGACCAATCGATCCACCGGCCGTCCCAAGACACACCTGGCTCCGAACCCGGTCATCCGACACGAAGYGACGAAAAAGGACGAAAAAGCGAGGACACTGATGCAATTCTCCACCGATCCCGATCTCCCGTAATTGGCCCAATCTTCCCAGCTTAGGACCCCTCATTGCAACCACGCAGAAAATCGCGCGTTACAGAAAGTGGTTCGTCACAGGCACACACACACACACACACACACACACACACACACACACACACACACACACACACACACATGCAATGACTTGCTGATTTCTACTGTCGAGATCTAACTGTTTGGTTGTACAGTCGCGTCTTAGGGTCAGATTCATAATTTTGTTTGTGTCAGGGACTAACCGCCGGTCTAGCCCTGAGGGAAATTCATGAGGAACATATCTGTAATTTACACAAAAATTGCGGGCCCGAGTTCCCCTTAGCGGTTACGGCCCTTAGCAGACCCGAGCTATCACTAGGACAGCAGGCCCATCTGGGCCTTGGGCTGTAGAGACGGGTTAGACGCCGTATAGCCGGGTAGGGCCCAGGCCGAACAGGCCAAACTGATGCGGTACCGGTCCAGTAGGTCTAGGTCTAGAGTAGGCTAGTCTATTAATAGGACTGAGCCTGTAGGTTACGAACTTTTGGCAGTTCATTTTCGCGATACAGCGTTATGGAGCCAAGGAAGTTTGGTGGCGGTGATTGTCTACAGGCGGCATCCTGAGACCCTCATCGTGGACGGTAGCCATAGCCAGCCTACGAAGGCTTGCCATAGCTGGGGCGCCCTCTGCGCATCTACCCCTGAGGGTATCTGCGATTGGCTGGGCTGTTCAGAGGCTCTTCACCGAGTCTACGTGGGTGGACCACTGTCGCCCTTCGCCCC
>BFEA01000093.1:2815544-2833792 GCA_003427395.1 Chara braunii
GTGTGCGTGTGTGTGTGTGTGTGTGTGTGTGAGCAAGAGAGAGAGAGAGAGAGAGAGAGAGGCAGGCGCTGACCTCCAACAAAAAAAAGTAGTTTTATCGGAATACCATATTTTTTCTTTTCGAAAACCGAATAGAAAGCGTACAGGTTGTATTCGAAAACAAGGTGTACGTTTTCTATTCGAGGAACTCTGCTATTCGAGAAAAGTGGACCCGCATCGTTTCAATTTCGAAAAAGGACTGCAGCCTCCTCGGCCTCCTACGCGTAGCTACCGGTCCTACGCGGTGTCAGCGCGAATACCCTGACAAGGGTATCCGCCCTAGTTTTTGCAAGTGACAGAAGGTAAAGGTTGTTCAGAATCTGAGTATACCGTGCGAAGTTGCGGTCGTGGTTTGTTCACGTTGACTGAATGGTTGACTGGGAGCGAAGTGTGTGTGGGCCCGTATTTTTCAGGCGCGCATGATGAATTTTTCTCTTTATGCTATAGGGTCGGTGTTTCTACCGGCAAAATTTTTTGGCTTTGATTAAGACTAGGAAAGGTTGTTCATTATGTTGGAGTGACCCTGGTGCACGTGCGCTCATACGGAAAACATCCCTAGGTGGTAGTGATGCCTTTGGGTGCTGGTTGGAGCATGCGAAACGAGGTAGAACGCGAGCGGTGGCCTCCGCGCGGCATTATGGGTGCTACGAGCGTGAAGCGGTCAGGAGGGTCTCGCGCTACCTCTGAGTGGCGCCGGACCGATGCGCTCGACAGTGGTCTTGGCCCTTGCAATGCCCCAAAACCTCAAAATGTCCATCCTCCCGACGACCACCGACGTTGAAATTTGATTGACGTTGAAATGTCTCAGGGGGGGAAACGCAACCCTGACGGGCTGCGAACATCGATCTTTCTTCCGAACGCTTGCACTGTCGATTTCAGGCTCGGCAAAATGTGTTGCATTTTTTTGTCCATCAATTTAGTTTAGCTTCGGATGGACTGGTGATGTAAGTGTGTCGTGTGGACCAAACGTAGGAGGGCGTGTATCAGGCCCGGGGACCCAGTAGAAGACAAAGGTTGGACCCAGTAAAACCCCAGTGGAAGACCAAGGTGCAGTCTGTTGAAGGTTATTGCAATTGGTTTTGTTAGATATGATAAGGAGCGAATTGGCTAAAAGGGGGCTCTATTTTTTTTTTTTTTTTCTTTGACAGAGAGAGAGAAAGAGAGAGAAAGAGAGAGAAGGCAAACGAGGAGGGGGGGGTCCAGGGGTTGGGTCCCACCTACAACGTTGAGTTTTCTATCACGTGCGGCATGGTGGGACGGAGCTCTGTCGTTGATGTATTGCGATCTAATAGTACCGAAATACAGGAGAATAACCTATTAGATTTTGTCTTTTTGTAGAATTTTTTTTTGATGTGAAATCCGTTTTGTGGTATGCTTTAGCCCTTTTGGTTTGGGCGGGAAACCATTTTCCATTGAGAAAACTACCTTACCGAGGGTAGGGTACATTTCTCAACAGCAGTGCCTTTCTTTTTTTTTGTTTTTTTATACATCATTACATCCTGAAATGGAGAAACTCTGACAGAACTCTGACAACTGTGTTTGGCTCTCTCGTTTTCTTCTTTGGACAATGAATTCATTTAGCCATCCATGTTGTCCCTGTCTATTTTACAAAAGATGACCTCCTGTCCCCTCACCACAGGGAGTATCCCTTTTTCACGGAGACATCCACTTCGATTGTTCCAGATATGTTTCATTTCCCTGAGTCACGTTATCAAAAATAAGAGGAAAAAAAAAATTTAGCATTTTTTTTAGTTTTTTTATTTATTGTTTCGAGTTTATTAATGTCGAAATGGCGTCACACCGTTAAGTTTTATAAACTCAACAACGGTAGGTGGGGCCAGACCCCAGAACGGAGATGCACATCGATTTTCGTTATTTTATACACAATGCTGAGAGAAAGATAAAGGAAGAGAGAGAAAGAACGAGTTCTGGGGGGGAGGGGGGAGGGGGAAGGAGGGCAACGTTTGTTGATGAACACAATCCACCTTGGTTTGTTCGTGCGCATTTCAGTATTTGTGTTGTGAAAATGCAACCTTCTGGTTTTTCAAGCTAGCATTGAAACGCAACTAAAATATTGACCCATCATAAGTTTGGGAAGAGCAGGGGAGATTAAAACCGCCTAATTTTGAAGATCTAGCAAGTGAGAAAACCTCTTCGAGCCTCTTCGAGGTACCAATTGGGGAAGGTTTATCAAACATAATTGTTTTGATAAAACAGGGTTTACGGGCGTAAGCCTCAACCCCAACCCATTGCTTCTTTTTTTTTTTGAAGGACCGGCCCTATAGTTTCATTGCTCCCTTGTTTTAAACCATCAATACTTTCGAAGGTTGTGGTCGCACGCACAACGTGACGGGTAGGGATTAACATGTCTGGGGCGCTACGATAAATTTCATTTGAGTGAAGACGTTGTGGCATGACTAGAACGCTTGTAGCCACAACTTTCGGAAGTAATAATGGTTAAAAAAAAAAAAAATCGTTTGAAAGACAACGTCAACCTTGAAAAGACATATAGAGAGAAGTTGTATAGTGATACTTTTGGTAGACCATATGGCCGGGTTTTTACCTTAATCATCAATATTTATTAACCTCTTTTATTTTATGTTAATTTCTAGCATGTATTGATATTTGTAGAATTGGCACGATATACATTTTTTTTGTTCTTTAAAATATGTAAAAGAACATTGTAAGATCTCAGATGTGCTAAAATATCTCTAAAAGATGAGGGTAAAATAAAATTTGCCCTTTACATTTTTAAAGTTTATAAAAATTATTTATGGATTTAAATCTTGACGTTATATATTTTCAAGGAATCGTTCACTTCACGTTATACCCCTGTCAAGGGTAAAACGTAAACTTACACAATCTTCTAACAGAAATAAAATACAAATAATTTAATCCAAAGGCCCATTGAAATTGGGAAGAGGTAGCGACGGATCAACTCAATAATAATATCTCAAGGTCATTGCCCTTTTGTAAAAAAAGAAAACTAGGAGAGTCAAGTCACATAAAACGTTTCTGCTTGTCGGTTATATGACACACAAACAGGACTTCATTCCCCACTCCCTGAAAAACTCTTAAAATTCAAAGGCACCCTTGAGACAAAAAAACTACCAGAACAAAAGGAGGTTATGGGATAGTCTTACATTGTTCCCCTACCTGCTTAGGCCAGCCGACGAGCGCCCTAAAATGTTAGATTGCGATCATGATGGTTCATTCATACGACCTACAATCATGATGGTTCAGTTATGCGGTTGGAGGAGTTCAATGGCAGAGCAGAAAAAAATGTACAAATATTACTAAATTTGAGACTATAATATGAACTTAGGATACAAACTAAGTGAGTAGGTATATTGTTAACTTACCAAACCGATTTACGCTATGGGCGCTAGGGTGCAACCTAGAGGCTGAAGGTTCGACGTGTAAATGAGAATACACTTAGGAACGCGGTATCATTCGGTTAGAGGTCAAACGAGCAAGTTAGTAGGGCAAAAAAATCGAATAGATAAAAGCGAAAAGTGTAACCCTTTGGGGCAAATTTACAATATAAGTTGATGACTATAGAGGTATATTATATTGTTGAGGTCAAACGAGCAAGTTAGTAGGGCAAAAAAATCGAATAGATAAAAGCGAAAAGAGTAACCCTTTGGGGCAAATTTACAATATAATATAAGTTGATGACTATAGAGGTATATCTGTCTCTTATACACATCTAGATGTGTATAAGAGACAGCTATAGAGGTATATTGTATTGTTGAGAGAAATTTTGTCGTTTAAAATTGGGATGTATTCATAAGCTTGTAAATTGCAACAATAATTTTTTTTTGTATGTGTTTCATTAATGAAAAAAAAAGTGTGACTAAAACTTGCAAGTAACATTTTACTATTTGTTTCGATTTTTCTTATCTATTTTCAATGTATTTCCTCCATTTTTATTTCAAATACATTTATTTTTTATATATGTACTGTTTTCATGTATTTTCCATATATGCATGTTTCCAATCATTTCTATAATAGAAGACAATTTTTAAGCATAGTGTCTTGGTTTTGACTAAAGTTACGAGAGAAGATGTAGTAAAACAGTTCCAATAGAGTTTTTTTTTTTTTTTAATACATTTGTTCATATGATGTGAAACGAGGTTTAGGAAAATCGTAGATGAAATATATTGTGTGAGGGCAATAACATGCATGATACCATTTTGATATGAGACATTAAGTTATACTTTATGAAGTTGTAGTCTATTTTTTTACACGCAAAAAAGATGCAGAGAAATAATATTAAATTTTAATATGTTATGAAGGAAATGTAAGGCTATCTATTCTATGTATATTTGTGTATTGTTTTCATTTTTGCGCATATTCAGTTCTTATACATTTATAATTATTTTGTTAAAATAAATATTTTATGTTTTATAAAAGCAATTGAGTTTTCCCCATTTAACCTTGGAAACGACCTAAAATAATTTCTTGAAGGTTTGACTCTTTCACCTCGTATACTAGGCTACCAGAGTGGCCCGAAGCCATTTTTCCGACCGTGCAAAAAAAAAAAAAAAAAAAAAAAAAAAAAAAAAAAAAAAAAAAAAAAAAAAAAAAAAAAAAAAAAAAAAAAAACCCTTTATTTTTTTATTTCAAATCTGGTAAATAATTTCGATTTGACCCTGAAACATAAGTTGTTCATTTTCTTTTTCTGCATAACATTTTATTTTCATTTTTTTTTTTTTTTTTTTTTGCGATGACCTTCCCTCATCCTTGCATGGTTGAGCCGTCCGATAAAATAAGGTGACCCGGTCGGCCCAGCTGGTAGCCTTGCTCGTATATATATTTTGATTCTGTTCAGTCCAGAAAAATAAAAAAAATGTTTAATATTATGATACATTAAACCCTCATGAAATAATTTTAGGTAGTTTTTACTATTATGAATTGCATTTAGTCTAAAATATATCCAATAAGATTTGACATTCTAAAAATGTTGAGTCCTCATAGAAAATAAAAAACAATTATGACGTTTGATCAGGAGGGTTAAATTTCGTTTGGTAAATATAAAATATCAATTTTGACAAAATGATTCATTATTTGTTTGTTATATTATTTTTATTATTTTAAAGTGTAAGCATATGTATTTTTCTTGATTATTTATTACTTTTGTTCGGATGTTTATCATTTCACTATGTAAGTATTACTTATGTGTGTTATTTTTATTTTTATTCATTATATGTGTAGATGAAACACATTTTATAATGACAAAGTTTTAGATAAAGTATAAAAGCTATAGTTGTTTAACAAACATTTTTGCGTTCGTAATATTTTTTTTTTATTATTGATTTGCTCGTATGATATCAATTCACATTAAATTAGACGCCTTAATAAAGAAAACCTTAAGAGAATCAAGTAAGGAGTGGTAAATGCATTTCTCTATAATAATTTAAAATAATTTATATCTTTATAATAATTTAAAATAATTTATATATTTATAATAATTTAAAATAATTTATATCTTAAATAATATTTTATTAAATAAGGGTCACTTACAATTATAAATGTATGTCATAATACACACATTTGTTAAATAAAATTTGTCAATTTGATCTATTTATTTATTTTTTATTCTTTTTTTTCAAGAACATCAGGACCGGTAACTACCGGGTAGGCTGTAGGAGCGCTCACTAAGTTGGAACCTGCACAGGTCGATGGCTCCGTTCTATCAGTACGGAGCTGTACCTGTTGGAAAACGGGTCCAACGTCCCTTACAATGCGATTTCAGAAGTACTATTGAGACCATTGAAAAATACCATTAAGGCTCAGCCTCCGAGCCACTAAGGGTCTCTTCACTTATTGGCGCCATAAAACGTGTAACATCACTACCATGCATATTCTTAGTTGTCCACATGTAACATACCTCCTATTAATTATGAGATGTTATTATGCTTCTAATAGTTGTGAGAAAGAAGGGTAATGACATCAGAGACTGAAAATACTTCATTTAAGGGGGGTCGAGAGCCCATCAGCCAAGGCTCCAACACGATCCTCTTCTTCTCGAGTTTCAGTAGACGTACTCTGAGATCCCATGATTTAAATAAATTACTTATGGTCGATGACTTGTTTGTAGCCCGTTACATCCTTCTTCAATCCGCCCAGATCAAAGTCGGCACATTTGTCAGTATCATATCCATGATACTATTTTTATTTACCAATAATTACATTTCATAAATTTATATGATTTATTATTGTTATGTCATAGTATATTATCTGATTTGCTGATAATAAAATTTTAAAGCCAACAGTTAAAAATAATGTTAACACATAAGACAAGTTAGACATATGTAGAAAAAAAATTATATGTTCGTTTGGCCAAATACAAAACTTTATGTTGCGAAGTTGTTCAAGTGTAACGCATCGTCTAACTTCAATTAAAAGTAGTACTCAAGTATGTTTTGGTAGAAAGAAGTAAAGCAAGTTGCCTTCATATAAAGCACCGCAGTGCTTTCACCCGTTTTTAAAAAAAAATAAAAGAGAATCGAGTGAGGAGTTGTCAATGCATTTATGTACAATAATTTAAACAAATTTATACATAAAATAATAATTATTAAATAAGGGTTAATTATAATTATAAATGTATGTAATAATACACATATTTATTAAATAAATTTTATTAAATTTATTTATTTATTTTTATAATTGCATCTGAAAATTTATTAATATTATCTCGTAGTATATTATCTAATTAGTTGATAACAAAATCTTAAGACCAACAATTAAAAACCTCCTAAACACATATAAAAAGTTAGACATATCTTAAAGATGAAGTATGTGTTAATTCTGCCGAATACATATGTTGCCAACTTATTAAAGTGTAACACATTGTCTAACTTCAGTTAATAATCATACTTAAACGTGTTTTTATATAATAAAGCAAAGCAAGTTGCCTTAGTGTAGAGCACCACAAAGTTTTTCTTTAAGCAGAAGAAAAATGATAAAGGACAGGTTACCAAACCAATTGATAAAGTTGTAAGAACAAGTCTGCTATTAAATTAAGGATGTTCGTCGGAGGATTTTCATGAAATTACTTTGGCAAAGTTGCAAAAACAATGATGTATATAAAGTGGGGATGCTTACATTAAAACATATATGAAACTATATGACCAATCAATTGACCAAGTTGTATGACTCTAGGGATGTTAACATCAAAACTTGTATATAGTCATAGTCTATAAAATTATTAAGGGGTGGAATGAGCTTGATTTTTATTCTAAAAAAACTAATTTGAAGTTTCAAAAACCTTGCTAGAAATATGATTGTTCAACCATGATGTTCAGGTATGCGTTTGATTGCGAAATACATGCATGTTTAATTATATAATGTATATATAAAAGATGATATTCATGTGTGTGTGTATATGCGTTAGAGAAAATAGAAAAGTGTATTCAATCACACTGTGGTGAAGTTTGAAGATATAATGCATGTTAATTATAAGTATACTTGGTAAAAAAATACACCTTCATATAGTGCAAATGATTTCACATCCTATTGAATTCGTACTGTAGGGAAAGAGAAATCGAGTGTGCATTTGATTCATAATTGTGGGAAGAAAAAAAGAGGGTGAGAGAAAGAGGGGAGGAGAGAAAGAGAAAAAAAAAACAGATGGAGAACAAAAAAAACTTGTGCGTAATAGGAAGGAGATAAAAAATGTATTTCTTTGTGAGCAATATATAAATTTTTATTTTTATTTTTTTTTGTTCAATTTATTATTTTTTATCATGAAGACGACACTCAATCTATTATTTTAATTTTTAGTTCAAATATTATGAAAAAAATAAAAATTTTGCAAAGTAGGCACACTGTCTTTTCGTTGGCGTGGACCTCTTTGTTTGACCACACGTGAAATGAGGTACGTGTCTCGGTCTCACCCCTTTGCATCTTTTTATTTTTCAATAAGTATTGGGGCTACCTGATTCACATTGACAAACCCTTTGCCCAATAACTGTCATGTTAACCCCCTCAAAACCCTTTATAAAAATGAACATTTTTCGCATTAGCACTTCGGTCGTACGGAGAACGGTAGACCCAATAACATAAAAATTTGCGCCATGTATGTAATACATCTCATACAAGCTAGGATTCCCCCCCCGCCCCAACCCAAGCCTCAACCCACAAGTGAAATTTTGTTCAGTCTTGGGTCGCACGAAACACTGCGTCACACCACGTTACCCCCCCCCTCTTCTCTCTCTCTCTCTCTCTCTCTCTATCTATCTATCTATCTATCTATCTATCTATCTATCTATCTATCTATCTCTCCTTGTGTGTGCGTGTGTTCGTGTAGCGGCGCGTAAGATCATCCAACCCTAGACCACACCCAACTACCATGTCTTGCTCTCTCCCACCGACTCTGTACCTCTTCCCAACCACCTTTCAACCATCCCAACCTTCCTCCCAACCTTTATGACCCTGTTGTTCCCTCATTGCTTGCATCCTCTTACTCTTCCCAACCCTCCTCTCGCTATCCTCAACCCTCCTTCAAACGACTTTGCATTACCCCTCACCATCCCTGAACCACTTCTCCTCACTCAATGCCTCCTTAGGCCTCCTCCCTTAGCATATCGTCGTCACTGATGGCTTTGATAATCCGGACATTGACACGACTACCTTAATCAATCAACCAATGCATCAGTCAATCAATCAAAATAATTAATTAGTTTACCACATAATAAATTAAGCAAGCAAATTCAATCACTTAAACAACCAACCAACCAACCATCCAATCATACAAAACTTGATATGGGGGAAATCTTTTTTATTTGACGTGTTGGGAGAGGTTTTGTCAAGTAAAAAAAAAGGAAAAAATATTCTTTTTTTTGTGTCATTTGACTTAGCAGTGAATTGGGTATCACGCATTCCGATTAGAGGATCCAAGTTCATCCAACTGAAGATACTATGCTACATTAAAAAAAATAGCAGTGAAATAAAAAATATATTTTTGTCTATTGTTACTAGTAAAAAACAAATATCACTCTGGCTTACAGTAAAAATATCACACCGTTAAAATAATGTTGAGTATCATGGTTTTGTTGTTACTAGTAAAACAAAATATATCACTTTGGCTTATAATAAAAATATCATGCAGTTAAAATAATGTTGAGTACGATGGTGATTTAAAATGTTATGAAAAATATATCGTTTATACCACCTAAGACCGTCTGATACAATTACTAACATACCATGTTTGTAGCAATCGACCCATCAAACGAAAAAGTTGGCAGAATGATGACAAAATGGGTCGTTGGGGAAAGTTTTAAAGTTGTTTTTTTATAGAATGTTGTTGATATATAAGATAAATGCATATGAAGCAAAAATTTATTACTTGTCTTGAGCCCTACATATCACAAATCTTTCAAGGGTTATTATGATTATTTATAAAAAATGTTTTGGCATGGAGACTTGCCCCACGTATCCTACTTAATCAAAGTGAAGCAAGTTTTAGTAGATGCGTTGTGTACAATTATGAAATTGTACAAAGTGAGCATGCTACAATTTTGACAGTATGCATTATAAAGGGAAAAACAAAATTACAAAAAACGCTTGAAAGTTTTTATATATGTTGAAGTACCCTCAAAAGTTCATGAAAATTAATGTATATACTCAAACACACCTTCAAGGTGGTGGTGACAGATAATGACAGACGCTTTGACAAACATTTAACGGGTTAGCTGACGCGTGTATGTTGGTGTTCGTTTTTTTATTGGACACTCGGAAGAGCTCAAAACGAAAGTGTTATGCGAACGATACGTAGTACGTATTGTCATGGTATGAGCATTGAGTGATCATGTCACTGATAGCTTAGTCATTCATACATATGGTAATAGAGGAGGAGGAGGAGGAGGAGAAGGAGGGGGGAAAGGGTAGGAAGAGAGGAATGAGTCTTTTTGTGCAGCGAATAAAAACAAATGTAGTCAAACTCGAACTCCGAGAGTTTGTATAAAGAAAGAATCAAGAGCGGATCATCATGTGATCTATGGTCAATCCTCATTTTTTCTTCAACCATGTGGAGAAGAAACCGGGGTTGACCATCATCTAGAGGTTTATTGCAAAAATAACACATCGAACTAATGCACAAGTCTTTCACAAAATTTTTGACGGTCAGAAAGACATTGCATTTTATCCACATCTCTTAGGGGTATTTAAACGTTTATCTTGTCTTTGGAAGGTATATCATACATTTTCCCTTTCGTTTTATCAAATGCTTTGATTCAATTTTTGTAATGGATGTTGAGAGATTGCTAAACAATGCACTTTACCTTTCAAGGAAAACAAAAAATTATCTCTGATATTTGCTACTAAGAACAATCTATCGGCTTCGTTAAACCCTAAGACTGATATCTTATTACTGATAGGACGCAGTTCATGACCTTTGATCTGCGCACTGATAGAAGGAACCTCCAATCTAACTTATCTATGGTTAGTGACCCTCGCACCACTATATGTCAATATGTGTGTGATAAATTTGCAAGTGGGTGCATACTAAAAGTTGTGGATTATATTTTTTTCTATTGAAACGATACTAAGAAGGTTAGCATTACCTCATCGCGAGGACGACATGTATAAGAGTCTCCCCGCACCACTTTTGAAATTGTGAAATGTTTTTATAATTGTTGAACTTTTTCAGTAGTCACATAATTTTGAAAACATTTTGATCCGTGATCACAAAGTAGGGTGTTTATATTACATAACGTATGTAAGAGATATGCATATAAATTTATTTTTTTTATAGTGACATTAACATAACAATATGATAACACTTAAAAATCAAGAGTTTGTCAATGGATTGCCAACGACGCTTGAAAACTGACTGCATTGCAGGATGGTGTTTCAAGCATTTCAAGTGTAATCAAGAGTGATTCAACTTGAAGAGGACAACTAACGATGCTTGGAAATCGATGTATTGCATGATGGGGTTTCAAACAATTAAAGAGTGAATCTGACAACTCTTCAAAACCAAAACTTTCGAGAGGTTTTGTGGTGACAAAAAACTCTTAAGGTTTTTTTTTTTTTTTTAACATGAAACCTTATTACAAAAAAAGGGGGGAGACTGAAAATTTCTTCACAATATAACTTGGAAGAAATTATCGGGACCAAAAAAAATGTATTAAATTAGGCAAAACTCTGATTTAAATAAACCTTTGCCCTGATATATTTCCTCTTTCACAAGGCCTTAAAAACTACAAAAACTAAATAGTGAAAAAAATAAAAATCACGGGACACAAAATCCGAACAAACTCAAAAATAAAGAAAGATAATTAAAACCATGTAACTAAACTTATCTTAGCCTAGAGTGCTCCGATAAACTAGTTAATGTAAATCATAAAGAAAATATAAAAAAATAAAAACAAACACAAACTCAATGGTTGAATTAATTGATCCACATAAACGTGAGAATCTTTTCTCCAATGCTTTACCTACCGCCTGTCTCTTACGACCCCTTGAAAGCGCTCATAAACCAAGTGCCCACGTCACTCCTTAGTTTAAAGAACTAGTATAAAGTTAGGCTTTATGAAACATAGGGTTGATACGACGAGTCTGCTATCTATTGCCGTAGTCATTGATCCGAGTAAGCACTAAGTTTTGTTGGACCACCTCATACCCTCTTCTCTATTCCTCGAGTTGTTTACTTTCGGTCTCCAGTCTGCCAAAATATATTATCTAACTTATTAAGTAAATGTCAGTCTAATTTGTCGTTTGTTCACTTCTTGCTTTTGAAGAGCTTGTCATTTTTACTTTGCAATATCACTATCCCTACTGTCCGCGTTGCTTACGCATGATATCCTCAACCTATTGATCGGTTATATCCCTTGTGGAGCCTGCCCAGTAAACATTATTCCTTAGTCAACTGAAAAAACACTATAGAGTAATGGCTTAAAAAATCGGGCCGCTATTTTTGAATTCTGTTTGAGACTAGGTAGGTCCATCATATATGGATAATGAATTTTAACACTCATTCACACCTCAAACACTTCAGGTCTAGTTTTATCCGATGTTTTATAAGCCAAACTGCAAATGGGGTTGCAACCAAGGGAAAAAGTCACAATATGGAGGTTTGTCATTGACAAGGGAGCAACTTGAGTTCTTCCTAACACTTTAGGAATGCTTTGCTAGTTTATGTTGGATCTACTTCGAACTGTTGATCCACTTTTGATGTCTCGTTGCAATAAGAACTTTATATAGTTCAGGGTACATGTTTCTTTCCTCTCAGGGCTTGTATTTTCAACTAACACATTTTTGGATCTAGCTTTAACAGCAAAATAAGTTTCTCATTAGCGAAAAGTATATTAACGTGATTTGATCGATTACCCGATGTTACTACCCTTGTGAGAGTGCGGACCAAAACAAAGGGTTATCAATCTGAGTCATCTTGATACATTAGGCCTAAGGGAGAATATTCCATCAATGAAATATTTGCTTGTCGTCAGATATAGTCTCCAATAATTTTCACAACTTATCTTCTTCCGTGTATCATTGGATATTTGTCTGACGGGTGTACAGATTCGGTGACAACATGTATTCAAATTCATTAGAAAGAACCTTAATAACTGCAATTACTATATACTCTTCTAGATGTCGGACTTGGTCCAATTGACTTTTTTATCCCCTAGCTGTCATCCAATTATCTACAAACCCGTTTCAAATACCTCGGATCCAGAATACTCATCGCTCGTCCAAGACCTACTGAAACTCGAAGGGTTTGTATCGACGTTAAACCAAGATTCCTCTTCAGATGTTTTGCATTAATTTTCAAAAATCGGTTGTGTGAGGGTTTCTGCCTTTGTTGTAGGAGGGGTCTTTACACTAGGGCAATGTTTTCTCAAAACTTATATAATTTCATACCACAATAGAGATTTCACTACTCATCTACGATATGAATATAAAAACAAGCAAGTCCATACATCCTCCACTTGTAAGAGGTTTCATTCACTTGTAATGATGAATTTTACGAGATAGACTCAGTGTGGAACCGGATACTCTGGGTATGTTATTGTAATTTATTTAATCAACATTACTTCATTCTGTTTGTTCGGGTCGAGGGTTCCCAATCCTCATTTTGTTATAGGTAAGCATAACATTTTTGGTGCAATCTTCGTGAGGAAGGCTTCATGGTCTCCTCCATAGGACTTCAATATAAATCATTTCCTTATATCATTGAATATTTGTTTAACGGATGTACATAATCAGGTGACAACATATATTCACATTCATTATAAACAACCTCAATAATTGCAATTACTATGTACTCTTGCAGATGTCGGACCTTTTCCAATTGACTTTTTTATTCCCCACGTGTCATCCAATTATCTACAAACCCGTTCCAAATGTCATGGATGCGGAATACTCATCGCTCGTTCCAAGACCTACCGAAACTCGAAGGGTTGGTATCGACCTTAAACCAAAATTCCTCTCTAGATGTTATACATTGATTCTAAAAAATCGGTTGTGTGAGGGTTTCTGCCTTGATTGTAGGAGAGGTTTTTATATTAGGGCAAAAATTTCTCAAATCTTACGTAATTTTATAGCACAATAGAGATTTCACGACTCGTCCACGATATGAGAACAAAGACAAGCAAATCCAGACATCCGCCACTTATAAGAGGTTTTATTAACTTGCAATGACGGATTTTGCGAGGTAGACCTTAGTGTGGAACCGGATTCTCTAGGTATGTTATTGTAATTTATTCAATCAACATTACTTCATTCTGTTTGTTCGGGTCATGGGTTCTCAATCCTCATTTTGCTATAGGTAAGCATAACATTTTCGGTGCCACCTTCGTGAGGAAGGTTTCCTGGTTGCCTCCATCGGACTTCCATATAAATCTTGTCGTCCTCCTCCTTATCAACTTCTGCGTGGAATCCCTTATATTCCTTATAGCCCCTACGAACCATAATACGACAAATATAGCATCATTAAACACTAGTGATCTACTGAATAGTGCAAGATGTGGTGTCTTTCCCAACGTCACCAAACGATGAAGACATTTTTGAAGCAACAAGTCGTCATGGAAGGAAACTTGCATTTATGCCCCATCCCACTACCAACTTGAAATCAACTGGAAGGAGAAAAAAAAAATTGTGTTAATTGATGACAGCTTCCGAGAACAAATAATACTTATAAACATAATTTCACTGTTGTATGAGATCGCAAAAAAATCATATGTCAAGGTCTTTAACTTGTTTAAGATAGGAATGAAAGACATACCTCATATCTATGAGTGATCTCGGATATTGTTCAGACTACTTCTAACTGTATTGCAAATAAAAGAGGTACTAGAGGACATTCTTGTCATAAATACCTTATTAGAGGAAACTCATTTTATAATTTGTCAGGAATCATTACTTGAGTCGTTGATAAGTTGTACAGGGTTATGACCCAAACTAAAATCTACCGATTTTAGCGTAGTCAACACAAATATAACTCAATCGTATGCTTTCTCTAGATCTAATAACGTGACAAAAATATTTAAATCCTTCTTCTGAATCACATATAATGTTCTGATTGTTGTGATTATATTATCAAAGATAAATATACCTCTCATAAGATAAACCTACCTCTCACAAATGTCGCTTGATTAACTTTAACTAGTTTCAGTAAGTAGTGACTCAACCTTCTTGCTATTATTTTTACTAACAGCTTATATGACACAATAAGTAAAAATATTAGTCGTCAATTTATAATTTATAACTAGTATTTAACTTTAAACAAAATTGAAATCGTTTTTCGGCACATGTTAGTTGATAACTTTCCTCCTGTTACAATTTGGTTATAGATCTGGATGTTTTTTCCTATAAATTGAGGCCCTGTAATATAATCCAATTTTGTTTTGTTCAGTAACGCTAACTTAATTCACATTTCATCATTTTTTTTTTACTCATCGATGCCGCCTTTCTCGGTTTCCCTAGGGACCGATTCACTTTGCGTAGATTTGCTGAACGTAAAAACCTTTGAACTTTTCCACAAATTCACTGTTGATTGTGTCATGAAGAGCAATATACAACTCAATCGACAAACCATCATTGTCAGTGGCTTTATCCTTTGCCATCACTTTTAGGACCTCAAAGGTTTTTTCCAAAGTGACTTGTCGATCGAAGTCCACTAGAACCGCCTGATAAATTTTGATGGATGCATCAACCCGATATGTATTTTTTTTCATTTAAGTATAAGACCACATTAACACCTCGAATGAAAAAGTCAGGATATCCTTGTAATAGAAGGTTACATTATTGCATAGTTCGATTTATTCTTTAGCTATCGATGCATTCTCACTGTAGAGAGATGGTTAATGGAAGACCCCAAATTCGGGGTTTCTTGCCTCATCACTACATGAAATGTCGTCGGAACTTTTGCGAACAAACTATTTAGGTTCATAATACAAAAACCAGAAAATCAAACAAGCAAAAAAAAAATGGAGCACTATAAAACCCTATTCGGGGTAGCTTTCGGAGTTCGCCCCAAAAAATCTCAAATTCGGTGTTTTTGCCAACTTTTTCGTTACGAGTCCAAACACGTTGAAACCTTTAACCACATACATATTATACCTAGTAAAAAAAAAAAAAATCAAGAAAATATGGTAGTTTCGGTAAAAATTTTGCCGAAAATGACACCACCCATTAACCACAAGTGGAGTCATGTAGTCATAAACCGCTACACTTTCAATCCTCAATCTATCGGCCTACACCTCTTACATTTTCACATGAATCGTATCTCATTTCCGCATCAACTTAGCGTTTTTCAACTCCTACACTATGTTCGATACAGAGTGTTTCTTCATTCTCTTCTCCGCATATTATTTGACCCTCGTCCAGAATATTAGTTTCTTGTTTCTTTCTATAAAAAAACAAGAATTTGTGAAAACATACTCAACAAGGGGGATAATATCATCGTACTTGTATCCTAATATTTATCCACTGAACAGGCAAAAAAAAAATGAAAAAAAAAAACTCAAAAGCAATATAAAACTCTATTCGGCGTAACTTTTGGAGTTCGCAAAAACAATTCCCGAATTCGGAATTTTTGCCAACTTTTTCGTTACTAGATATACCCTTAACCATAACATATCATACCTAGTAAAAAAAAAAAAAAAAAACTCAGGGACATATGGCATTTTCGATGAAAAATTCGTCAAAAACGACACCACCCATTAACCACGAGTGAAGTCATGTAGTCATAAACCGCTACACTTCCAATCCTCTATCTATCGGGCTACACCTCTTGCATTTTCACATGAATCTCATCTCATTTCCGTATCAGCTTAGCGCTCTTCAACCCCCAAAATATATTCAATGCATAGTGTTACTTCATTCTCGTCTCCGCATATTATTTGATCCTCCTCCAAAATGTTAGTTTCTTATTTCTTTCTATCAAAAGCAAGAATTTGTGAAAACATACTCAACAAGTGGGATAATATCATCGTATTTGTATCCGAGTCTTTATCCACTGAGGAGTATAACGAGCGTGCGTCTTTCCAGTCATCCCATAAAATTTTAATAAATTTCCGCTGACCTTGGTTTTCCAAGTTTTACAAATTGAACTTGAACAACCATTTCCCTTTTTTAGCTAATTAATTACATTGAATCAGTCTGACTGATTTGTGGTCAATCAATAGGTGAGTTTCCTCCTTAACATAGGATACTGATTCGCACTGTATCGTAGAGACACAAAAATAATATATTATTCTTCTTACTCTTCATATTCTCTTTCTGTGATTAGATAACCAAGTATGAACTTAACGATCAACGTGACTGGACTGATAAGGATCGATCAACTCGAGTTGCACCATTGTGCTCATAAATGCGTCCTTATCCGGAGACGTGCTATGGTTTAAGCTCTCAAAACATCTATTGGCAAATTTTAATCACATACCGCCACTGTTTGCTCGCCTTTCGGTATTATATACGAGAGTTCCTCGCAAAATATCGTACGATTCTCTCGATTTTTAGGAGCATAAATAAATGATGTCATCCATTATTGATCATCAATTGATAACTTTACCCTTGCCTATCTCTCTCATAAGCTTACACAAAAATCGATAAAAAATACGTTTTATTTTTTTTTAATCAAAATCTCTACCACGTCTCTGCTTCTTTTTATCGAAAACCAGATTTGCGAGTCGTCCTACGAACTTCCAAGTAAATAAAACTCCCCCTTCTCCAACTTTGTCTCCCGAAAGCATGTTACTTGTATGGTATTATCATGCAATCATAACTTCAATTTTTTCTTCTTCGACTTTTCTTTCTTATCCCCTAACCCTCCTATATTATAAGATGTTCACTTAAGTTTATTCTTTCAATCTTGGTGCCCCTGTTTGCTGGATCGAGGAACCAAATTTTAAGTTACTTGATCTATAAGGACCGATTTTATTTTCCAAGAGTCAGTGGTTCATCAATAACGTTGGAAGATATTGCGATAAAAAAAAATATCCTTAGAAAATTTTGATTCAACAACTACCAGAAATTATATAGTTTTTACTAAGGGAACCTTAACCCGATGAAGTATCTATCGTTTCTTATCGTCTATCGAAGTAGGGAGTAACAAACACATTCCTTCTCCTTTCAATGCTTTCAACTGACCACTAGCAAATTGCACAACTAAAAGGGGTAAGACATATATATATATATATACAGAGTTGCCAGGCCGAATGTACGGAGACCCCTAAGCTGACCCCCGAACGTACGAGCGTTCGGATCCCCGTACGGGCCCCGAACTCAAAGGGGTTCGAACCCCGCAAAAAAATATTTTGGTACATAAAAATTATTATTTTTTTCTATATTTTTTTTTGTGAGTTCTCTGTTTTGTAATCTACCTGTATCTCAATTTTGAAGTCATTCTGTGGAGCCAAACAATAATGAAAAATCGGCAAAGATGGTAGTGTCAAAACTTGCTTTCCCACTTACTAATTTGTGTTTTTTCACTTTTCACTTTTTGTTTTCCCTTTATTTTGGGGCCTGAAAATTATTATTTTTTCAAACTTTATTTATAGGTTTTCTATTATGTAAGATATATGTATAAAATTTCATGGCATTTGACAAAGCCAAAAAAAAAAAAAAAATTGCCAAAGATGGCGGTGTCAAAAACTTGCTCGCCCACGCAATAATTTCATTCTCGTTTTATTTTTTCTTATTTTCATTAATATTATTTATTTTTTGTATTTGATTTTTATTTCAATTTTTTTAAGAAA
>BFEA01000093.1:2834072-2846630 GCA_003427395.1 Chara braunii
CCGAACGTCCGAACGCGTCGAGAGGGGGTCCCAAACGTTCAGGCGTTCGGGTTCGGGTGTTCGGCCCGTCCCGAACGCCGGCAACCCTGTATATATATATATATATATATATATATATATATATATATATATATATTCTTATCGTTCTTTGAATTATCCAACTGCAGACATGCCATAATTACCTTCATAATAAAATGGGAGGGAAGTTTATCCATGATGGCCGATCGGATGAGCGTTTTTACTATGGTTGACGACATTGGAGATTCGAACGATGGTAATAACACCATATTGATAGATGCATCCGGTACCATCCAGACAATGAAGTACACAACGTTCCTGACCACGGTGTAAAGAGCGACATGGTTTTCAGTTCAAATTTGACATGTCATCCCCGACTGAAGGCAACAAATGGTTGCCTCTGGTTGTCTTCGAACAACGTATTCTGACGTCCCGTAGGTTTTTAAAGGTCTATGAAAATGAAGACTTTGAGAGTTATTCCCGTACTTTTAGGGTTTGCAACTCTACATTCTTCTCCGTACCCAATTTCATTTGCTTAATAGGAGTACCTCGTTGTTGTCTGCTTTGTGATCCTTTCTTCTTTACTCCTCGTTGTGTACCTTCATTGATTCCTCAGTCGATGTCCTCCTCCCATATACTATTATGCGGTTCCTTTTACCCTTGATCCCCCTTGTTAGGAAAAATCCAATCGGTCTCGATGTCACCGTATCTCAATATTTGTTAACGTCCCCCCTCTGACTACCATAGTTATTGTTTCTACTCCGACTGCTTCCACATCGCCACCTATTGGGTATTTGTATCATTCTTGAAACCCTCCTCATGGAATAGATGAAGCTTCTGTGTGAAGCGAGCAGGGGATTACATAGCCCACTTGACCTGCTGCTTGCAACATATATATATTTTTATAATTAAATAACCATTCATAATAAAATTATATTCTAAATGTTATTTTTTTGTTCAATCTTAAAAAATACTATTTCACTTTTAAAATTTTATCTCAATAAAAATCTTTCCTTGCAAGAATCATACATCCCTTCTTGTGTTGAACTGTATGCTACAGATATAATTAAAGTCTGAAAGAGTTCATAAAATGTTTTAATTTGACTATCATTCTATTGTAAGAAGTTTCAGTCATAAATAGATGAATTAAATCTTAATTATAAGTTATTTATTGTAGAAAAATAAAAATTTAATTAAAATATTTCATAAACTTGTCCAAGATTTTCATTTCATATTCAATAAATAAATATAGTTGTAAGATCAAACTCATTTTTAGACGAAAATTTATCAAATAAAATATAAAATTTGAAAGCTGCAAAAACTTTTATATTATAATTTTAAATTTGAAAGATTTTTTTTTAACAATGAAATATTTTTCTTCCTTCATTTTTTGTGCAATTTTTTTTTTTGTGCTTAAAAAACTCTTTCACTGGTCATGGGTCGAAGATTGAGTAGCTGCTCGACATTCCCTGTGGATTACCACCTTGAGACATATTTTTTATATGAAAAAATATCTTTCATGATATCTTGGAGAGAACGTCGGATTGTAAGCGTTGTTGCACGCCCCACTCCCTTGATGATTACCTGTTATGCCTTATCACAGGTATGGGCCGCTCGACTGCGGTCCCAGGGGTCCTTGATACTATGGTTGTGCAAATGATGTTTCTGAAGTGTCAGCTTGAGGCAAACCTCCCTGTGAAGTATTGTCCTGTTGGTGCTAGCGTTTTTTTTTTTTTTCACCGTGTTTATTCGTGGAAGAAAGTGTAAGTATAATGTCAACTTCGAGGTGTCTCGAAGAATGAGAGGTTGACTGACAATTTTCTCTTTTATTTTCAGTCGAGTGGAATAACCAATATCAGACTTCAAGTAAATTAGTGATATCATGAACCCATTTAGCTCTGTCGGGTAAGAGTGTAGTACTATATCAATCGCTTATCATGATGTATAGAGGAACCTAAACGAAAATGACCCCGAATGTCGTCTCCTCTTCCCCGCGTCATTGTTCTCGTAGTTAGGCAATGTGGCGGACCCGCCAGGATGACGGTCTGTCGGGATCAAGATGAAGGGATGAGGATGAGGGAGATGGAGATCGAGTTGGAAGGGACAGCGTAACTCCAACACAGACTCAACACGCACATACTCAAAATTGTGCAAATGAAGACTGAGACTGAAACAAACCGCAACTGGGGTATACCCCCAGCGGACTGACTGGACTGACTTGACTGGACTTGAATGACCCGGTACTGACAGTGGTATCAGGCCTGATTGGACTGGACTGAATGAGCACACGTCCTGTGGGGTCAGACCACAGTCTGGTCCCACATGCCGAATAGACAAAATAGTCAAATAACCCTGACTCTAGGTAAGGTAACTAGAGACACGTTGCACGATCCTCATACCTGTAGTAGATCGCAAAAACCATAAATACGCTTCCGCAAAACCAGCGAAACTTTGCAACAATAAAGATGAAAAATCTAAGATGCGGAGCAAACTCCATGCAGAGTCCATGCGATGCAGCCTATGCTACATAATGTAAGAGAAAAAACAAATGTTTGATATACACATCCTAACTAAGAACAAAAAATGAAATGTAGCAGGGTACAAATTTAAAGTCTTAGAGACAATTGCCTTAGTGTTGAAAGGAAAATGTAATAATATGTCACAAAATAATGTCGTGTCGCTGAACCACTACGAGTGAGATGGTCTCAGAGGAATGCAGCCTAAGAATAGAAACACCTAAGGGCATTCACACACGAAGATGGGATATGTCATCAGACTCAGGGCGAGGGAATGGTAGTGAAACAAAACCAATGACCCTAACAGATAGACCATTAAGGTGGGTAATGGTCGAAAAAAGGATAACACCATGCATGGTCGACCATGAGAGGGGAGTCTGAGATAGGGTGTGGATATGCCTAATTGAAGACGTGTAGTGACTGACACTAGGGTGATGAGGGTAGTGGGTGAGAGAAACATGCACACAACTCACCGATTAGGGAGGAAGTCAGATCTTGGAGCAGGGAAACCAAAATAACGCTATGGTCCCAATGCCCATGCGATACAAAGGGAGAGTCAAACTCAGGGAAAACCAACTAGGTGAGAATCATCATGAGACACATACAAAAGAATGGCACAAGGTAGGGTGGTGGCGTGAAGCAATCGCGTCCAAAGTAGTTGAAGCTGATGAAGTAGCTGAAGTCGAGAAGGTGGTTGAAGTGGTTAAGGTGGTCGATGACGTCGATGAAATATGAGTCGAGTCGATGTTGAAGCAGAGCCGTAAAACGTTGATATCATGAACAAGCTGATGATTAAGGATATGATAGTGTGAGTTAGTGAGAGGGGATAGGTAAGTGATGAGAGTGTCAGACGCCGAGGGCGTCGACGAGTGCGCAATGGACACCCGGAGGCATCCATCTGCTGCTGAAGAACGACCTCAGAGTGAGCGGCCCCCTACCGGTACCGATTCCAAATTTCCAATATGCCTCGGTAGCTCCCCTCCCCTCCCAGGACCAGGGGAACGGCCACGAGTGCCACCAATGGCCACAGGGGCATGCAGGAAACTTCAGAGGCCCCAGGGGCACAACAAGGAAAGTCGGCCGTTGGAGAGGCATATACCGGAGCAACATTTTGAAAGGTATTCCGCAAGCCATGCCTGCCTGGTCCCGATGAATTGCCGCCCCCAGCAAATTCACCACCCTTCCAACTATCGTCAGAACGAACTACGAGGAAATTGACTGGGGGTATAAAACACATCGGTGTCGGGCTGCCAACAGGTAGCACTTTTCCAAATGTATCCGAGTGCGATGACGGCAGGACCTGAATGCATCTGCCTGCTGCGATGTCCAGAGCTGAGTCGAAAGAATCCTTCCGTGAGTACGCCTTGGTGGTACAACCTTGAACTGTTGAAATATTGGGCCTGGGTCCACTACAAACACTCTACACGAAATTGGACCCTTCTCGGACCAAGTGCATTCGGACCAGTCCAATGTTTTGAATGTACGGAGTCCAGAAGAGCATTCAGATGCATGTGTTCTTTTTGTTGTCTGGTGCAGCGAATTGGGCCTGGTCAGCTCGACGATATAATAATATCTCAAGGAGCAAAGTCATGTAGCAAAGACGATTGGATGAAGCGTCAGAATGTGGACGTGTTCTACCCAGAGATGCAAGAACCCAGAGATGCAAGAAAGTAGAACACGAACAGGCGTCGAATCCAATCCTCTCTTTCCTTGCTAGTGGGACCTCGCCCAAGGCCGTCGCGCTTTTTGATATGACTGAAAAAACAAAAGGACCGCGGACGGACAAAAGACGATGCCAGCCACGGAAAGACGGAAGATCACGGATACCGTTGTCCGTCTGTCTGTCTGGTGCCGCGTGGAGCCACGTGGGCACGTGAACTTCTGGACACGTGGAACGCCAGCAGGTCAGCCACGTAAGCATCTGTTAATGACAGGTCATCACGACGGCATGGTGAAAGAGGAGACGAGGCTGACAACCGTCAAGCCAGAGGTGGACTCGAACCACTGACACAAGGATTAGATAAAGACGTCAACACGATGACGGGCGGCAATCGCAGACGAGAGGTTGGGGTGCTTCGGCTTCTTCATCCTCGTGGTTTCCATCTGCCTACTCTCCTCCTCCTATTTCTCCTCCTCGTGTGTCTCCTTCTTCTTCTTCCTCCTCCTCCTCCTCCTCTTCTCCTCTCCTCTTCTCCTCCTGCTCTCTTTCTTCAAGTGGATGAGAATGAGGCTGGAAGATGGAGGGTGCTTGGGGGTCTTTCTTCATCTTCTCCTTCCTCTTTTGCCCTCCTTGTCATTCTTCGTTGTTGTCTTTTTTCTTCATGTTGTTCTACTTCTCTGCATCAGGCTTCTGAACCAGAAGCAGGAAGAATCATTTAAAAAAGAGGAAGAATCATGAAAAAAAGAGGAAGGATCAGGAGGGATCATCAGGAGGAGGACTTAGGAAGAATAAGGAAGATTCAGGAAGAAAACGAATATCGAATTGCAAGGTCAAATGCAACAACATGAGATTGCGTCCAAACGAAACAAAAACCGAAACAAAAACCGAAACAAAAACCGAAACAAAAACGAAACAAAAAAAGCAGTAAAGACGACACTGCACGAAGCTCCTGCATGTCCAAACTGGAAAGGACGCGTTCTGGCTGGTAGCGCACGGGGCTGCTCAGGGGGCTCGGCCATCTGATCACCGAGCTGGTCGTGCGGCTTCCACTTTAAGCGAAGAAGAAGAAAACGAAGAAGCGAAGAAGAAGAAAACGAAGAAGAGAAGAAGACCAAGAAGACGAAGAAGAAGAAACCGAAGAAGAAGAAACCGAAGAAGAGAAGACGACGACGAAGAAGAGAAGAAGACGAAGAAGAAATAGCAATGGCCAACTCTTGCTCTTGAACACGAAATAAACTGTTAGAAACTTTCACATTCCACGTGTTCTTTGATCTAAGAACGCGCATGCTCCAGCAGCAGCAGCAGCAGCAGCAGCAGCAGCAGCAGCAGCAGAAGAAGAAGAAGAAGAAGAAGAAGAAGAAGAACAGAGATAAACAGAGAGGCCATAAACTGTCTTTCGTGCACGCTAGCTGCAGCAGCAGCAGCAGCAGACGAAGAATAAGAAGAAGAGGGAGAAGAAGAGGAAGAAGAATAGTGATAAACAGAGGCCATAAACTGTCTTTCGTGCACGTTTCGGTATATGTATTCTGTGTACAACAACCTCATGGATTGTGCTCAGAGAGACACGCTCATTGCCCTGAGAGCGCGTTTCGCCAACTCTTGCTCTGGAACACGAACTGGACTGATAAAGACTTTTTCACATTCCACGTGTTCTCTGAAGTTCAACTCTCATGGCAACCGGATGCACGGTAGGACCATCTGCGCTAAGGATGTCATCCTCAGGGGGGTTTCCAGGTTCCAAGCCTCGCGGCTTGCCCCCTCTCAATCCGTCACTGATGTTGCAGGCCGATGTAGGAGGCCGATGCGGCCATGCCCAAGAATAAGAAGGACAAGAAAAAAAAAAAAAAAAAAAAAGAAGGACAAGAAGAAGAATCGTGGTAAAGCAGTGCCCATAGACTGCTTCTCGCACGTGCTTCAACAGACAATCATTACATCTCCGCATGCACGTAGTTCTCAGTCGAAAGAAGAAGAAGAAGAAGAAGAAGGAGGAGGAGGAGGAGGAGGAGGAGGGAGGAGGAGGAGGAGGAAGAGGAGGAGAGGACGAAGAAGAAGATCAAGAGTAAAAAGCGCTCGCTATGTATATATCCATTTCTGATACAAGTTGGACGCTTGTCACGTGTTCCTGCAGGAGGCGGAGATCGGTTCGATCACCATCTGAAGATGGCTATGGCGCCGCCGGCTATGGCAGTCGCAAGAGATCTGCACGGAGAAGAGCACATGGCGCTCCCATGTAGTAATTCCATCTTGGGAAATGCGGAGTAAAGCCGGGGCCATTTCATGTTCATGTTTGGTGTCTCTCACACAATACGCTCATCCAGTTTATGATTTCGACGATCGTGACAAAAAAGGGCCAATGCCAATGACATGGCATTTGGACACAGAGCCATGTCGGCTATGGTAGCCCGACACAGCTGCAGGCTCCAGCAGCAGCTGGTCTCTGTTGCTACCGCGGCATTCATCGAGCGAGTGTGGTTGGCTGCTGCTGCCCCTCTGCCGTAAGAAGAAGAAGGAAAAAAAAGCGCGAGATGGCTGCCACGTGTCGGACGCCCGCTGCATCTGATGTCTGTGGCGGACGGATACCAGTTAATCGGGAGTCTGGACAGCGATCGGGATCGCGTCAGGAAGGTTGTACGTTCACGGGATGTGTGCCGGGATCGCGTCCTCGTTGCGGCCGTCAAGAAGAAGGAGACTGGAGACGGGGAGCAATCGGGATCGCGTCGTCAGAGAAACCATCCCGGCAGAGACGCACGGTGATGACCCCTGCCGCAAGAATCACGGCACATTGTCGTCGCTGCTTCGCCCAACGGGAGCTGGATGTCAGCCGTCGCAGGAGGGCGACCCGGATCTCTTCGGTGTCCCGACCGGGACTGGAGGAAAACGATCGCGACCTTATCCACAACCTTATCCATACCGTAATTAGCGGTCCACGTCGGGACGGAAGAAGATCTCTGACACGTGATGAGACAGTCACGCACCGCCACCTCCATTCCGTTTGCCATGAGAGGGAGAACGAGAGGGTTGGGATGGGTAGGAGCAGTCTGTGCTACGGCCTCAGGGAGGGAGAGAGACAGAGGGTTGTGGAAAAGAGCACAGAGACAAGGCAAATTCTGCGAGCATTGCCCTCATCGCCCTCAACGCCCTCAACGCCCTCAACGCCCTCATCGCCCACATCGCCCACATCGCCCATGACTGGCGGTAATGACAATACAATCGAGTACGTCGGTTCCAAGCAGCGCCAGCAGCTGGTTAGCTCTTTCTTGCTGCTCCTTCCCGTCGCTTGCTTGTCCTCCCTTGATTCTCCTCCTTTCTCTTAGCTACTTCCCTGCACTATACTATCGGTGTGGGTTTGTGAGGGAAGAACAACTCCACAACGAAGAGGAAGATTCGAACAAGAAAAGGTTTTCGTGTGTATATGCATGCTTGCTCGGTGTTTTCTCTGTATGTTCTACATTGGGCACACACACACACACACACACGCACACACGCACACGCACACGCACACGCACACGCACACGCACACACTAAAGGAAAAAAAGGAAAAAGAAGCTGGGGCATGCATGCAGCATGCAGTTGTGGTAATGGAATCGACGTACAGTCATGCTTGTCTTGGTGGAGTTGTGTATAACAAACATGACCACACACACACAAAAAAAAAAAAAGAAAAAAAAGAAGAAAAAAAAAAAGAAAAAGAAGCTGGGCATGCATGCAGCATGCAGTTGTGGTGATGGAATCGACGTACAGTCATGCTTGTCTTGGTGGAGTTGTGTATAACAAACATGACCACACACACAAAAAAAAAAAGAAAAAAAAAAGAAAAAAGAAGAAGCTGGGCATGCATGCAGCATGCAGTTGTGGTGATGGAATCGACGTACAGTCATGCTTGTCTTGGTGGAGTTGTGTATAACACACACACACATGCACACACACACACACACACACACACACACACACACACACACACACGTGGACACATACAAAATTAAAGCCGGGCATGCATGCAGCAAACCGTCGAGGTGATGGAGTAGACGTGAGAATGGACGGCATACTCACACCAGGACTTTTTTTCAGCTTATCTGTGGACGTGATTGCAGTCAGGTGCATGCAGCGCGCGTCCTCGGCCATAGCCCGCATGCTGCTCTCTGAATTCCCGAACGCTTCTTCTTCTTTTTTTTTTTTTTTTTTTTTTATCATTCTGCTGCTGAGCCAGGGGGTGGTGAAGCCGATTGTCGTGATTCTGCTGCTGCTGCTGCTGACGTGGCATCAGATCGCCGGAGGAATGATACAGCTCCTCCCGCTTTTCTGATGGAATTGTACTCAGCAGATGCTGACGTGGCAGATGGCCCGTCAGTGGATATATAGGGGTAAAGGTAACAACCCCCACGACGACAAGTGGGTCAGATGTAGCTGAACTGGCAGGAGATGCACGGGGTACCGTCTTTTCCCCGAACATAACGCCCATGCGTCGTATTCGAGTTTTCAAACGATTTGGGAAAAAAATCGAATTGAACGCACATGTGTTGTACGCGAGAATAAGGGCTGTTCGAATAGAACATACAGGCCTTGTATTCGAATAGAAAGCAACCTATACCTTGTATTCGTTTACAACGCATAGGTGGTTCGAATAGAACATACAGGCCTTRTATTCGAATAGAAAGCAACCTATACCTTGTATTCGTTTACAACGCATAGGTGTTATGTTCGGGGGTAGACGGTAGTCATCAAACTTCGCTAAAGGTGTTGTTTCTGTTCATTCCAAGCATTCACAGATCGTCGTCCTCCTCCTCCTCTTCCTCCTCCTCCTCCTCCTCTTCCTCCTCCTCTTCCTCCTCCTTTTCCTCCTCCTCCTCTTCCTCCTCCTTCTCTTCCTCCTCTTCCTCCTCCTTCTCTTCCTCCTTCTCTTCCTCCTTCTCTTCCTCCTCGTACTCTCCTCCCGGCCCCGTCATCTGTAATTTTTTAACAATCCTCTTCCTCCCTTCTCCGCTTCCTCCTCCTCCTCCTCCTCCTCCTCCTCTTCCATCCCTCCCTCCTTGTCCTCCGCCCTCGTCTCCGCCTCCTTCTCCCCCTCCACCTTTTCGTCCAAAAAAAAAGGAAACAGCTGCCACGTGGCGAATCGCTTAAGCAAACACTTGCCACGTAGCACACGTGCAAAAGTTGTCGATTGGCTTTCTGGCCTCTCGCTCGAGCTGCCACGTGGCAAATTGTGTAGGTAACCAGTTGCTGACAAAAGAAAAGAAAAAAAAAGGAAAAAAAAATAAAATTGCGCAAAGGACCCCCGGTACCCCGAGAGGGTGGCCGGGCGGATTTGTCTGCCCGGTGGTGCGCCCGGACAAACAGTCTAGTTCTTTTTTTTTTTTTTTTTTTGTGGGGGGGGGGAACCTAGTTCAATGTTATGTTATACAGGGAAAAAGAAAGGCGAATTTTAAGCCTCGTTTAATCTTTGTCCTTGCGAAGATAGCTTGAGATTGTCTTCCCTTCACGACTCTCTGGTGATGTGCGTTTGCATGCATGCTTGCTTGCTTTTTTTTTTTTTTTTTTGGCTGATTGCCACGGATTGGTACTTTTTCAAGTTTCAAACTTTTTTCTTTTTCTGTTTTCCTTTTTTTTTTTGTTTTTGGTCGTCTTTGGTGGTGTTGCATGGGTGTGGTTGGTCACAGGAATTGGTGCGTGTGGAGGAATCGGGATCGAGATCGGGATTGAGATCGGGATCGAGATCGGGATCGTCTCGTACCTCATCCACTGGAGTCGAACGGGCACGACGACGGCTGATGCAGATCGTAAGGGAAAATCCCCAAAACGGAAAGGCTTGGTTTGACTGGGCGATGCTGGAGCAGCGGCAGGGAAATCACGACAAAGCTCGGTCTCTGTTCGCCCAAGGAGCATCTGCGGACCCCTTTTCCGTGCAAAACTGGCAGGTTAACTTCTTTCTTTCTTTCTTTCTTCCTTCCGTTTTTTCGTTTTTTGTTTTGTTTTTTGAAAAAATTCGACCATTTGTCGACTTACGTGTGTCATCCTTGAAAGCGCAGGGGCAATTTTTCTAATTACCCTTCTTCTTTGTATCGTCTTCCAATGTTAACGAATGCGGCAAACGACTGGCAGGTACACTTTTTTTTTTTTTTTTCGTTTCTTTTTAATGTTCTTGAAGCGCGTATGGCTATGGCAGATAAACTAGACATCTATTGTTTGCTACTACCGTTAGTAGAGTGTCCAGAGATTTAGATTGATCAGCACCATAGCCCAGCAGGGAGTGGCACTACAGCCTGGAGGAGAGAGAAGAAGAAGACATCTGTCCAGAGATTTCGATTGATCAGCACCATAGCCGAGCAGGGAGTGACACTACAGAGAGAAGGCTGTCTCTTATACACATCTAGATGTGTATAAGAGACAGGAGAGAGAGAGAGAGAGAGAGAGAGAGAGAGAGAGAGAGAGAGAGAGAGAGAGAGAGAGAGAGAGAGCAGTTTCAGCGCTTTTGAATTCCACTCTATAGACTATCATCTTCCCCTCACCACAATGCACCCTAATCATGAATGTATACAAGCAAGATTTCTGATTTGTGTCTTACTCTCTTTTCTTTCGTGTTTTTTTTTTTTTGTGTGTGTGTGTGTGTTTTTGTGTCTGCCCTGGGAGGGGGAGCGGGCCGGGTGGGGGTTGGGAGGGTGCACATGTGTGTTTGGCCAAAGGCTGGCCACAACACTTGGGCATTGGCATCGAGGGTGATGTAGAGAACTGTGTAGTCCTCTTTTGCTCCGAGGAGTGGGCTGTGTTCGAACCCAGCTTTTGCTTTTTTTTTTTTTTTTTTTTTTTCTTTCTGTGTGGCTTATTTACGCAGGCATTCCACCTTAAACCCCCAGTACCTACCACATTTTTCATACGGGTTCGAATGAATTTGGACCGGAGGGGTGGGCCGATTCAGCTACCGCGGTAACGGCCGCCCCAACCGGTAGGTACTGGTGGTTTGACGGTGACTACTGCTTGCTCATGGAATGGCATAGTCCCTTATCAGGCCCATGCATTCCCAATCCGCAAAAAAGAGGGGGTCTCACCTGGACGTAATCTTTGCTTTCTCTGTGCTGTGTCGTGTATGCAGGCATGGGCTGTGTTCGAATCGAAATTTGGAGACGAGGAAGATGCAAGAAAGCTCTTTTCACATGCCACGTCAATCTGCCAAGACGATATCCCTTCATGGGTGGTTAGTTATTAAAAAAAAAAAAAAAAAAAAAAGTTCAGGCTCCAGTTTCCCCCCTCATCTGTGGATGGTAGAAAAACTTTCACCCCCTACAGTAGCTACCATCTTCCCCCGAACATAACACATATGCTTTGTAAACGGATGCACGAAACACAGAGGTTGCTTTCTATTCGAAAATATGTACTCAGGCCTTGTACACACGGCCCGTCACACCATGGGAATTTCTTGTGCCGGTAATTGTCTCTATTATGATAAACCAATGACTTTGATACGTTACGCACGGCAAGTCAAGTGTGCAGCATGTTTAACAACGAATGCACGAAATACATAGGTTGCTTTCTATTCGAAAATATGTACTGAACCCGCGGGCAGTTGGCCCGCCTTGGAGTGACCAGGTTAAGTAGCGGTGGTGGGGCTGCGTGTTGTCCGAGCGGAGTGTGTTGATTGCGGGGCTGCATGTTGTCCGAGCGGAGTGTGTTGATTGCGGGGCTGCATGTTGTCCGAGCGGAGTGTGTTGATTGCGGTGTCCGTGGTGTCGTGTTGTGTGTGTGTGGTGTGAGTTCAAGGACGCTACAGCCCTGGAGGTGGGCTGGATATCATGACCGGAATGGATCCAGTTTTTATAACACCTCCAAGGGTTGTAGTGGTTACGAGACTTCATTCGTGAGGCTGAGGGTGCCGGTTCGAGGCCGTGCGTGCACGGCGGGGCCTGATGCCCTAAAATACACGTTGTTCAGTAACTACTTGTACACACCGCCCGTCACACCATGGGAATTTCTTTTGCCCGTAATCGTCTCTATTATGATAAACCAATGACTTTGATACGTTACGCACGGCAAGTCAAGTGCGCAGCATGTTTTACGCATCGTTGATCGTAGAGACTATCACGGTAGAATCAGTGACTGAGGTGAAATCGTAACAAGGTAGCCATAGTTATAATAAGACCAATAGAAACTTCATTAGAGACTTCAAAAAGAACTTCATTATAGACTTCATTAGAGACTTCACAGGAAACTTCATTAGAGACTTCACAGGAAACTTCATTAGAGACTTCACTAGAGACTTCATTAGAGACTTCATTAGAGACTTCATAAGAGACTTCTTAAGAAACCATTTGAGCAGCAGGAAGATCGTAGTGCTCCTAGAAAAGCATATTTGGAATTACTAGACCAACCTGCTGT
>BFEA01000093.1:2869673-2881533 GCA_003427395.1 Chara braunii
CTGCTTTGCGCCTGGCACCCTTCTGCTTCTGGGCGCTAGCTGTCTTCTTGAATGCTGATGTGGCACTTGCCACGCTGTCTTTGGCATTGCTGACGGGGCACATGCCACACAGTCTTCGACGCAGATTGGGGATGCGACAAGGAGGGAGATCAGGAACTGTGGGATTGATTGAGTGAGAGAGGGGGATGCCACACTGTCTTCGGCATTGATGTCATCGACATCGCGCGCTGTAGAGACGTGTTCATGGGAGATCTATGCCTACGTGGCACTATGCTGTGATCAGATCTTGTCAGACTCGTTGCTGGGACACTGTTTGCTGACGTGGACGTGGGGAGACACCCGAAGGAGAAGTGGGGATTGAGGGAGATCTATCTACAAGGACATTGATGGATACTTTCTCTTCAACCCTCTTATGTCTATTCTCCCTCTTATCTGCTTCGTCCTATGGTTACGAGACATTGTATTACAGATCACATGTCATGATTATTGGAGACATTTATCAGTGCTGAGACATCTTCTATTTCGACACTTGACGAGTTTCTCTCCTGACTGGGTTCATTACATTTGTTTTAGATTTTCACCACAACAGCCCCTCTTCCACACAGAGAGTAGATCCAAAATCGAAGCACCTTTACCTCTACTGCAGACAATGAAGCACACTTGAGAGGAGCCAATCCAACAATGGAACAGTTTTACCTCTTTAGCAAGCAACATGGAGTAGAATAGATCTGTAACACCGCTTTCTTGACTATCTCTACTTCGGCTTTCTTTGGGGTACCACTTTTATTTGTTCTCGCAGCTCCCCTTTTACAACGCTGGCCACGTTGATTGCGGTCGAGCGCCAGCTGCTCACATCCCCGTGTGCCTTCACGACACACTTGCACGTCATGAAAGGAGGCAGAGTGAAGGGGGAGGTATACTCCTGTTCATTTCTTCAGATCTTCAGCTTATATTTTGTCTGTTCTCTTAATGGTGCTCATCCGTATGCATTTACTAGTAGTACACAAGAGGAGGGAGGGAGGAAATAGGTGGTGGAGTTCTATAGAAAGCGAGGGGCAGGGTAGGGAGAAAGGGTAGAGGAGAGAAGTGCAGTGGCAAGGAACGGAACACAGGCATGGGAAACTTCACACAGGTGTCTCAACACTCACCGCTGTAGCAGAGACACATATGTTCTAGAATGGCACGAGAGGTCGGTGATGGCATCGGGGATAGTCCATGCAGAAGTGACACATACGTTCTATGACAGCTTCCTGGAAACATGACATGTCGCGGACATGTCATCAGGAAAGCTGGCTGACGTTTGCAACTATTTGAGCATGGCATGACAAGGCCACAACCGCATGCTGGGCAAGTAATTAGGGGGGCGGGGGGATGAGTACAAGACAATGGGTCGCGGTTTTCGTGGCAGAGGCTGGCAGTTACCATCCTGTCATGGTATCCCGAGCAGAGACTATGCCATGTGCATGCTAACCGAGCTGTAGCTATGTGGAGACACAATGGCATGGCTAGCCTGCGGAGAGGTCCCTTCACTATCCGTTCAATCTACACAGGGAGGGGATGCTGCCTGGCCATTTACAGCGGACGGGGGAGGTTCAGTGGGATTGCTCACCGGAGGCTGTAGAGCTTGTGAGTGCACGTTCACATACTGCTCCTGATTGACCTGCCAGACCGAGCGGGATTCTATACCAGTCGGTGTCGGTCCTTCGGCCAAACGGAAGGAAGCGTGAGTTTATGCTCTAATGTAATGTTTTTTCTGACTTGCCGGTGGAATAGGAACCGGACTGACGCAGAGAAACTAAATGTCTCTGGGACTGACGCGGGCTGGGGGGTTTTCGCGCTAGCGCTGCGCCGGTAAGCGCTGTTTCGTAGCGCTAACACACGAAGCCGCGTCGATGCGAATTTCTCGCGCTGGGCGAGACGCGCGCGGGAACACGCGCGCAACTTCTCTAATTCGAATGTGCAACTGGAAAGGCGGGAAAATCGCGAGACGAGATCAAGCCTGGGCTCGCCACGCCTTCGGGCGTGGCTCTCACCATCGCGACAAGTGCCCATCAACAACGGAGGAGAAATGAGGACGAAAGGACGGAGGAGAAGATAAATGTTGTAGCTGGGAGAAAAAAGGAGGAACTAAGAAGAAGAGAAGACGAGTTTCGAAGGGGAGGGAAAGAGGAGAAGTGTGGGCAGGCCACTCCTTTCAGGGGAGTAAGGATAACCAACGAGGATAAAGGATTGAAAGGTGGCGCAACCAGATATAGTAACAACGGAGAGAGAAAAGAATAGTAAACATCTCAGGTGAAGGACGGGTAAAAGAAGCAAAGGACAAACGAGAAGTGAACAGGGAAGAAGGAGAGAGAAGAAAAAGAGAGAGTAGGGGACTTTCCTTTCTGCGATATAGAAGCCAGGAAAGAACGGTGGAAATCAAAACACGTATTGTGTGGAGATTAGAGAAGGTTGAGGAAGAGGAGAAACAGCGAAAGGAAGAGGCTAAGGGAGGATAAAGACGAAAAGATACACGACTTCAACGGCGAGAAGGACTTCTCCACGAACAAGTACCAACGAAAGACAACAAGGGACAAGAAAGGGAGACAGAGAGGTAAGATCATTCCTATTTCACCTCACTAACGGCAAATAGCGAAAACGACCAAGGAGACTACACAAGGGACTTTTGAGGAGCGTGCTGCCTTTTCTTTTTCACATATATCTCACAACCCTTTCACATCCTTCCCACCCTCACCCCTCTCCCCTAAATACACACGGCATCTCTCCAACCATCCCCCCAACCCAACCCTACCCMCCCCCCACATCATCTCCTCCAAGTCTAACATCCGTGTTATCAACCCGCCATTTCCCCTTCGTCCCATCATCCTACTTTCTCCTCGCCATCATACCCACCCGCTCCCCCTCCTATCAATTCTCCCCCAAGACATCAACTCATATCCACGTTTCCTGGTTTTAAGAACATTAACATTACCTCATTACCATACTATTATTGATTATTTTTATTATTATGTTTAGTGCTAAAAATTCATCTGATTCTTATTACTTATCACTTCATCTGTTGCTCCAGATCAGAGTTCGCAGTCCCGGAATAGCGGTCTACTCCACGGTCCTCAGAAAGGGAGGAAAATTCAAGCTCAATTTGCAATTCTTTCGCCACTCTTCGCGCTGCCAGACTTCTATCTCACACGCCTTAAGATGGTTAGAAAATGCCATGCTACCCGTATGACGCAAATGACAAGGCGTCAACCTAGATCGTATCATCCACACATGGGGAGACAAAATTCTGTTTTTTATGAGGGCATTTAATTCTGCTGCTCTGATCGCACCATCCCCAGGTGGGGAGACGAAACACTTTTAATGCAATATTTGTCAGCCTAGAGCTGAACTCACGATCCCCAGGGGGGGAGGTGAAGCGCTGTTTGTTCTCTGCTGCATGCTTTTCGCTCGTGTGGTTAGCTCGATCCCAGGAGGGGAGACGAAGTCCTGTCCTTTTTTTACGGTACTTATTCCTGTCGCGCTGATCCGACGATCCCCAAGTGGAGAGGCGAAGTTCTGTCCGTTATTCATTCGTCGAGTACCGATCCCAAGGTGGGGAGGATAAGCTTTACCTGGTCATTTTCTCTCGTGCTGATCCCACGATCCCCAGGTGGGGAGGAGAAGCTTTACCTGGTCTTTTTCTCTCGCGCTGATCCCACGATCCCCAGGTGGGGAGGCAAAGCCATGCCCGTTTTTTTCCTCGCGCTGATCCCATAACTCCCAGGTGGGGAGGCGAAGCCCTGTCCGTTTCATCGTACTCATTCCTCGCACACTGATCCCACGATCCTCAGGTGGGGAGGTGAAATCCTGCCCGCCTGTTATTGTAATCGTCCCTCTCCAGCTGAGCTTACGATCCCCAGGTGGGGAGGTGAAGCCCTGTCCTGTTTCATTGTACTCATTCCTCGCACACTGATCCCAGCCCGACCCTACTTGATCCCATCCCATCCCAACCCGACCTCAACCCGCTCCTTGATCCCATCCCATCCCAACCCGACCTCAACCCGCTCCATTCCCCATCCCGACCCCAGCCCGATCCCAGCCCGATCCTACTCCATCCCGTTACCAACCCAATCCATCCCGATCCCATAACGATCCCACCCCCCAATCTCTTTCTGATCCCCTCATCAACACCCCCCCCTTTCACTACCGGATGTAGGGGCCCAGATTTTGACACGGTTGCAAAAGAATATCCCCAAGAGGGGAGGCCAAGTGCTGCTATTTTTTCCTCAGATAAACTCCTCTTAACTCAGGTCCAACGAGACACCTTCCAAGGATGGCGATTTCGTACACCATGGCAGCCCAAAAGGCAATGAGCGAGAAGGAGAAGCAGGACTTTGCTCGAGGGCAGCGGGGAATGGCAACGACTCAATCAGGGTAGACGGCATCGCAGTCAGGTACGGCACCAAGAACAGGTGAAGCCAAGTCGCGATCTTTGGGGCAAAAAGCGATGGATTTCCTCCTGGAGAAAACACAAATCAAGGCAGAGATTAAGATCACGAAGGAAGTAATTAAGGGAGAAGGGGGGAAGGAGGAGGAAGTAGACGTTTGGGAATATCCAGAGGAGGACATTCAATCTTTGAATGAGCTGTATGAGAAGCACGTGGTTTTGTTTAACTTCTCGGGAAGAAGCAAGGAGCTTTCTTTGAATGAGAAAAGAAGGTGGGTGAGGGACAGACTGATAGCCATGGAGGATGTACCAGGGAAGGAACCAGAAGTGTCATTCCACAGGAGGGGAAGGTTCGTCGTGATGATTGTCTGTGTGGATCCTACCTATGCCCAGTACCTGCTGTCGATTGGTTCATTGAAATGCAAGGGATCCGTAGTCACAATCCAACCCTGGAAGCCACCAAGACCACCTCAGGCCGAGGCATCAAGGCACAGACAATCAATGCTAAGGAACCATTTCTGGGTACAGTTCGACAACCTATCGGAAGGGATGCACAAAAACGGGTGGCATTGAGACAAACTATGCTACAGGAGTGCGAAAGCAAACCAGGTGTCTGGTATATCAATTCATCTCAATACAGGGGTTGGATATTTGACGACAACCTGGAAAATCCAAGATGGGTTTGGGTGTTGAAAAGAGAACCAACGGTCAAACCGGATATCTATCCGCCCTATGATAGCAGGTGGAGACACACTGGAGCCAAGCGAATGGAGGACAAGGAAACCGGTTTTATCGTCAAACCCATGTTGGATGATGCGGTCATGCAGGATGTCGAGCAGGGATTGAAGCTTATGGGGGAATTGCACGAGGTTGGGAAAAATGCGGAATTGGCTTTCTTGGAAAATGTAGAAGCCAGAGTACAGCAGCAGGGGCAGGCAAGAGGCAGGGAAGAAAGGTCAAAAGAAATGGAGGAGGGTAAGGGAGACAACATGGACTGTGAGGAAGGAGGGAGCGGAGGAACAGAGGGAGGAAGTACTTCCACAAAGAGGAAGGGAGAGTCAAGGGGAGAGGATGGGTTTAATACCCAAGAAAGAGAGTCGCAGCAGGGGAAAAGGAGACAAAAGACCCAATCGGGGGAGGGGGCCACTACAGGGGGAGAAGAGGAGGAGGGCAGAACCAGTAAGGAATCAACAGGGAGTTCGGGGAAGGAGAGTGAGGCAGATACAGGCTCACATGGCGCGGCCTCAAAGGGAAGCAGGGTAGGGGAAGAAGAGACAGGCATGGCAGGAGGGAGAGAGGAGGTCTTGACGGATAAGGATCACCCAGAAGGATCCTCACAGTATGAAGAGGACAGAAGTGGATCCCAGGGGTCCCAGGGACATGGAACACTGGAGGAGGAAGAAAGAATAAGAGAAAGGGCGAGAAGGAGGGGCATGCAAAATGTTGAAAACATGACAGTAGAGCAGATTTTGCAGGCGGAGGAGGACCAGAGGGAGAGCTCAGCAGACACAGAGAGCGAAGCTTCATCAGAGGAAGACGAGGAAGAGGAGGAGGAAGAACAGGAAGACTCAGATGTGGAAGATTGGTCACGGAACGGTGGATAAAGGAGGTAGAGCAGCTGGAATGGGGAAGGACGATCGAGTGTGAAATCAGACTGGCCCACCGTAAACACCTAAGGAACCTCCAACAAGCCACACAAGCAGGGGAGGACATCACATCAGAGAACAGGTTTGAACTGCTAAGGAGGGAAGGAGAAATCAACGAGTTCTACGCATCTCAGTACGCAAGTAAGACCTGCACAGTAAGGAATGAGATCCACATACAGCAGGAGGAATATGGGAGGATATTTCAATGGCCAAAGACCTACCACAGCAAGGAAAGGAAGAGGGACAGTAAGAAACGGAAGGCACAAATGGTGGAGGAGCAAAGAAGTACAACTGGTGGGGGGAATGACTCCATGGAGGGTGCAGCAATGGAGGAGGACCGGGTGAAGGGAGAGAGTGAAGAGGAAGAGGTGCAGGATTTGAGAAGGCAAGCCGCGATTTTGGTGGTGCAGGTAAACCTACTCAAGGACGAGAACAGGGAATTGGAGGACGACACAGTGAATGTACAAAAAATAGCAAAGGGTCAGTGGAAGGAGATAGAAGTTGCGGCCCGACTGGAAGTTAAGAATGGGACGAGGAGGAAAGTGGTCTTACCCTGTCGATGGAATGCAAGGCACTCAGACTGGGAGGTGGCAATCAACCAGTCCTTGCAGTTGTTAACGGCCCCGATGGAAGAGTGCTCAGGCTCGGATCTTCAGAGATTAATAGTGGGAGAGGTGCCAGCTCGAGCGTTTATATTGAGAGAGGGAGGAGAGGAGCCGATGGCAATAGGGGAGGAAGGCCAGGATGAGACAACAACCGATTTCGGACCGCGGCTACTCCAAATGGGGGCTGAATCCGAATTAAGGGAGGGTTTGATCTGGATGCCTTGGCAGGTGGTGGAGACCATTCCCTATGGGCTGCTGGGGGGGGAACTAGGCGCGGAATGAGTGGCGAGGTGCACAGCGGTTGCAGTGAAGGTAGAGGCGTTCGTTTGGAAGCCAGACTTCTTCGAGAAGAGGGTAAGTGAGGTAGCAACGACCATAGAGCTCACTGCACAAGATACTTGAACAAGGAAAGTTAGACCACATTCTAACACGGGGACCTAATGGAGGGAGGGGTGGAAGAGAGACCAAGAAAACAGAAGGATTAAAGGGGGAACAGGTCCACCGGAGATCAAAATAGCTTCATGGAATGTGAATGGGAAGGTGGCGATTTTGGAGAATGGAGACAAATGGCAAAATGTAGTGAATTACTCAGGATGGTACACTTTGTCTCCACCGGATTTCTTGTGCTTGTAGGAAACACATCTTTAGGAAGAACACCGGAAAACGAAGCACAAGATTGAGAAGAAACTGCAAGGAGTTAAGGCAGCATGGTGGGCCCTGGCGGTAAGTAACCATTCCACGGGGGTGGTTATACTACAAAGCAAGAGGGCTACGGCAGCAGATAGGATTCGCATCACAGAAGCAAGAGTGGACGAGGAGGAGGGTAGATGGGTCAAGGTCGACTTTGAGCTGCATGAGGAACCCTATACGCTGCTCTCGGTCTACTGTCCGAACAACTCTCAGCAAAGGGAGGATTTGGTCGAAAGGCTTAAGGAGATCCTAGATGGGAACAGGCATCTGATTCTAGTAGGAGACTGGAACGCCACCTTAGATCCCAGCTTAGACAGATTATCGGGAGGGGTTAGATCAGAGGAGGAAGGGTGGACAGAAGAATCGCTACCGATTCATAGGCTAATGACGAATTTAGAACTGATAGATCCCTATAGGTTGCATTACCCGGACGAAAGACAATTCACCTGTCGCAAGAGGAACCGCAACCAACATGTGTCGGCGTCGCGGATAGACTATTTCTTGACGTCGTCAGGAGTAATAGGCATGTTGCAATCAGTGAATATAGGAAGCCTGCCGTACGGACTGGGTCTGGATCACAAACCTATCCACCTGAGTTTGTCACCAGACAAACAAGTCATCAGAGGTAGGGGGTTCTACAAAATCAACAACTCCCTCCTGAAAACTCAAGAAATGAGACAGGCGGTGTTGCAAGTGTGTCAGGAACACAACCCAGACAAACATACATTCCCAGAACTGCTAATGACACTGTCTAAGGCTTCAGCAATGGTGGCTAGGAGGCTGGCAGCAAAGAGGAGGGAAAGAGAAGAAGAGTTGGCGCGAGCAATAGAGATAGCGGAGCGTAATACTATTAATTGGCCAGGAGACGAATGATACGAAAGAGTTTTGGAGACGGCAAGAGGAGAGATGGCGGACTGGCAACAGTGGAGAATGAAAGGCCTACAAATGAGGGCTAGAGTCATGGAATGGGAGGAGGGGGAGAGAATGACCAAATTTTTCTTCCCAAAAATAAAGTCTAAAGGAAGGAATAACCTCGTAGAGCAATTAGAAGGGGAAGGGGGGCTAATCTCAGACAAGGAAGGAATGTTAAGGGTGGCTTTCGATTTCTATAGTAAACTATACACATCTACGGAAGACCAGCTCCCGAAGCTAAGGGTGGAGGAGGCGAGATCGAAATTCCTGAACTACTTACAAAACACAATATCACGACAGCACGCGGCCATGCTGGATGAACCTTTAACACAAGAGGAGTTATGGGAGGCACTAAAAATGATGGCCCCGAACAAAACCCCGGGGAAGGATGGTCTGACCAGAGAATTCTGGCTAGAATTCTGGCCAATTTTGGGCGAAGAATACCTGGCCTTTCTAGAGCAGGCTTGGCAGGTGGAGGGCATAGGTAGTGAGCCCGCAACTCAAATAGTCACGCTGCTTTACAAGAAGGGGAGTCCAGTGGACATACGAAATTACAGGCCAATAACTTTGTTGACCCTCACGCACAAGATAGTAGCCAAGGCGCTAGCTAACCGCTTATCAAAGATCATGGCAGGCTGCTTCCATTTGGATCAAACAGGATTCATTCCGGGAAGGTTTATACTAGACAATGTCATGTGCCTAACAGAATCTGTCCGGTATATAAGATACAAGAAAATCAATGCCGCCATTCTTTTTTTCGATTTCGAAAAGGCATATGACCAGGTCAGTTGGCCCTTCTTGCAGCTGTGCATGGAAAGAATGGGGGTAGGGCCAAACTTAAGGAAATGGATAAGGGTCTTATACAACGATGCGCGGGGACAAGTGCATGTTAATGGCCACTTATCTTCGACCTACCCGATGTCAAGATCAGTTAGGCAGGGAGATCCCTTAGCAGCTCCTATCTTTCTCTTCATAATGGAGGCAATAGCCTCTTTTATAAGAAAAGACCCGTCAATAGAGAGATTAATAGCACCGCCAGACCAGCGAGGACACACGGTCGAACTCCCCACCACGATTTTGTTCGCGGACGACTTGACGGTTTTGATCAGAGCAACAGACTCTTCCTTTCAAGTGCTAACAAGGGCAATGGAAGCGTTCCTGCTGGCTTCAGAGATGAAAGTCAATTGGCACAAAACAGTGGGGTGGTGGCTAACAGATATGGATCAAGAAAATCAGATTCCGGTCACAAGCCCGGAGGGGCTTCAATGGATGACGCCACAACATCCGTTCCGGTACCAAGGGATCAAAATAACAAAAGAGGGGGCACATCAATCAATGGCGGCAGACATTATGGCCAAGGTGTTAGCAAAATTTAGTGCTTGGTCAGCAGTATACACCTCATTATATGGAAGAGCACCGATTTTGAATGCATCAATTTTCTCCATGATGTGGTATGCAGGGTCTATCTGGACCCCGCCCAAGGCCACGTCGGCCCATCTTAGGAGAAAGGCCGCAGCCTTCTTGTGGACGGCGAAGCACAACACGGTCCATTTCATAGCCAAGGTAGCATGGAAAACGGTAACCAGACCCAAAGGACAAGGGGGCTTAGGTATTCTCGACCCAAGTGAGCAGTTAAAAGCGCTTCAAACAAAATGGGTGGTTAAGCTAATCTCACAGCCCAGGCTATCATGGACATCACTAGTATTAGAAAGGATTAGGCAAATAGCCAGGTACAAAACACCAAGCAACATGACGGGGCTGTTGTAGATTATGTGTAGCAACTGGGCTAAAATAGGCCACAGGGAGGAGAATAGGGAAATACAAGGAGGGAGAGTTAGAAACCCAGCTTATTGGCTACAACTAATACAATTGTGGAAGGAGGTCGTCCCAGCGAGGGTAAGAGAGCCTATCACAAGAGAGGAGGTATTAAGGCAACCGTTATTCTGCAACGCAAGCATTAAAGGCAATGACGGAAAGCCTCTAACATTAACAAGCAAGGATTCGAGATGGGGCAGATGGTTGGAGCACGGGGTATGGCAGATCAAACACATTTGGGATGAGGAGAACAACAGATGGAAAACAACAGAGGAGCTGAGAAGGACATTGAAGGGGTGTCACAAGCTTCAGGACAACCTGAATGTAGTCACAGACTCCATATATACAACCTGGGTGCATTTGTTGAGGGGGGGAAAACAATGGCGGGAGGGAGATTGGGCCACATGGGAAGACGATGCAGAACAAAGAGAGGTGTTCAGGGTGTGGGATACGGTCAAAGACAGGAACGAATGGCTAGTAGCAGACAAATACAACATAATACAGCCGCGCAATACCACGTCCCAATTGGATAGGACATCAAAAGCGCCGCTGTATATTCTCAAACAAGGGTTGCGGAAGGTAAGAGTGATAGAGATGGAGGAGTTTACAGTGTACAATTCAACGGTACCAATTGAAGAGCTAGAGGTCGATCCTGGGGAATGGGCCTGGAGCATTAGGGGGGGACAATCAAGAGTAGCAAGGAGAATCAATATCCTCCACTACACCACAAAAATAGGTTACAGGTTGAGGAACAGATCCCTGTCCATGGGACCTACTCTGCTCAAACGCTGGGAGAAAAGGGTGGGGGTCCCCAGAAGCCAAATGGCAGACATACCATGGGCAAATATTCTATCAATAAGACTGRGACCAGTGAGGAGTATGCAATGGYTMATAGCGCATGTGGTGCTGCCAGTGAATGTTTGGCTCAACGAAAGAAGAAGTCACAACCAGAGGAGCGARGAAGCTGAGCTGTGCAGAGTGTGCCAAGAAGGACTTCCGGAAACAGTGGTGCACTGTCTACTGGAGTGCAAAGAGGCGGAGGGGATGTGGGAACAAGTCAGGGGAATTTGGAAACAGGTRGCGAACACTACTTTTCCGGAGTCAAGAATTGCTATGCTTTTGGGGGCTGAGGTACCCAAACGGATGCAACCCTATCAGAGACATATCTTTCAGCTACTGAGGCAATATGGGTTGTGGATCATTTGGAAGAGGAGATGTCAGGCCGCTATGGAAGGAACGCTAATGCCTAGAGAGGAAGCCAGGGAGCTGCTCCTCAAGGCAGTGGAAACACATCTCAATGCACAGTGGAAAAGGGTGAGACAGCAGGCACGGCAACAACCAGGGCAAGAGGAAGAGATAATTAAAAGATTTAAACAGAACACGTTGGGTCAGGGTGCAGTAGCAGAGGTCAGAGGCACACAACTACGCTTTAAATGGAGAGAAGAGGGGGGACAAAATCAGGGGACAGGAGAGAGGTAGGATAAAGGGAAAGGGAGGAAAATCTCGACAAGCCAGTAAGACCCAGGGAGGAAGGGCAAATAAAAGGAACTGGGATGATGACAAAAAGATGAAGACCGGGGGAGGAAGGACGGGCGGGGTTCCCACAAGACTCAGGAAAGTAGATATCACGCACCACGGGCAGGGCAGAAGAGTGGGGAGGACAAAGGCCGACAGGGACAAAGGATGAACTCAGTCTAGGGGACATAGCACTATCTGGTAGATCTGTACTCCAGATCTGAGAGGAAAGAGAGGGGCACGGCAAGCTGACA
>BFEA01000093.1:2890858-2914144 GCA_003427395.1 Chara braunii
CACCAAGGGCCTCACCACACCACTCTCGAAATGGCTGTCTCTTATACACATCTAGATGTGTATAAGAGACAGGAGAGAGAGAGAGAGAGAGAGAGAGAGAGAGAGAGGGAGGGAGGGAGGGTTTACCTCGATTGACCTGGTGATGTTGCTGTGAGAAGGAGATAGTACTTCGCTTCTGAAGGATGGTGATAGTGCTTTGAGAAGGAGACAGAGGGTTGTCTGGTGTCATTCTCCATTGTGGTACAAACTTACGATGCGGGCCAATTTCGAAGTGCAAATTCACAAGAAAGCACAATGACTGCTTTGAGAAGGAGACAGAGGGTTGTCCGATGTCATTCTCCATTGTGGGACAAACTTACGATGCGGGCCAATTTCGAAGTGCAAAATTCACAAGAAAGCACAATGCCGTCCAATTGCAAAAGAAGTGAATGAAGAAAGAAAGAAGAAGAAGATGTACACCAGCAAAAGACCAATGACAATCCCCCTTTCTCTCGCCAAGCAGGTCCTCCTCCTTGTCGCCTCCTCTGCTGTGCAAAAGACAACGCAAAGCAGCTATGTCTGCTGCTGTTCAGGCCGCCATGCCTGACTCTGCCTTGAAGCCTTCTTGGTGCGGCGCAACGCCCACTGGGCCTTCCAGATGCAGCGCCTAACAAGGTGATGAAGATGGCGTCCACCATAACCAGGCAAGTACCTCGCCACTCTCCTCCTTGGTCCCCTCCTCCTCCCTCTACCGGGGAAGCTCCACCATAGCTAAGGTGGAAGCTCTGGGCCTTCTCCCTCTTCGTAGCGCTGCTTCTCTCAGCGCTCTTCCTTCCAGCAGCGCGCACCCACTCGTCGCGTCCACTCTCCCAAAGAATTCAGCATCCTAAGCCCCAACTTGCATACCGTGAATGAGGTGGAACACTTCACTCCTCCTGGAGATATAGCGGCCTACCTGCCTCTTGGGCGGGGACTTCCAGGCAGCGGGGCCTCCAAGCAACCGGTACCTCCTCCCTTTCGGAGCGAAACATCATTGCAGGCTCTGATATCGTCCGCACAGGCCGCAGACTCTAGGCGGGTACCAGGCAAAGTAACCTGAGTCTAGGGCCTGTGCGGACGATATCAGAGCCTTGCCTGGTACCCGCCTAGACCTAGCCTACCAGCTACCGGGCCTCTAAAAATACCAACTTTTTGTCTTCTTCTGCTCGGCCTGCAGTTCCCGACTCATCCACCACCACTTGAGTGGTACCGGCCAACCTGCTACTTGAGTGTTTTCCCCCGCTGCCCCAAGTGTCGCAGGCCCTACTTCCCGCTACTTGAGTGCTTTCCCCGCTGCAACCCTCAGAGTCACAGCCACAGGTAAGTATCGGCCCTCGTGGGCCTTCCAAACAAAGAAGTGCCCTGGCGGGCCACACACACACTCAGATCGACAAGCACTCAGACAGGCATGCGAACCAGCAAGCACGCACACACACACACACACACACACACACACACACACACACACACACACACACACACAGACTTAGAAAAGTCAGTAGAACGCGGGAAATCTCAGCAAGACATTCATTCCAACAGCACAAACTCGCAAATCAGCAGTGTTCTCAGTCTGTGTTTTGGCGGGTCATTGCAATCGCGTGATATATATTGTGTGGGAAGGGACTTCGTATATTGGCAAGGTGTTTGTAAGAGAGCCATTGCTTTCATCTGCACTAGAGGGTCAGGACTGTGATTGCTGTGGTAAGATAGAAGGGAGAAGAGGCGTTTTATCAATTGATTCTCATTTGAGTTTTCCTCCTCCTCCTCCTCCTCCTACTACTACTACTACTACTACTACTACTACCACTACTACTACTCTGTGCTTTGTCTTGACAATACCCTGGTGCAGGTAATGACAAGGCAGCAAGGAAGGTGCTTATGGAAGGGCTTGCTGCCAACCCAGGCAACAAACATCTTAGCCATTCCCTGGCACTGCTTGAACAGGTGACGAATCTCCTCCTCAGAGACCCTGCCTCACCCCACCTTATCCTCGCTAAAGTTACCTTGTTGCTTGTCTTTCAGGAGAGCAGCACCTATGGATTCTTCCCCCCCCCTCTCTTCAAGCCTCCGACATCTACACCGCTCCGACATCTACTCCCCTTCCTCTCTCTACTTTTTGTTAAACTAACTTTGTTTCTTTTCACCCTTAAAAGACATGGATGTTCCTAAGTGTTCTCCTAAGTGGGTACGGGGACCCCCACTTTTCGGCTCTTGGGTTGATGGGTCCACAACTGAAATTAGAGTCTGGGGGTCAGATTTTATGTTGCTGCCTTTTTTTTTTCCGTTTTCTTGCAAATCTTTGCCTGTTTTTGGTGTGGTTCAAGGTTGCTGTGTGCCATATTTTGTCTCTTTTCAAGTCTTTTGGGAACATTGGAACTTCCTCTGCTGACGTTTCGGAAAGCCCGTTCGGACCTGGTCAGAGATGACTTCTGGACCCGAGTCATCAGGGCCTGGCGCCAACTCCCGCTGCCTGACCATCCCCCACCAACCAGGAGGGAGGAGGTGATGCGTCAGCCTCTTTTTGGGAACAGGAGGATAACAGACCGGCACTGTAGGGTGTATTGCAGCTCGGACACCCCGTGGAACAGTTGGGTCAAAAAAGGCATAACCCGAATAAAAGACATATGGGACACAGAAGTGGGTGAGTGGAAAACGGGGCGACAACTGAGAACCATATTAAAGCACTGCCACAAGATTGAGGAGCACATCGAGTTGTTGACCTCTGCAGTTCCCCTTGACTGGGTGCGCATCCTGTGAAGAGGGCCACGACTAATAGAAGGGGACTGGGTAGCTGCCCCGGGGGATCCGGAAAGTGTAGGCAATGTGGTGGAGGTAAGAACAGACCAAACGTTGGTAAACCTTTTCCACCTAGACAAGGAAAATAAACTCACCCGGTACCGCTCAGATGTGATCAGATGGTGGAGAACAGCAGACCTACACAGGATACGAGTGCTGCGGGATAAGGATGTTTGGATTGCATATCAGCCAAACACCCCCGTGTTGGAGCTACCCTTTGACCCCGACGAATGGCAGTGGGTTCCCACGCGAAAACCCAGGTCAGGGACGAATCTAAAACTACACACTCTCTCAGTGAAGGCCACATATCGTCTGCTACGACCAAAGGTGAACATAAAAGATATAGTGAAGGGCTGATGGAGGTCACACTTGAATGTAGGAACTGGGGCATCCGATGGTTCACCGCCACAAGGTCTAGGCCTGCGAAGATGGCCTCTCTTCAACCACAGATAGAACACCGCTGCCTGCACACCAATGACTGGTTGATAGATCACACATACCTGGAACAAACAGGGCGGGCATTACCATGGTGCAAGTCATGCCACACTGCCTTTCCCCCCCGCAGGATCTCTGAAACCATAGAGCACATATTCATTGAGTGCCCAGGGGCTATTCTTACATGGCGGTGGTGGGATAGGATCTGGACCCAGTTGGGTACTGAATCCCGTTGGCCATGGGATTGGGGGGCCATATTATGCGAGGCATGGTCCTCCCCCGCTGACAATACCTTTGAAAACAACATGTTCAAGTTAGGAAGGAGAGCGGTCATGTGGACCCTCTGGAGGAAACGTTGTATACATGCTATGGAGGGGGTCCGCATAACTGGGGAAGAGGCCACAGATATGACAAGGCAATACATTCAACAAGAACTCATGGTTGACTGGCAAAAAATTAAAATCCAACTCGACCAATATCATTCGGTCACCAATTTTCTGGAGACTGGTTGGGCAGTGAGAATGGGGGTTGGATCACATCTGTTAGATGGGAGGGCAAGCCTGCCCAGGAAGGCAACCAGGAGGAATTCAGGAGTGACTACCGTATCTGTTTCAGAGACTGGACTACTGTGGGTCAGGCGATCGCACTGTGACCTGCCACAGAATTTCCCGACCCCTTCCCACCCCACCAAGTGGCGATGGTGGATGTGCAATGGTACGGAGCAGACTGAACGGGCGATACAGGGCAGACATGGAGAGGACGGGTACCCAGAGGACCGGCAGCATACCTCCTCAAGCAACACAGCGAGATGACAACCCATATTGCTCCATATTACTCCATACTGCAGGGGCAAGAGAGGATGGCTTATTGTTGTCAAATGAATGTTGGTTGTGGCATCTGCCGAATTAGGAAAAGCTGTGGGTGTGGATTGACTGAGGAACAGAAGTCACGCCTTTTGTGCCAAAGGACAGAACAGGATGGGACGCTGGCATCTGCCGGATTAGGAAAAGCTGTGGGTGTGGATTGGCTGGGGAGCAGAAGTCACGCCTTTTGTGCCAAAGGACAGAACAGGATGGGACGCTGGACCAGGTTTCCACCAACGAGACTCCATCTCCATATGTAAAAAACAAAAAAGGCCAGCAACGTCAACAGAATGGGTACTTCAAAGGCAGGGAGTGGCAGGAACCAGGGTGAGATAGCAAATATCTGGCGCCAAGTTCAGGGAGAAGAGGTTTCCCCCCCGCCCAACCTCCTCCTCAGGCAATCCCCTGGACCCCAGGGTAATCAGTGCTGGCAGGAATATCCCACACTTTTTTCCTGATGTGATTTGTTCTGATTTGAACTCTGTCTATGTAAAAGACGCTGGACCCAGTTTCCAGCAGGTGCTGCTCCCCACCAATAGATGGAGCCCTCCCCAGGTGCTAGTGCTGTCTACGAGCACCACAAGCACTGAAGGAAATTTCTAAAAAAACTCCAAAATTTGAGTGTTGGTGAAATGCGCAAGAAAGGTGTCACAAGCCATCTGATTTCACCACTGGTGGAGTGCAAGAACACCCACCTCCCGAGGCCTATCATCCAGCCTCCGAAACAACCTCGATAATGTTGCAAAATTTGCCATGAGCATAACGTTCTCTCAGCAGAGTCTCAAGCTTCGGCCGGCACTTCCAGAAATCCGGTTGTGGAGAGACCGCGCCCTCTGCCATCGATTTGTGACTGCCGCCCTTCGGTTCCCCTACTACGGTGGCTCTGTCAACCTTCTCATTATCATTATCGAGGGAGGCCGATCCCGTGATTGCATATTTGCCGGCGTCTTCGACTTTGCCTTGCAGTTTTATAAGCTTTTTTCTGCCCTTTCGTTTTCTCTTGGCAGTTAGGGAAAATGATGTTCACTCTGTGAAACGGTGGCAATCTTGGTTTATAATTTATAAATGGCCTTTACAAATGGTCGCACAAATTGTCTGGAAATTCAGGGGGCCTCCATATCTTTTGCGGAGCTTTGTCGACTGCGTAACAGGTAGCTCAGCATAAAAATCTTCTGCCCCTTTCTTTTTCAACACACAACTGTAAACCCTGAAGCAAATTCCACTGTAGTCCTTTTCCATTGTGTCTTTTTCCATTGTAGTCTTTTAGGCTCTCAGCTTGGTAATTAGTTTTAAGTTTTAACTTTTATGACAATAGTCACAGTAGCAATTTTTACAACAGTCAAAGTTTCCCAAATTGGTGGGATAACCATGCTAATGTGTTGTGTGTGTGGGTTGCGTCTATTCCTTTGTGTGTGTGTGTGTGTGTGTGTGTGTGTGTGTGTGTGTGTGTGTGTGTGTGTGTGTGTGTGTGTGGTGTGGGCATGTGAGTGAGAGGACATGACACTGTGCATTCAGGACAATGGCAACTACAATGTTGCATGGCGAGTTCTGACAAAGGCGCTCACGAAGAACCCTCGAGACTCGTGTTTATGGAGAGGCCTCGCCCATGTCGAGCTGCACCGTGGCAGAGAACACAAGGCAAAAGAATGTTTTCGGAAGGGAGCAAAATTGGGGAGCAAACGTTGTTTCGCCGAACTGATTGAGCTGGAGACAAAGAGAGAGGAAAGCCATGATCAGCACGAAAAGCAGCCGGCCAGTCCAGTCATTAACCCGCGCATGAAGAGTTGACTGCTGGGGGAGAATGGTCCTCGCTCCACTACTCTGACATGCACAAAAGACAAAATTACGGCTGTGTAACTGCGCATGGCACATTTTTTTGCACATTTGGTAAAAACTAAATAGTGCAGTGAGGTTCGATACCCCACTCACGCACCATTGCCGCACACTTCCGGTCTACTTGCTTGCTCAGCAAATCACGGGTGGGAACAGCTCAGCCAAATGGTATCTGAGGTGAACAGAACTACTCTTATCTGGCTATACTTTGCTGGAGCTCACTCTGCTTTTCTTGTGTAGAAGGTGTAAAAAAAAATTGTATGAAATAGGGCAGGCCAGGTCGTGTTGTCCTTGGACAATTATAGCCCAGTGCTAAATGTTTTAGTATCATTCTATCACCCCTTCTCAGTCAACCAGCTTAGCTGCTTGATTGTTTTCGCTAAAAAACCGTTGTCTTTAGGAGTTGCCTGTCCTCTTGAGAGTTACATAAGCCCTTGTAACTTGACGTCAACAGCAGAGTTGTGTCAAGTTTTGTGCCATGTTCATTTTATGTATACAAGTGAACCAACCGCGGTGAAGCTGCGGCCCAGCGCCAGCCCCACCCCAGGCACGACCATTATCTGGCTGGGGTGACATTGAGGGTGTTTTCTTTCCCTTTTTTTTTCTTGGGGGGGGGGGGGGGGGGGTGGTGTTTGTTTTCGAACGTGAGGGACGCTCAGCATTCGGGGGGCCGTCGGCCAAGGCATCACCACGCCGTCGGATCCCTTGTAAATCAGTACTATTTTATTGTGGTAACCACTGAATTCAAACTCCCGTCTTTAATTCAATAGTTTCATGTCTGCATCAACTGAGCAGCCTGACAGTGTGGGAAGAGAGAGAGAGAGAGAGAGAGAGAGAGAGAGAGAGAGAGAGAGAGNAGAGAGAGAGAGAGAGAGAGAGAGAGAGAGAGAGAGAGAGAGAGAGAGAGAGAGAGAGAGAGAGAGAGGCCGAACAGAGATGGGCTGCACAGAGGTCGCTTTCTTTATCAGGTCAACCAGCGTCCAAGCATACCGCTAGCGATAGATAGAATGTCCAATCTTTTGTCCATTAATAATAACAAACTCTTTTGTTTTTCTAAGCACAGCGTAAGCAAATTCCACTGTGTCAAGCACGCCGATGGGCGACCATCTTGCACTGTTCAGAGAGCACTTGTTACGGCTGAACAGAACGTTTTACTACGGTCTATCAGTTAAACTCTTGACTCGATTTATTATTATGGAGAATTATTGTATCAAGATTTGAATATTCGAGAACACTTTTGCAAAATGAGAACGAATCTTCTGCTAGAACATGGAAAGATACACCACCGGAATACTTTTGCAAAATGAGAACGAATCTTCTGCTAGAACATGGAAAGATACACCACCGTATTTTTTGTCTTTTGTGCATCCACTGAGTGGTGGACTAAGGCAAGGAGAAACAACACGTGCAAGGCGAAGAGGGGTGAGAGCCTATCACAACAACAAAAAAGAAAACACGCACAAAAGAAATAGGATACAATACTGAAGAAAGCGAATGAATCTGTCGTCCCCCTGTGCTATGTGTGTCTGCTCAGCCGAAGAGTTGTTCTATGAACTGTATAAAACTATATTCTCACATCCGCTATTTCTTTTAGTAGTTTATAGGATGCAATTTACATAATTCATTTTCGGATACAATTTATATAATTCATTTCAGCTGCGCTTCTGCATCCGCTATTTCTTTTAGTAGTTTATATAGGATGCAATTTATATAATTCATTTTCGGATACAATTTATATAATTCATTTCAGCTGCGCTTTTGATTTCTCCTCAGAATTTGATGAGTGGCCCTGAGGTTGAGATGGGAGGAATGCTGCTCGTCCCCTCAGGCATTTGTCTTTTTTTGTCTTGCGTTCATAAGTTTCATGCATTCTGCAGTGCTATGTGGCAAAAAGAGGGGAACTGTCAAGAGACCGTCCTATCCATGAAGTTGATTGTGGAATCGTGGAGCTATTCTCCAGAATGGGGAGTGGTGCCAGCAATTCTGAGGGCTCAGAGGGAACGGGAAACAGTTCCAGCAATTCAAAGGGCCCAGGAATGGGAAAGCGGTTCCAGTTAATCCAAGGGCCCAGAGGCAATGGAAAGCGGATTCGGCAATCCTGATGATGCCCAAGCCACGCTCTTAGGGCTCACTCCACGACTGTTGACATGCACGACACGGCAATTCTAGCAGTGAGTAGCGAAAGGAGACTCCTTATTGCACTTGCATACCCACGTGTACAAATGAAGCAGCATTGTTCTTCTACATCATGACATTCCCAGTAACAGGCACGTGAGTATTCTGTATGGCCCTCGACGGTGCAAATCCGGGAAGATGGGTGATGCCGTGCCAACGAGCTGGTGCAGTGTGGGTGTATGTGGGCTGGGCTGGGTTGCATCATGTGAACCGGACCATGTGGTGCAGGTCACATTATGTGTGTCCTTGATGGTACGATTTAAAGGATCTCATTGTTCAACCAATTATGCTGCTCTAGCTACTGCTGAGAATGTAGCACGGGCTGCTATTCCATTAGGAATTAAGTATTAAGTCAGTTGAAGTGAGAATCGAAGTCCCGTTGTGATAGTAGAGAACATAAAGAGTATTTATGGCCTGGCTCTTTCAACAACCATTCATAACATTCATAACACTATCTGCAGTCCTGGAACCATTCATAACACTATCTGCAGTCCCGTTGTGATAGTAGAGAACCTAAAGAGTATTTATGGCCTGGCTCTTTCAACAACCATTCATAACACTGCCCACAATGCTCCTGAATAGGGAGGGACCCACAAGTTTTCAGAACTAGAGAAATTTCCAGCGTCTGTTTCCAATTCACATGACAAAACAAAATGCTGGCGTTTCTTTCCATGTTTGAGAGGAAAAGACGATATCAATTTGCACTCTTAGCAGTAGTGAAGCGAGGCCCATTGTCACAAAGAAAATCTACGAAAATTGGAAAAACAGATCTGTAAACAACACATCCTTCTCCTGAGACGGCACGTGGAGCGAAGTGCAGCTTCTCATCCATAAACAACACATCCATGACAATCAACCTTCCTCCCCAGACGGGACACGGAGCCAAAAGAATTACAAAACAAATAGCCAGTGCTGCTACCCATACAAAGTGGTAGAATGCATTCACTACTAATTGTAATAAACGGATCAGTCAGAAGCGCATCAGCGGTGAACAAACATTCTTTTACAATACAAAGAATATAATATTAGCCTTAAGAGGTAGGCTACCAGAGTGGCCCGGGGTCACATGCCCGGCCAAAAAAAAAAAAAAAAAAAAAAAAAAAAAAAATCTTAAATCTTGTTGTTTATTCTAAATTTGGTGAAGAATTTTGATATGACCCTGTGGCAAAAGTTGTTCAGTTTATTTTTCTGCATAACATAGTTTTTTTCGGATTTTTTGGATTTTTTTTGCTAGGACCTTCCCTGGTCCTTGCACGGGCTGGCCACCCAGGACCCGGGCGGCCCGGCTGGTAGCCTAGCTTAAGAGACTATTAATAGCAGATATATTATAGAAGGCAGCTCTCCACCCTGACAGCATCTACTAACTGGGGAACAACAAAAAAGGCATCAAATGGCTTGGCACGAGTTGACACCTACCAGGCTATCTATCAGAGTGGCTCTGGACCACTCACCAACGGCCAAAAATAAAACAAGGTATTAAATATTTTAATTGTTTCTTTTTTTTTTTTTTTTGTTTGATGTCACCATGAGGCAAAAGACGTTGATTTTCTTTACACATATCGGCCGGCCAAGGCGAATGAGCAAATAAGGTTGACACTGACTGAAGTGCACTTCTTTTACTTTCGTCTCTTCACCTTTGACAGTATCACCATGTGAAATTAACAACGACACAACCATTTCCCATTTGCAAACCGTGAATAAGAGCATAGAGAATTATTCTCTCTCCAATCATGAGGAGACTGGAAAAAGACATGAAATGGCTTGTACAAGCCGAAAATTAATAAGTTGCACTTGCTCGTGCACGCTCACAAGAAATAATGTGCGGCATTGTGCGCTATTTACTGGAGCATTCCCAGTATCGTCATGTAAGTGACGCTATCCGATCGTTCCCCGTTTTGCAAAATGTGAAGCAGCATAGCGAATATTTTTCTCTCTGAGTCTCTCTGAGATGAGACTTTTCAAATTCTGCAGTCGACAGCTCATTCTACCAAGATCACACCTGTGAAGTAATGCACAGTGCCTTTCGGGAGATTGCCATCTATTAATCGATAAACGCCAGACTTCCCCATCAGCAATTTCCGGCATTTCCGGAATTAGAAAACTCGCCAACCTCAACACAAGAGTCGCCTACCTCAACACCCATTCTTGTGAGCAGGGCCTTCGAACCTCAATTCGGAAGGTATTTCCACCGAGGCCAGAGGACTTTGGATTGATTAACGGACTCCGCCGATGGACTCCTGACCACGGCAGCCTAACAATGAAAGGATTGAAGGATTCGGTCGACGCCCGTCTCAGAAAGGCCAGCTAAATGAAAATGGACAAAATCGGAAAAAATGGACAAAATCGTAAGCCAGAAAATCTTGCTGAGAGGAACAATCCTTTACTAAGCCATACCAAAAAATGATGGGAAAAAAAAAAGCAAGAGGGTGCGTTGACCTGTCCCGGCTGGCTTCAGCTCCACAAAGAATAATGAAGGTATACGATGGAAGATGGTGCCTTGAAGTATTCTGCTGCCAGTATTTTTATCCTAACGTGTGTGAAGCCGTGAATGCAGGTGATTCATCACCCTGCCATATGATCGACTCAGATATCATCCCATCGACGTCTGAAGCTCCTCAAACACCTCGAACAAATGGCCTTCACACCATCCGTAGTTCGATGAAGGATTCCACAATCTTTCTTCACGCCTGCCACAATGTACAGTGTCATTTCTTCCTGCCTGTGCTAATTGTGTCGCCAAAGAGCGCATGTGCTAATTGTGTCGCCAAAGAGCGCAAGAGCAGGAACTGGTAAGAGAGAGAGAGAGAGAGAGAGAGAGAGAGAGAGAGAGAGAGAGAGAGAGAGAGAGAGAGAGAGAGAGAGAGATCACTGCGTACAGGGTAGGGATATGTGTGAGAATTGGCACACGAGAGAGACTCGCTCACTGTCTCTCTGCTAGTGATGTGTGAACAAATGCAGTTCTTCCGACACCATGCATTTGTTTTTCAAGTCTCAATTCTCCTGGCCGAACTTGATGCCCTTGTCGATGTTGCACTTGAGCTGTTCTTTCATTTCAGCTAGGAGTTTCTGCTCATAGTCTGAAAGAGGGCCAAGATCATAGACCTCTTCTAATCCACCTTTGCCAAGCCGCACCTGCAAAGAGGAATGAAATCCTCATGTGAGAACTCTGCTTGTATAAATAGTAAAAATACACGATAAGAAGAGCATTAAGCTCATTCAGAAAACAAAGACGCATCGAGAAGACTGTCCACGGTGAGAACAATACAACACAGGATTCATTTCTATCTCAAATTCCTCAATTTAAGCATGTCATTCCCCCATCTCTACCTACGAGGAGGGTCCAAACTTCAACCTTCAAATGTTTTCAATTCCCAACTTTCCTGACCGACGGACTGTCCACGGTGGGGAGTAGGGCAATGCATAGGCCCCCTGTCGCTTCCCTTGCTCACCGCAACAGAATCTTTTCATGTCGTCTGCTGCTCTTGTCGACATGCATGAACCCCTTGCTAACATTCAGATGCCATTACGAGATATTTCACATTAACAGAAAACGCAAAAGCTCGTACAATCATGATTGTGCCTCGTGGATTCGTCAACTGGAACTGTACCCAACAATCAGATAGATATTAGGCAGGGAGAAAACATAACAGCATTATGATACTGAACAGTTCGTGTGGAGGTAGGGGTGTAAGGTCCCTGGTCCCCCCCTCCTCTCTTTCCCTTGCCACTCCAGCTGCTCACGTCAGCTCCTCACGCCATTTCTCCTTGGGTTGTATGCCCCAATCCACATTAAAAAAAGCACGAGAGACTGAACAGAGCAGTTGGGGGAAGGGTCGCTGGGGGGCACCAAAACGACATCTTCTCATGTCATCTCACCTTGCCACCTTGCCATATAATGCTTTACAATACATGCATATGCTAGTGGGGTGCGGGGGGAGCGGAGGGTTGGGGGAGAGGCAGGGGGTGATCAACATCTCATGTCATCTCTCCCCAGGCAGTAACCTCGTAGTATGCTCATGTATACGCCAGCATGATGACTAACTTACACTCCCGACTGCCTCATAAGTAAAGCTCAACGTGCAAGACCACAACACATCCAAGGGGCTACTCGTGGTAATTCAATATTCACCAATGATCAGGGTGCGTCGAGTTTGGGGTAAGACAGCAGTTCGCTCTCTCAATTTGAGCTAACGAGTACACATCCTTGGAAATTCGATCTGCATTAGGAATCGGACGACTTTTCGGCAGCTCACCTTTGATGCAAAGAAAGGAAGATCTGTGATCTGGGAAGCGACATATGCACACTGGATCACATCCTTCTTCCCACTAAGGCCCTGTAGGCAAGCATCAGCAAACAGTGCTCCCGCATACCTGCGGACAGAAGATAAGCACAAAACGATAACTCGCCATATCAGCACCCAAGCAAAGTTCAGCCGCGCCTTAGTGGTTTAAACTTTAAACGGACGGCCGTTCCTGGACCGATTTCATAGGATATCAGCGCTTTCAGAGAATATCCAGATACTCTATCTAGAAGAGCAGAAAGGGCAAGTGGCGTCGCAAACACTTTGAACACGAGCTCACCCACATGCAGCGTTTCCTTTTTCCGCTTCCCACCCTTCTGCCGGTTTCCTGGTACTAGAGATCGCACAACACATTATATTTAACATTTTAGTAAAATTTTTACTAATTTTAATAATTATTAATTTACCATTTCTGCTAATTTCCCAGGGATGGCAGAACACACCTCTCCTAGGAGGTTGGAGAGTAGGCGAGTAGGAGGATGGACGTAGTGAGTTAATGCAGGTCAGATGAGAAGTACTTTCTGGAAAAATGTCAACGCACAAGCTAAACCGACAGCACCGACTGAAGCTGTCGGGATAACTCCGGGTTGAATTGTGAGATCCCCGTCCTCGTCTTTTGTTGATTCGAAATGAATGTACGACCATAAAAATAAAAAAACACACCGCTCCTATTTCCTTGGGTTTGTGTGCCCTGCTTAACAACTGTACATACAACATATTTTCACGTTGAACCTACCCCTCTTCCTCAGACTTGGTGAGAGACCAGAAAACTTTCGTGACATAACACCACCAACCTTGCACTCATGGGGAAGATGGAGAGTCCGTTGGTCATCTTTCTGCGAAGTTTCCCAGCGATGGACCAACACACCATGTTCATTTCCTGCAGGTGCGAGAGCTGCTTCACAGCTTCATATGCCTGAAAATATTCATTCATGCCTGAATATTTTCACGTTGAACCACCCAATCTCTCTCAAGTTCGGTGAGACCAGAACCTCCTGACGAAGGCGGAGCGTCAGAACCTCGTGGAGCACATCTTCAGATCGCGCGAACTCACGCTCCCTCGCCGTGAGTATACCTGACAACTCAACCGCCCTTAATATAGTTCTCAGTACTACTCGCTATGACTAGACATTCCATTTACGACTATTCTGAATATAGTAGTCACTGCTCAGTAAATTGGTAATCCACCACCTGCGAGGCCAAGTAACTCATGAGTCAAGCTCCAAAACAGACCGGAACATGGAGACTGATGGTGCCCTGAAAATAAGAAGAGCTTACGGATTTCGATACTTACGCCATAGAGAGAGTTGCTGATCCTTTCCCGGCCTTCGCTTGTACTACCTCTGTGCCCCCTTCCTGCGTGCGCTTGGTCAGCTCCTCCACCTCAGCTTGAGTCAGGTCGACTTTTGGCACAGCCTGCAATCATCAATATACAGAGTAAGGAACGACAGAGTAAGGAATGTCGATACACAGAGTGAGGAACGGGCATGACATAACAACATGGTAATATGCCTCGCGACACCACAGTGGAAACGAAAAAGGTGCAAGACTTAGTGCATCTTCCCACCGAATGGCAAGATGCATCCGTTACTGTGAATAGCAAGCAATGCATGAATAGCAACGAATGCATCTTACAACTTGGGGAAGATGCATTCATTCTTTCTTTTTGGTGTCGACGGCAATGTGGCGAGGACCGGTGAGCGTAGGTTGGGCAATACAAGTCCCAAGCCCTCTGCAAATTGAGAACAGTCAATATCAACGAAACCATCTTACCACTTTCTCGGGAAGATGCATTCATTCTTTCTTTTTTGGTGTCGACAGCAATGTGGCTAGGCGCAGTGAGCATAGGTTGGGCAATACAAGTGCCAAGCACTCTGCGAATTGAGAACAGTCACTCAACCATTCCTGTGGCATAAGTTCCGCATAACTGCCGGGACCGGTAGCAACTGACCATACTACAAAGAACGGCCAACCCACAAGGGCAGGGAGCGTTCACGCTTGTTGTGGGGTAAGCGAGAGCAACGTGGCGTGGTGAGTATCCACCGTCACAACCTTCAATTCAAAATTCAAATTGATCACACGGCGACTCTGCATGTACCGCAGCTAGTGACGTAGCCACTCTACCGTAGTACAATCTCTATGGGAGAGCAACATGGCCAACAACTAAGCACCATGGTCACCACTAAAACTGCCTAAACTTCCACGCAAAGGAGACATAACACCTATCTCATCATAAAAAAACGACCGAAACGAGGAGTTTAAAAGGCGATAAACAAGTTAAAACAACAGAGACCCGGACACGTGGCAAAGAGGACTCAGGACCGCATCGCTCACCTGCGAGAACAATGGCAGAATTGTGGCTCCCGCATGCCCCCCTACGACGGGCACATCCACCCCTGTTCACATGACGTACGTCAACACAAGTTCAAGACTCCCTCCTGAGTTTACCATCGTGATTTTTGCACAAGCAAGTTGCAGCAACTTGGGGGGAAGGAAAGCATGCTTACAGCATTATCTTGTCAGAGAGCGCTACGGACTGAATAAGAGTCAACCAGACACATTTCACATCACAAACAAACTGTCTTCTACAAGTCTTACGCCATAAGCATCATACGGAAAGCAGCCCAGAGTTCATTCTTACGTTGAATTTTTTAGATTCAGACAACAAATACCCGACTTTATACACATTCCAGGGGAAGAAAGACTCGAGCACATTTAATTTAGCACCTTTGTTCACGTCCATCGAAAGATAAATAGACTTCCCTTTGTTCGTTTCAAAACACACAGACTCCCTTTTGTTCATTTCCAAACACACGATTGACATGATTCCCTGAGCAACCATTTTTTCAGACATATGTTGGTTTTCTGCAGAATTTGTGGTGCTTTTTAAGCTACTACTGAAACTCAGACATATGTTGGTTTTCTGCAGGTTATGCTCATTCAATGTCGGTTAAAAAGAAAAGAAAAGAAAGCCATGACGAAAGTTTTACACACATTTCTGTGCCTAGGTCCCAGTCCCAGTCCCCGTACCCAAATTCCAAAAGACCGGTGTAACGATGTGTGACCTTCCATGAACACGTAATTTTCTTTTGACTTCTTTTTTTTTTTTTTTTTTTTAAACAACAAAACAAAAACCAACATCCGTAACATGAAGATCTGTAGCACGATGTGCTAATCAACAAAAGACAGGGTAAGGGGACGTGAGAGGCGGCAGAAAGATCTCTTGAATCCTGATTCCTGGTGGTAGGACAGAAGAGGGTCCTCACGGAACACCTACCCTCAAGACCTGGCAACAGCTATCAGACATTGAGCCCATTCCCCAGAACCATATGCGTTATTTGAGCGTGGCGCCGCCATTGAAACTCACTTTCAGCTCCATTTGCACCTTTGTACCTTCTCGAAGGCACGGCAGCAAAAGGCGTAAGATGCAAATGGACATCCCATTGATGGATTGGAAATTGAAAAAATCACAACATTTGCACCCAAAGAGCCATCATGATGGTGGATTCCGAAGGAGGTGAAAACAGTGTAATGGCTTCAAAACTTCAAGTTACAAAAAACTGTGAAAATGGATGAAAAATAGTAAAAATACCTGCTGGGTTAAGTCCTTTTTTCTCACTGAGGAATGTCCTTGCCCTTACTACGTCGAGAGTGGTGACGCCAAAAAGTCTCCTGGGATCGTATGTTCCAGCCTTTTTGAAAACTCCTGCAGCAATCGGCACCGTCGAGTTCACCGGGTTGCTGATTACATTCACCAAAGCCTGTTAAACCGTTTGACAAGGGAGACGGAAACCAACAGGGGCCGATATCAGAAAAAAGTAATGTGAAACATTACAGCACATTAGTGCAAGGAAGTGCTACGAGTTGTTCAATACATCCATCCCATGTATCGTCTCCCAACTTCTGGACAAGCTTTAGGAACTTGCATATCTACTTCTGCACAAGCAGGTAGAAGCATAAGGAAAAGACCCGTTCGTTAATCATCAATAACAACATGCCTAGATGGCACTCACACTCTGAAAATGACGTGTTGTCTCGCACACAGCAGTCCTTGACTCCTCCGACCTTAGCGTGTGTGTCACACACACACACACACACACACACACAGAGAGAGAGAGAGAGAGAGAGAGAGAGAGAGAGAGAGAGAGAGAGAGTTTGCATCAGATTGCCTTCTTACCTGTGGGCAATGCTTAGCAATGGCTTCACACAACCCCTTCACTATTCCAGCATTAATCTTGAACAAGTCATCACGGGTCATTCCCGGCTTCCGTGGCACTCCCGCAGGGATAATCACTAAGTCAGATCCTGCCAGTGCCTCACCAAGTTGATCATCTCCAACAAATCCACTTACCTGCATGCATGCCCAATAAAACCCCAGTTAGCTTTAGACAATTTGGGTCCAAGTCCGCGCACTATGAAGTTCCTTTGAAACCTTTAGACAAAGATGCTATTTCCATTTTGGGTCCATATGCATTTAGTAATCTACCACCACATTTCAAAAATTAGCAACGCAAATAAGTACACTTCAAAGTGGCTTTGTGTACCATTATGCTTTTATTATGTTAAAAGGTAAACCCTTATTTTTTATTTCTTTTTTTTTTTTGGTGGTACCATCATCGGATTGCTAATCCAACGAAAATGGAAAAGCACCTTTATCTAATTGTCAATTGAAAGAAAAGAAAAAAAAAAGGAAAAAAAAAAAAGCGTACACCGTTCCTGTGGGAAAACAACCCCATGGGGCTAGAAGAAACGATATTCCAGACTGCTTGGTGATAATGAATGCAAATCAAAATTCCATGGCCATACTTGAAGCTAGTCACACCTCCGCGAGGTGGCCTGGACTTAATCGACCCAAATTTAAACTACCCATATTCCCGAAGTAGAACATACGGTCATTATTTATAATAGCAGTATTTAGTGGAGCTTTCAGTCTAGATACAACGATAACAACCCCACAAATTCAGGGAAGACTAATAGCAGTATTTAGTGGAGCTTTCAGTCTAGATACAGCGATAACAACCCCACAAATTCAGGGAAGACGAAAAAGTCAAGGAACCCCAACATAACGGAATCACGTTTATTTTCTTTTTTTTTTGAAGGATGGCCTCCTATGCCACAACCAGGTCGTCGTCTCTTGCAGGGCCTATCACTGATTAGCACTCAGAGAGCTCTGCACTTGCATGGCCAACGTATTGTAAATTTGTGACCAGCACTTGGTCAGCCTGAGATTGAATGAGGGAGGGAGAAGGGGAGGGAGGGAGTGAGGGAGGGAGAAAGTGAGGGAGGGAGTGAAGGAGGACGAACACGGTGACAGGAGCAGAGATTGGCAATATTAACAAACAAGAGGCTAAAGCAAAGGTACAGCTCTGCACGCACAGTCTGGCAATTTTGACAAGCTGTGACGAGCACTTGGTCGTAGAGTAATAGTACACGACAAACCATGCAAAGGTGAAGAAACACTGCACACCAAAAGCAAGTATTGGCACAGCTACAGGGAGGCACACAGGTCAAGTAAAGCATACTCCGTATGTAGACCAGTTCCTGCTGGTGCGCTTCAGACTTGGTGGTTTTTTTTCTTCCTTTTCTCAGGAAAAGGGCGACAGCCTGATGAGACTGGTACGGTGACCAGTTCGAAGACTGCTGTGTGCCACACGACACGTCATTCTCAGAGTGTGAGTGCCATCTAGGCACGTTGTACGCCACATGGATGTTTCACATCCGTTAAGCTTCGCGTCGCTACCACAATATTATTCTTCTCCATGCAAGTTCCCTTCGGGATTCTACTATCTCCGACTAACCATCTCTCTTCCTTTCTAGCTTCCCTTTCCTCCTTTCCTCCCTTTCTCTTCCTCCTTATCCTCTATTTTCTCCTTTTCTGCCCCCATTTGGGAACAATGGTACTCAGCCAAATAATTCACATCGATGTAGCCGAGCATTTGCGCATCACCACAATAGTGCAACAAATAGTGCAACAACATCCTTCCCCCTGTGCCGCAGTCCTGCTCGACCAAGTTGTCGAAACAGGGAAGTAGCTTCTACACTTGAGAATAACAACTGCAACCGAGTCAGCCGTACTCCAACAGTACAAACGACTCGGAATTCACAAACCACAGGCAGAAACCAGACTGCTGATTGGTAATCCAAGAGGCAGAAACGAGTAACCAGGGCTAAGTTGCTGCATCGAGTCATTCTACCTGTTCGATGTCAAAATCTCATGCCCATACGTCAGCCTTCTTGGGTCCTCATTCCAACTGGATCAAATCCGATCGAGTCATTCTGGCTGTCCGATATCAAAATCGGGGAGGCCATTCTTCAGCCGACTTGAGAGAAGATGCCTAGTGCCCCGATTCCACATATTATACGTTGTCGATCGCAGAGTTGTTCAGGACCATCCAATCCCAAAATCTCATAGCCATACTTTGTTCCTGCTAGTGGGGCTTGGCTCCTGGGCTGAGGACCCCCCAAAAAAACAAGAAACACCACCTGAACTTCCGAGGCACAGGGGCTGGAAACACCCTGCACGCGAAAGGAAAAGAACTAGCACACCTTTTGAATGGCGTTGCCAGTCCGGAGGCCGAGCCCCGAAAGTTGCAGCTGCATGCACACCGCGACTTTGAAAAATGGCTGGGAATCGTACCGGTGGCTCAGGTGAGACCTTGCCGCTGGTCCAGTGAAACGGAGCTCCTGCTGACACCCATCTGTATACCCTTTTGTGCCCCGAGGACAGCATCAGTCAAACTCCCTCCCGGCCACCAGAGAGCCACTTCAACAGATTGGCACATTGGCAAGAAAAGGCTCATGGTCTCAGACCAACCCTGCTGAAAACAGTATGTGAGACTCAGTGAGACCCTTCACGCACTGAAGGTCTTCCTACCCCTCAATTGATGTATTGGACCAGAGGCAGGCAGGCAGGCAGCCAACCAAGCAGGTAGGTCCAAGGCGCAGCCTCCGGGTTGACCGGGCCTTTTTATGCACCACTTGGGTTCAAAAGGGTCCAGATGGGGCAATGAGGCAGTCCATGAGGTGTAATTTCCCCCCCTTGTCTTTTGTGATATCATCATCAAATTGACTGGTCTCATGAAGTTGCGTGCGTTGGGCAATGACACAGTCCATGAGGGCCAACTGAGACGCTTCTACTGCGGGTTGAAAACTATTTTCCAAACCCCCTCGGGGCCCGAAAGGCGGCTGAGGATTTCAAGTGGCGTTATTTATTTGAGCAGGGGCAAGGTCCCACTTGCGCAAATTAGGAGATTTCGGCTGTTGTCAGTATCTCTTGTTTCGTGCAAGTGGGACCTAGCCCCAGGCCCTGGCCTAATCATCAAACATTCGGCGAAGAAGGCTGGGTGAGGCCGAAACGTTTATGTATTCAAGTTACCCGAACCTGCAAGATCCGGGTCCCAAGCCCCACTACTGTAGCAGTGTGGAGTTTCTTCAAAGCCTGAACCTGGACGTGTTTGAGGAGATGCATAGAAATGGAGTTGAGTTTACTCGATTGCACGTCTCGATAAACATGTCCAGATTCAGGCGTTTGAGGAAACTCAACGCCACTGGTGGGACTTCGCCCCCGCGGTCTTCTTGCCATAGGGCTGCGAGTGTCAGTCAACGAGGGTACCAGTTTCTGAAATTATTTCTCCGTTGGTCGGCTTCTGGGCAGCAGTTACACAAAAGACGACTTTCCCATCTCGGATGTCGACATGAGCGACAAGCTTACCTATAAAGAGGTGAAGTCGCTATTTCCGCTGCTTTTTTTTCAGACAATTTCTGCTGCTTCTTTTTTAAACAATTTCCGTTGCGATGTGCCGCTTTTTTTTTTCTTTTTTTTTTTGATTGATAGACTCTCATTTTGCTCTCAAAGCTTTGGCCCCACAGTCTATGCCGAACGAAGGGGATCGCCACAGTACTCACGAAACGAGAAACGTGTCTAGTACATCTTCACTCGCATGGTCGAAAGATGCATCCGCTACTATACATGCTAGCAGATGCTATCTTGCCAGCTTTCGGGAGCAGATGCACTCGACATTTTCCATGTATCGTTAGTGTAGCGAGGCCCTATAATAACATGACTGGGAGCATCACGCAGCTTTTTTTTTTTTTTTTAAGGTAAGCTATATTCTTCTCTCATCTATTTCATCTAACTTGGTAGTGCTCATCTATCTCGGTCTCTCACTAGTCTATGTATAGTACGGGGGAACACCAACCACCCCGGATCTCTCCCCAGCCCACGGGGTAGGTTGGCACCACAGCTGTGGTGCGAGAGCAAAGCTGTACCAGTTCCTAATGACATTGACCTAATGACATTGACAAGGGGTGGGCAGGCATTACCAATGGGGGAAATCGGCGGTGCTACCGTAGCGCTCCCTCATGGTGGTGTTTAATGGGCAGTCACTGCACCTCCCCTACCCACACCCAACCCCACATGTCGGTGTCTGATGGCCAATATTGTTGTTTCGTGCGCCCCCTCGACGTCCGCTTCTCCAAGATTATCTCGACGGCGGAACCTCACCCGAGGGCCAAGTCCCACTATAGCAGGGTTAAGTTCCCTCAACGCATGAATCTGGACGTGGTTGTGGATATGTGCGGTTGAGGAAACTCAACGCCATTTCTGCACACCTCCACAAAGAACGACCACATTCGGGCGTTGAGGAAACTCCACGCTGCTAGTGGGACTTGACCTTCCCCAGATCGAGGTGGTTTCTCTAATGTGAACCGAGAACTGGGGGCAAGGTAGCAATTGGCAGGATGTAGAGAGACAAAGGGCGTCTTCGCCACACGACTCTCGAAATGTGAAAAAGGCAAAAACGTGGCGGGTACATCTGGCCATGTTCTAGCGGAAAGTTCATTATCATTTTGCACATTTGTGTGGCGATGCACAGAGGGACTCGCTACACTCCATAACATTCTGACTGTACCTGGGCATGCTTGACCCGATACATTCAACATGTTCGGTCGGACCGAATGTATTTGGCCCCGGAATAAAGTCCAGACACATCTACAGTGTTGTGTAGTGGAGCGAGGCCCTTACTCTCAATGGAGACCTCGCCCCTGGGTGTCTGTTTCATGAATAATGCAGGCTCTAAAAGAAAAAAACAAAAACAGAAAAATTCCACATTCCAATCAAATCCTGGGAACAAACTCCCAAAAGAAACCGCTGCTACTGCCGCTGCCACCTGGAGGACACGACGTCCCAAGGGAAAAACGCATTGTGAACAAACGGCATTGCCACCCACACCACTCACCAAGGGCCTCACCACACCACTCTCGAAATGGTGGAAAAGACCTATGGCGGCTGCATTTGGCCATGTTCTAACGGGAAGTTCATTCTCATTTTGCACATTTCNCGAAATGGTGGAAAAGACCTATGGCGGCTGCATTTGGCCATGTTCTAACGGGAAGTTCATTCTCATTTTGCACATTTCGAGAGTGGTGTGGCCATGGCCCAAATGTGCAAAAATCAGAACGAATCCTTGTCTTTTTTCGCATTTCGTGAGTACTGCAGCGAGGCCCTATCTTTCGGTTTCTGGAGGATACAGGACCTCGCCACACCACTATCGACCCGACTATCAAAATTCCCAAAAGATGCCCTCGTGCTTTTTTCGTTTCGACAGTCATGTGATGGCCTCGCTCACCGCACCGCCAGATAAAGGCCTAGTTGCACTACTCACCATACGGCACAAGTTGTGGAGAGTGAATCCGGCGGAACGCCACAAGTTGTGGAGAGTGAATTCGGTTTCCCCGCCTGTGCACGGCCGTTTGTGGAGGGTGGTCCTTGAAACTCTCCACAAAACAACTTTCTGGAGAGTGCAGGGCTTTATGAGTCAACATCAGGTAGACAAACTTTTTTAACTTTTCTGTAGAAGAAATATAGTGGCGAGTAGGGGCTCGCCACACCAATGTCGAAACATCACAAAATTCGACATATGTCAGGAATTTTTTGACATTCCCTCTTTTGACAGAAAAACCCTCTTCGCCACACAGCATATTGAAGTTAAGAACTCACAAGTCCTATGAACAAAAGAGAAACTGGGGTGAAGATAGGACAAGCGTTGGTGCGTTCTCTTTTTTTCGGCATCCGGGCAAGAATTCGACATCCCATCCAAGGACTGTTGAAAATGTCCAAGTTGCAGGCTGGGAAACGAGCCCTTCTCGAGAGGTGTCGAAACCCTTTCCCTGACAGCTCCTGATTTTTTTTTGCATCTCGGATTTCGACATGCTGTGTGGCGAGGAGACAATGTCGAAAATGCAGTTTTCGACATTGGTGTGGCGAGGCCCTAAGTGCAGCCAGGCCTCCAGTTCGACACGATTCTCATTTTTTTCACTCTCCACTCATCCGCCACAAAATGTGACCGATGGCGAGTAGTGCAACTAGGCCCTAACTCCAGAAGGTGAGGTCAAACAAGAAAAACGAAAGAGAAAAAAGTTGTCCTTAAATCACCAGTACTTGGACCAGCTATCGGCCGCAGGCCTTCCCCGTTAACGCGCTTACACTTTCGGGGGGTCGGCCAAGGGAAGGCCCGGTCGCTGCTTGAAGGCCGGGCCCTGGTTCTCTCAGCACAACACGAAAGAATGGAAGAACAAAGAAAGAAAAAAAGATTCAAATACACAAATAAAAAAAGAAAGAAAACAAAACGTAAAAAACAAACGAAGTCACATGGGAGGGAGGGGCGGGGAGAGAGAGAGAGAGAGAGAGAGAGAGGCAACGCGAATGCATCTTACCGTGAAAGCGGGACGATTCATTCCCATGTTCATTTTCAAAAAAGAAAAAAGAGAGAGAGAGAGATAGATAGATAGATAGATAGATAGATAGATAGATAGATAGATAGATAGAGAGAGAGAGAGAGAGAGAGAGAGAGAGGGGGGGGGGGGGG
>BFEA01000093.1:2926288-2948776 GCA_003427395.1 Chara braunii
AAAACAAAAACAAAAAACAAAGAACACAAAACCCAGTCTCGACCGATTTTTCCTTTTTGTTTTGTTTTGTTTTTTTCTGGGTGACATGTGTGCTTGTACGGCACATGTCAGCAAAGATATAAAAAACCAAAAACAAAGAACACAAAACCGAGTCTTGACCAATTTTGAAAGAGGCCGGGGACCTCACAATTCCACCCGGAATTATCCCGGCAGCATCAGCCGGTTTCGCTTACAACCATCAGGGCTGGAAACTCCTGTACACAGAGAAACTGTTATCAAGAATTGAATACTACTTCACTTTCCTTCTACAAAAGCACAGCAATGTCTATTCCAACTATGCGAATCCACAGCCCTGCGACCCATTATTTACTCTGTCTGAAATACTAACCTCCTGGATATCTCCTGAATGCCTATGCACAGAAGGATTATCTATCTATCCTACAGCCCACCATACTGCCTATACACTGCTCCCTACTACACAGGCCTCCTCGGCCTGACACCAGCCTAAGCCGACCGGTTGGAACCAAAGTTCCAAGTAGCCTTGGCACTCTTCCACCCTCCCCCCTAGATGACCTACTGCGGTCCTTACCTCGAACCGAGATACCCTGGTTCATAGGCCCATCTACCTCCTCACTAATCTACCCGGTTAACCACTTGGAAATGACCAAACCTCGAGTGGTGTGCACATCTGCCAGCTGGTTCCCTTTGGCCCATGAACGCAGGAACCACCAGAGCTGGTGCCTGGATGCTTTCCCACACTTCTCCTTCCTCCAGTTTTGTTTTTTCTGGGTGACATGTGTGCTTGTACGGCACATGTCAGCAAAGAAATAAAAAAGCAAAAACAAAGAACACATGTCGGCTAATGATACATAGGGTCCAAAAAAAAATAAAAAAATAAAACGATACATAGGGTCTCGCTCCACTCGCCAAATGTGCAAAATGAGAATGAATCTTTCTGTAGAACATGGAAAGATACACCGCCACTGTGCCACAGTTGGTCTTTCCGCTCATGTGGTGAGTACTGGAGCGAGGCAGATATGCTGTTATCGTTCAAAATCCATTCAGCTGTTGCGTGACGCGGTTACAGAAACTGAGGGCATATTCTACTTATTCCTGGACGGGACTGCAGCCAGATACACGCACGACCGGCCATAATTACGGTCAGATACATTCAGGAGAGTGGTGTCAATTACGCCCTCAGTAACCGTGGCCGCGGTGGCGTAATGACGACAAACACCGCGTAACCACGCGGACTGCATAGGACCAGGCGGCCGCCTTGTCGTTTTTTGTCTTTTCGTCTTGTTTCTTTTGTCTTTTCGTCTTTTGCCTTTTTTTTGTGTTCTGTGTCATTTTTTTGTCGTCTTTTGTCTTTTTCAGCTGTTGTATTTTCTTGTTCCTGTCTTTTTGAGGGCTTCACAAACACCGGCCGCCCCCGAAAGAAAAGGGGCCTCGCTGCACTACTCTCCAAATGTGCGAAATGAGAAGGAATCAACCGCTAGAACATGGAAAGATACATTGCCATTTTTCTGGTCTTTTGTGCACGTGGAGAGTAGTGCAGCGAGGCCCTAGATCAGGCGGTTTTCAAGGTTATGAGGCGAGTCCCGCCGCCAGCCCAAATTCTTGATTCACGACCACACCGCCCATCGTAAAGATCGACGGCCAAAAATGAAGGACTCGCCAAAGTGGGAGTTGGGCCCTTGCGGGGTTCAATATCGGTATTTAGACTGAAAGATACCCCAAACTCAGCGATAATGACCGCACGTTGTATTCGGGGGAAGACTAGTGACGGACGAAACTGCCGATGTGGCTGAATGATACGCCCATGAACTGTTGATCGACACACCTGCGTTCGACTCGCGATGGTGGCACATAAGTGAAATAACTCAGAATCCACGATGATTCTCAAGGCCGGTCAGTTTTATGATGATTACTCAAGGCTGTCGCACTTGTCTTTGTGCCTTCCTCAACAGCTTGTACAGCAAAAACGTGGGTGCAACGTACGTTGCAACACATACAGGAACGGAGTGATTCCAATACGACTGCTCTCACAATATATGAATATATATGTATTATACTATTATGTATGTATATAAGGGCTGAATATACATAAATAAAATAATAATTGCATTTTCTTCTGCGTTTTTAGCAGCGCTGATGAGACTTGTCCAACGATCTATTCAGCGGACTCGAACAATAAGGGCGTACTCAGACTACATCTTAAACGCATCTGACGGCATTTACGGCCGACCTTGGATGTATCTGACCGCAAAACGTCCAGAACTATTGCTGCGGGTTTTTTTTTTTTTTTTTTAAGCATCCTGCGAATGCCTGCGATCCTGTGCTGTTAAGAGAACCAACAGGATCGACGGTTCTGTGTGGATGACTCCTTCCCATTGGTGGGGAGCTGCACCTGCTGGAAACCGGGTCCAGCATCCCTACAATAACAATTATAATCGAATTCTAGGGGCCTGACAAAAAAGCCCTCTCAGCCAACCACAGTCTACCCCTTAACGCATGTGCGTTGTAATCGAGTTCTCGGAAAATCCGACAATTTCTTAGGAAGGCAGGTCCGTGGTATACGGAAATAGAACGCATATGCGTTGTACTCGAATAGAAACCGGCCTAGGCGTTGTATTCGTTTACAACGCATATATTTGGGGGGGGACGGCAGCCTGTTTGATCCGATGTGGTAAACTAGATAAGTCTCTTGCCAGACTATCCTTTCTGTTGAGAGTAGATGGGTCCTGGGACGTTGGACCCGGTTTCCAGCAAGGTTCTTGGAGACCCATTGAATTGCGAGGTCCCCGGTTTTTTTTTTTTTTTTTTTTTTACACAGATCAAATTCTTAACTCAAATGCAAATGGAGGCCGGTTAACCGTTTGCTGCCAAATATCACCAATCCACTCTTACTTCTTTTGGAATATAAAGTGACTACTCAAAAAAAAAAAAAAAAAAAAAAAAAAAAAAGACGATCCTTTCTGAATCTTCACTGCACTCAGTTAGAGATGTCGTGTCTCCGAAAGTGTTATTGACCTCCTGAGCCTCCTATCTGTTCTGATCAGTTTAATAAGTGGCGAGGCCTCAGCTGCTCATTACCAAGAGAGGGGGTCTTAGTCCTCCTCCGGGGAGGCTCGGAGGCAAACGCATATGGACCTCCGCGGCGGACAGATTCAGCCACCGCGTTAACGGCCTAAAAACCTGGAGGTACTGGTGGTTTAACACCAGACTTCGCATTAGCCCAGGCATAGGAAAATGTAGCCCACCCACAGAAAATTACAGCCCACCCACCGGAATAAGAACCCACCGAGAGCTAAACCCACCTATCACACGGAGATCACTCCCAACTTGGACCCAAGGGAAATTAAGACCCCCCAGTTCGAGCCCACCCATTGAAATTTGAAATGAATGAACCAGCGCAGAAAAATAATAGCCCAGACTTGTGAATGAACCAGCGCAGAAAAATAATAGCCCAGACTTGTGAATGAACCAGCGCAGAAAAATAATAGCCCATCGACCCCCACTTCGAGCCCACCCATTGAGATTTGAAAAGCAACCAAAATTCAGGCACGACGAAATTACAACCCGGCCTTGATGAAAAGCCAAGTGTTCATCCAGCGGCCTGGGACAGCGGGTTAGGCACGCAAGTCGCATTCAGGAGGTTGCGTGTTCGAGCCCCAAATGATAGCCTGCGGCGCATTTAGTGCCAACGAGCTGCGATAGCCGGCTTGATACCTCTGGTCGGTATTACTAGAGTCTTTGCCCAACACGGGTGTGAGAGTGCGCATGAGTGCGTTGTGTGTGGTGTGTGGGAGAGTGTTGACCTTAGACAACGCTGCTGCTCGATTTTTTTTTGGGGCGGGAGAGGGGGGGGGGGGGGGTGAAACCCACGAAATCGCCATCAACGATTTCGAAATCCGAAAACACTTCTCCAAAACGAACGACAACAAGGGCGTCGGGGCACGGGACACGAAACGAAAAACGAAACGAGTGCATCTTCCTGCAGAAAATGGCCAGGTTGATCAGTTTGGTATAAATAGTAACGAGTGTATTTTGCCACCTTTCGCTGGCAGATGAACTCGTTTCGTTTTCGTTTCGTGTGCCGTGCGGCGAGACCCCAAAGACCATGGCCCTCGCTCCTCTACTCACGAATACAACAGACAAAAATCATGTCGGTGTATCATGCTTGCTTATTACCTGGACTTACTAAATCAAGTTGGTAAAAAAATTTGGAAGGTTGTAATTTTTTAACTGCAGCAGTTTCACTCTCGTCTTGCACATATCGAGACAACTGCAGCGAGGCCCCTTGTACATTGTGGGGGACATTCGGGGGAAGGTGACGGGTAGACCCGCTGGCAGAGGCAACACGTTCGAAGCACCCGACAAAACAAATGCCAGCAATCAACGGGCCTACCACCCACTCCAGTCTTCCCCCGAATACAACGTACGGTCATTATAGCTGAATTTGGTGTATCTTTCAGTCTAAATTCAGTTATAATGACCGTACGTTGTATTCGGGGGAAGACTGTAGCGGTGTTGAAAATAAGACCTGGGACCAAGTCCCACTAGCAGCTTTCGAGTTTCCTCGAAGCCTGAATCTGGATGTGTTTGTGGAGAGGTGCGGTTGAGAAAACTCAACTCGATTTCTGTTGAAAATAAGACCCTAGTTCGAATCCCTCGATGGACTCAACCAAATCAGTTTTTTAATTACCTGGACCCGGTCAGCTCGATGACAAAATATCGCGAAGGCGTGTTGCCGCCCGGCGATGCTCGCAATTGAGAGAAAGCCCAGGTCCATCTTCACCTGAGTACAACGTACGGTCATTATAACTGTATTTGGGGCAACATCGAGTCTAGATACAGCAATAATGACCCCACGTTGAACTCGGACTCGGGTGAAGACGGGTAAACTAATCCTCGGAAACGCATGAGAAGAAGAATTGACATTCAAATTAAAAACACAACTGAAGAAAATGATATCCAAAACCACGAGCTCGAAACCAGACATACAATATTAAATCGCCACATCTTAGTTTTGTTTTTGGTATCTTACAACGCCCAGTAAATTTGAGAACTCGTGGACGATTGAAAAGAAAAAAAAAAAAAAAAAGAACGAGGCCGACATGAATCACTGTCATTTCAGATATGAATCTGAAATGAAAATAGGAACGAGCTCCCCAGCTCTTGCGCAAAGTCCCACTTGCAAGCAGGTTTGAATTGAGCGCCTGAATCCGGATGCGTGTTAGTTAGAGATGCAGAAAGGCATTTCAATCGCGATTTTCTGCACTTCTCCGCAAAAACATCCAGATTCAGGCGTTAGATCCAATCCTTTTCGCTAGCGGCCCCTGGTGAAGCAGGACAACCTGGCTGTCCGGGAGCCTGTCCCTAATTATGAACTGTGTGTATGTGCCTTCGACACTGGGCGCTGATAATGCTCCTATCGGAAAAAGACGAAAATTTTTCTTTTTCTTTTTCTTTTTCTTTTTTTAGTTTACACTACTGCAAAAAGAAAACAAAAACAATCTTATACAATGGACCTCGCTACAGCTGTCGAAACTAGAAAAGTGCTACTGCATGTTCCTGTAGGGGATGACCAGATGCATCGCAGCCGTCAATAGTAACGGACGCATATTGCCACTTTCTGGGCAAGATGCACTCGAACTCTCATGGTTTTCTTCGCCAGTGGTGTGGCGCGGACCTATTATATAGTAACTCGCCGAAAACAATGGGCCTCGCTCCACTACTCTCCACATGCAATGAATACAAAGGTTTTGTCGTGCGGGGCAAGGTGGGGGGGGGGGGAGAGGGGGGTTAGATATAACTTTTCCCTACATACATATGGCTCTTCGCTACCTAAGAAACAGCTACTTAAGGAAACCGTGACCCGAACCGATCCAAGGAGTAGAGGCTGGCAAGTGGAAGGCTGCGTGTTCGATTCTCAGAAAGATAGTGCAGCTGCGTTAAATTTACTAGTAACTAGGGGGTGATTAACCATAGATCCCATTGTATCGGAGAGACTAGAGACTGGCAAGCGGAAGGTTGCGAGTTCGACTCTCGGATCGACAGTCCGCCTGCTCTAACTCTACTACTGGATCCCATTGTATCGGAGAGACTAGAGACTGGCAAGCGGAAGGTTGCGTGTCCGACTCTCGGATCGACAGTCCGCCTGCTCTAACTCTACTACTGACTAGAGCGCCTCATTAACCATGATGGATCTGATCGGAGAGAGTAGAGACTGGCAAGCGGAAGCTTGCATGTTCGATTCTCGGATCGACAGTACGGTTGCTCTACCTTTACTTGAAACGGATTAACCATGGATCCGATAGGAGACAGTATGTCACACCATAAACAAACATTATTTCGCACCATAAATAAACATTAACGATTGTTAGTTTTGATAGCTTTACAATGAACATGAACCACACGCACCCCCAAATGGAAACAATGACGAGATTTTGAATTATTCTTATTGCGCATGACAATGTCACTCAAAGTAGCCACAGTTGGGTACTCGATAAAATAAGCTGAGAACTGCTCTCATTGAGTTTTTTTTTCGGGAGGTGGAATTGTGAGGTCCCGAGCCTCAATCCATAGTAACGTGAGAGACTAACTCTGGCTCGACTCCACGAATTCTCGAAACCGAAAGACGTGCGAATTAAAAAAAAAAAAAAAAAAAAAAAGAAGGACGTGCGATTTTTAGCATTCCTCCGAGTTCATAGTAAGGTGAGAGACGTGAGAGACTAACTCTGGTTCGACTGCACAAATTGTCGAAACCAAAAGACGTGCGATTTTTGGATTTCCTCCTCCGACTTCTTATTACCGTGAGAGACTTAAGGCCTCGTTAGACACTCCTTGGGGACGTGCAATCCACAAGGACGTGCTCGTTCCACCTGTCCTTGGGGACGAAATTGAAAAAGAAATGGGAAAATTCCTTGTGGCATCCTTGTGGCCCCAGCCATTTCTTCCTTGTGCCCAAGGGACCTCACGAGGTCCCTTGGGCACAAGGAATCCGCGTTTCACGGAGAGGAGAGGGTACACGGGACGTTACAGCTGAGAATCTGGATCGTGGCGGCACCCTATTGGCTGAAGGCCTGAAGCACAACTGTTTTTTTTTTTTTCTTTTCTTTTCTTTTTTCTGACATCAGTCCTAGGAAATGTCCTCGGGCGACGTCCCCAAGGACAGGTGTAACGAAGAGCCCAAATTCCCTTCCGAGCCACAAGGAAAATTCCTTGTGGCTCAAGGAATTCGTAAGGAGTGTCTAACGAGGCCCTTAACCATACGTGCGATTTTTAGAGTTCCTCCGAGTTCATACTAACGTAAGAGACTAACCATACGTGCGAATTTTAGAGTTCCTCCGAGTTCATACTAACGTGAGAGACTAACTCTGGTTCGACTCCGCGGATTGTCGAAGCCCTACGTGCGATTTTAGAGTTTCTCCGAAGTTCTTAGTTCCCCTCCTGAAGCCGGCAACCGTCTGGCTATGGCTGGCGCATGGGGGTCGGCAAGCGTCTGGCTATGGCGGTGGCAGAGCCGTCACGTCGGCTACCGATGACGCCATTTGGGCTGCCGACGAGATTTTCTTCTGAAGAAAAGAAAACCAAAAAACTCTCCACATAATCGACCATGCCGACGTCCAAACTATCGTCTGAACCATATTACAAGATCACGGTGGGTAATTCGTCATCATCGTGGCATCACCTACTGGCATAGCTCGGTCGGCACACATATGAACTGTTGTGAACAGACAGACCCAAGTTTGAGTCCTTACGGAACTGGATGAAATGAACAGAACAGAACAATTCAGAATAAACTGGGGCCAGTCGGTTCGATGATGCCATCTCAAGGCATCATCGCCCCCATTTCAAAGAAAATGGAGAGAACAGAAACTGTTCTTATCGGGAACATCGTCGTCATCGTCATCATCAATGCCGCCACGATCCTGACAGCCGTAACCATCATGGTTATCACAAAGCCATCATCTATCGGAATTGTCATCATACCAACTGACCTACCTCAGTTGCTACAACCAATTGAACTGTCGAAACACAGACGTGAGATTGAATTCGAATGGAATAAGACAAGTGTGAAAGTGACCTGGAGCCGGTCAGTTAAAAGATGGTATCTCAAGTCAGTCGCCCCTCTAAGGAAAACGAGGAGAGAGTAAAAAAAGAAATCGCCATCACGAACGACCACCCTTCATCCTCGTCCATAACCTGTTCCGTGCTCGTATTGACACGATTGGACATCCTCTACAGTCGGCAAAGACGTTATCATTTGTACTATCGTCCATATTGTCAACAGCAAAATTAGCATAAACATGCTCATTACCATCATAATCATCATCATCATGCATTGCACAGTACAGACGCCAGATTTGGCGCCACTGTTGCGATTGTCTAGAGATCGCACCGAAATGCAAGCGTAACACATGAGATCACCTGCGGCATGAGAAAAGGAATACCAGTAGCTGGTTTGACATAGAGACGATCGACTTCTCGGCCGCTACACAGGTCCACCGTCAGATTTGAGGCATGCAGAAAACGAGAGCCGTTCCACTTCAGCTTAATTACTGACGTCACAGACATCCACAACGACAGATAAGGACATAATTTCGTGGAAACGACTGAAAACCCATCATACCCACAATTTAGAGAGAGAGAGAGAGAGAGAGAGAGAGAGAGAGACAGAGACAGAGACAGAGACAGAGACAGAGGGGSGGGGGGGGGGGGGGGGGGGGGGGGGGGGGGGAACAAAGAGGATGGGAGTGAGAATACCGACCTTTGCAGCAGTGTTGACATGACTAAGGTCAGCAGCTACACCAGGGGTAGCCATAATATCGTAAAGAGACAGCCGATCAATGGCGGGATTAAGCTTCATAAGCATTCCGAGAGGCTGCCCGATACCTCCAGCAGCGCCGAGAAGAGCCACTTTGTATGAATTGGAGGCCTCCTTTGCAGCAGAAGCAGCCGCCGAGCTGCACAAAGTGCGTCTAGCAAGAGGCAATAATCTCCCGCAGAACGCCATGTCGACGATGCCCGCCGACTGCGCGAACTTCAGCGATATCTCCTCGGTAGACCGGCTAACACCGTGAGGCAACAGATCGCTTGGACTAACCTCTGCCTGGCGCAGCCTGCTCACAGTCCTCACCCTTCACTCCGTCGAAGCTCGCCAGAGAAGACAATCTAAACCTCCACTCCGTCGAAAATCAAGCTTAGCCTAGTCAATGGAAAGACACAAAATGCGGACAGATTATAAAAATTCGGGCGGGAGTGCCGCTACTCCACCCTCGCGGCTTGCTCGCCTTTTCAGAGGCGGCGGCTGCTCGATCGCACACAACTATGGCTGGGTGGTGTACTCGGCCCACACACAGAGAGGTGGAGGGAGGGCGGGAGAGAGAGAAAGGAGCGAGCAAACGAACCGAGAAGGAAACAAAAAGGGCAGAAAGAGGCGCGCTCCAGGTATGCTGACTCTCTGCAAGACTCTACACTACTTCATGATCTCGTTGATTCTCCGATCCCTTTTCAATCTCGTGATGCTAACCCTTGTGCCGAACCCCGCTCTTTCTCGATCTCGAGAAAGACCTCGATGGAATGGAAAGCACGAAGTTACGAACTTCCCAAAAAAAAAAAAAAAAAAAAAAGAAGTTACGAACGATGGTCAGTCGCCGCGCTTCACGTTTAGTTACGACTGGCTGGCGAGATCGGTACGCGGCTGTGCTTTTTTTTCAAACGTGTTTGGACACAGCTCTGACGGTCCCGCCCTCGCTGGCGCGCAGAAGTAACGAAAGTGCGAACCGCGCGCGCGGCCGGGCTAACGCAGGCAAAACGGCGCTTGGCAAAAAATCTTATTTGTCGTTTGCAGATTTGAATCGGTAATGTGTTTATGAATTTATGAAAAGGGGGGGGGAGGTCCTAGAAAACACCCCTCGGTTATGTCGGCACCCCTGATGGTAAGGGGTCACGGGCCTGAGTGAGGGGTGCAGTGGGGGAATTGCTGAGGTCGGGGGGGCGAAGGAGGTCCGGAGAACAGAAAGGGGTCATGGATTCGGAAAAAAAAAGCAACATCCCACTTGCCTTGATTCTTCGACCGTGGATAGTGAGGACTGAGGGCGCAGCCAGGGCAGAGGGGTTGTAGAGGGGATGAAGTTTTGAGTTCCAAGGACAACGATAGCGGGCCGGGAGGCCGAAGTGGCGAAGGGATAAGTCCTCTCAGAAAGCAGGCGAGATGCACTGGGCCTTGTTTATCACACCTTACACCTTGTGGAGGCCTGACTTTATATTGCATTTTCAAGAGTTTTTTGTGGTTTGTACACTCTTCTTTGCCCACCCATACTAACTTTTTTATACACGCATTCGGTGATCACCCTACCCCCTTGACTTATCTACAGAAACATCTAAATAGTAGACGTCAAGGCACAAAAGTGGGATTCAGTAGGGGCTTCGTTCCACGACCCTCGATTTAAAAAAGCTAAAAAAAAAAAAAAAAAAAAAAAAACAGACCGAAGTCCGATTCCGGTCCTTGCCTAAGGCCGGTCACCTCACAACCTCAACCCAGCCCTGAATCGTTCGTCGACTGCATCCCCATTTTGGCTGCATCGGGGGAAGACCATTCAGCTCAGAAGGCACAGGAGTGAGATTCAGTAGGGGGCTCGTTCCACGACCCTCGACTTGAAAAAACTGAAACACCCGACAACCCCCCAAAAAACACTCAACCCTCCACCCGAAAAGGAAACGTGGTCGCCGCCCATCACAGGCCCGATGAACCTGATGAACCGACCAATTGCCTAAAGCCAAGTCAAGTTTAGGCTTCAGTCGTCGATTCAGGCTTCAGTCGCCGAGGAAACGAGACCCCTTTTCTTGATCTCAATTTCGACCCCCCCCAAAAAAAGCCCAGAGTCGACTCGTCGACGACCAAATCAAACAACCCGCTTGCCTTTCGACCCCCCCCGAAAAAAGCCCAAAGTCGGTTCGTCGACGACCAAATCGAACGACCCGCTTGCCTTCGACCCCAAGAAAAGAGTTGAACCTTCCCCTTTTCGACCCCCCCAAACGACTGCAAAAGACCTGAACCTACTGCTTTTTCAATTCGACCCGCCCCCCCCCAAAAAAAAGGCTAGAGTCGACTCGTCGACGACAAAAAAGACATGAACCGGCATCCCTTTGAACCCGGTTGCCTGACAGTGGTGACGTTCACGCTTGAAATATCGTGAACTAACAAACGAAAACAACCAAAGGCATTAAACGACCAGTACCTCCGAGCCTGTTTTTGCCGACCCTGAATTTCACTGCGATCCGAGTTTGTTGAGCCTGGGAACCACTCCATTTTCTTTTTGGTACTCTCACGGAAAGAACAAAAAAAAACGAAAAAAAAGAAAAAAAATTGCGGTCGTGAACCTCAGAAACGAAGAAAAAAAAAGAAAAGGAAACAAAGCTTTGGCCGTGATTGCAGTTGCATACATTTTTGGAAGTGATAGTGTGAATGTGCCCTCAATGAGGGCATCTCAGCCCCGTGGCCAGGTTGTCAGATTCCAAAAAGATAATAAAAGGGGAAAAAAATGGGCATATGGATCCGACCGTGAAAATGGCTGGATACATTCTCCTAAGTGCCAGTGTGTACAATCCTCTTACAAAACACAGCTTGAGCAGATCACGGACAGCTTGAGCAATTCATGGACAGGGGATTCATTAGAAACACCCCGCCTTACCTGTAAGGTGCATTCTGTGGAGGAAGATTGTGAGCACGGTCTCCTGGACTACCCAGCCCGACATCATTGCAATAGAGAAAGCATTTTTTTTTCCCCTTTTTCCGTTCACTCGCGGCACTATAAAATTCAGATTTATGAGACATTGTCGATCCTGTGTCCCACCCCCGAAAAGTTCGGGTACTAGCCAAGACATCATAATTTCCCAACATTGGCGAAGGTACTGGTGGTTTAAGACATTTAAAATTAAACTAAAATTAAAATAAATAAATAAATAACTTAAATAAGAAATTAAAATTAATTAAAACTAAAATTAAAAAAAAAAAACTCAAACCTCCCCCCCCAAAAAGACATCAAGCCCCCCCCCCAAAAAGACCTGAAGCCCCCCCCCCAAAAAAAAGAAAAAGAAAAAAAAAATGAAAACACCGAGAAAAAAAATCAGGAATGATGAAAAAAAAAAGAAAAAAATAACAGAATTCGAAGTGGTGCCGTAAAACGGCACAAACGACGGCCAATCAAGAAAGACGGGACAAGAAGAAAAAAAAGGAGGAAAAATAAAAGAAATGAACCCACTTGCCTGGGAGCGGTCAAATTCATTCAAACAAATTCATTCATTCATTCACACTTGTTTCATGAATGAATGGAACGACCGAAACCATTAAAAAAAAAAAAAAAAAAAAAAAAAAAAAAAAACAGAAAGCCACCCCAAAAAAAATCAACCCTCTTCCCGAAAAGGAAACGTGGTCGCCACCCATCACCCGACGAACCTGATAAACCGACCAATTGTCCAAAGCCTGCGATGACCACTCGCATTACCGGTCCGTCTCCTAGCCTCGACCGCATCCTTCCCACCCCCCCCTAAAGCCCCAAAACACCCTCTCGAACCTCGATTAAAGTCCACGACATTTCCCGAACAGGAAAGAAAACCTTGCAACCCAGGTAAGCGTAACCTCTGGCTGTGAAGGGCATGGGCTCGCAGGCTGTACTATGAAGGTCAAGATGTAGAGAAGAGGGGGCGAGGGGGGGGGAGGGAGGGAAGGTGTACAGGGACTAAAGCAGAGTCGAGTGAAGGTGAAGTTGTAGAGGGACCGAAGCAGAGGTGTCATTTTGTTCAGACGTGATAAAGCATGAGAATGACAAAATTTGAAAAGGGTCGAGCCATTCAAAAAGCAGAGATGACGAGACGAACTGCTGGAGGAGGGGGGCTATTCGCCCACCACGTTCACCCTCTCCCCTCATGAATTGTTTTCTCGATATAAGACGAGAAAGCACCAGCATGACAAAATTTGGTGACGCCCCTCTGGGGTACTTTGTTGGGTTTGTCGACCACAAGGTCGCACTTGTTTGTTTAGGACTATTGGGTTTGACCCCTAAGTGGGCATTTGTTGGTTGTTTGGGAAGCCCAAAGGCGACCACTTGTTTGTTTGGCTCTGCCCCTCTTTATTGGGTGAAAGACCCACATACCTAAGCTGGGTACTGCTCCCAACATATGACAAAGTTTTTTTCGGGTTGTTTGTGAGGAATTTTTGGCCTCATGTTTTCATGAGAATGGGCAAGTAACCGTTGTCAATGCGCATTGTGGTATGAGGTTGCGGGTTCAAAACTCAGTGTCTTTGTACAAAAACATTGGCGAACTGCCATTTCGTCAAAATTGACATCTTTTATTTTTTTAACAAAATTGAAACCGAGTTTTTTTGCCAAAAATTCGTCAAAATTTGTTGTTCCTGAGGGTCAGGCATTTGTAAAACGCTGGACCCTCAGGAACAACAAATTTTAGCGAGTTTTCGGCCAAAAAACTCGGTTTCAATTTCGTTCAAAAAATAAAAAATGTCCCATTTTGCCGAAATGCCAGTGGTTGTTGGCGGACATTTACATTATATAACGCATGGTCACTTGCATACCCCATTGGGCTGACGCAGGTAAGCTATTACAGTCACTGCCTGCGCACCACCCAAAGGATTGTCCATGGTGTTGTATGTTGGGTCCTGGCCTATGAGGGGTTTACCTGATACAGTTAGCGGTCTAATAGGGATGCAGGTATGGATTGTGGTTAGACTGCTCAGGTCAGTTGGTTACCTTAGGCTTTGCTTTGGGGGGGCAAGGACCTTAGGTGGGATGGGGTCCCATTCGGGGGGAACCTGTGACGTTCAAACTGACACCATGTGCTGTCTTCCGGTCGGAGTGAGAAACTTATGCGGAACAGGCCCTGAAAGAACAACAAAATCGGGTGTGTCAAGGATTTTTTAGTGTGGGGATACAAACGAAATTGAAATCCCCCGTGTGGTTCCATTTTAGTGACAAATGGTCATAGAAACGCGGCAAAGAAATARCGCTCGCTGCTTTCAAACGTTCATTAATCCAAAAAGTATATCTAAGCTTCCATGCAGGGTACTTGACATCTTTTCGAATGAAAGGGCGGGGGTACGCACTTGGGGTCTCGTTTTCGAATTAAGTCCCGGTGTCATTCGCTACAGAGCTCGAAACCCAACGTGGATGGCCTCAACCTGGTCGCTCTTTCCTTGTGTTCGTCCTCGGCACGTGTCCAGTAGTGGAACCTTTTTTTTCCAATAATGCTCAGTGCGGCGGCAATCGCTACACAGAGTGTTGGGCCAATGAGGTGTCATGACCATCCACGGGATGACTGTCAATTCATTAAAAGGTAATAAGAATGAGTATGGGGAAAATTAGTATCAACAATGACAAAATCAACACCTACAAATCTTGAGCACCTTGTTTCGGGAGGAAAATAATAGCGCCCACCGATTTTGGCGACGACTTCTTGAACGTCTCACTCACATATACGTGTTTTTTCCTCGTTATACGGGAAAGGGCGTGGCGGGGATACGGGAAGTCGACGCCCGTTCGGATCGGGGCAATTGGTCCACATGGCATAAGCAAGGCTGATTGTGTATATCTAATCAATCTGTTATTCAATCAAAGGAATAAACAGACACCTCGTTGTGCATTATCTTCCATCCACTGTGCAAACCGATCCAAGGTGTGAGTCCAATAAGAGAATGTAATTACGATTCCCCTACAAAAATACTGTCTCTATTTTTTTTTTCCCTTCCCCCCGGTCAGATTACTACTCCCCAGTGTTCTAATTAGTATCCCGTGATTAGCACCGATTACTCCACAACCTCCGCCAGTTTTTTAGATTATGAGGTTCTAATTCGCCAATTAAACCACCACTACCCCTGCCGACCTAAAATCGATTTTCTGGCCTTAAGGACCGGGTTCTTAGGGGGGGCGACGATCGGCAGGCGCAGGCGGGTCCGTCCAAGAATTTTCGAGCGCGAACTTTGGTGATATTTTGCGCTCCGAAAATTTGACCAAAAAATCTGAAAATTTGAGATCCTGTAGATTAATTCGTGATCTTTCCAGAAAAAATATTTAAAAAATGAAAAACAATTCTATTTACACAGTGGAGTAAATATCGTATCATTTCGTTACATTTCCATTTTTGCTAATCTACCACGTACGGGCCAACGGGAAAGTAACTGAACTTTCGGTATTTTTTGCGCTCATAAAGTTACTCAACAACTCTGAAAATTCAAGGGTCCGTAAATTTTGTCGCGATCTATATAGAAAAAATATAATTAGTATCTCGTAATTACTCCACAACCTCCACCAGTTTTTTAAATTATGAGGTTTTAATTCGCCAATTAAACCACCACTACCCCCGCCGGCCTAAAATCGATTTTTCTGGCCTTACAGACCGGGTTTTTAGGGGGGGCGGCGATCGGCAAGGGCACGCGGGTCCGTCCAAGAATTTTTGAGCGCGAACTTTGGTGATATTTTCGCTCAGAAAATTTGACCAAAAAATATGAAAATTTCAGATCCTGTAGATTAATTCGTGATCTTTCCAGGAAAAATATTAAAAAAAATAAAAAATAATTTTATTTACACCGTGAAGTAAATATCGTGTCGTTTCGTCACATTTTCCATTTTTGCTACTCTAACACGTATGGGCCAACGGAAAAAGTAACCGAACTTTCTCTATTTTTTGCGCTCCGAAGGTTGCTCAACAACTTTGAAAATTCCAGGGTCTGTTGATTTTGTCGTGATTTATATAAATATAAATATATATATATATATATATATATATATATATATATATATATATATATATATACATATATATATATATTAACCGAGAAATAAATTGCGGGGTGAAATTGATGCATTTTTCAATTTTACCACTCCGCTAGTTGCCCCCACTGTGCTATTGGTAGCCCTCATGGACCTGTGCTACTGGTCCCCCCTAATTTATGACCGGGGGGGTAGTGGTGGTTTAAGAACCGAATCTAGTTCACAATTTCTTGATCCCCAAATCGTAATCACCGTAACTAAGCGAAACCAACATACAAAAATTCACCCTGTCATATCACTAACTACATAACAAAAATGACAACAAAACCGTGTGAAGTTGGCCGTTGCTATCCAAACCCTTCCCACCGATGAGCGGAACGCCGGTGACATGACCAAATCAGGGTCACCAACCTGTGAGATCATATGCAATTCCACTCAACTCATAAACGCGGGTCAAAACATCTCATCCAGCAGCACCAACGCACCAATAGCAAGGGAGGAGCGTAATCAATCGATCCGTTGCCCTAGACACAACACCCCAAATGTTGATGCTAAACACCCCAACCTTTCATTCCGCCGTCAATCAAGCAAGCTCCGAGCACCTCAATCGGCGCCACCAAGCGAGGTCGAAATCCTCTTCCAACACTCGGGTTCCGTATCTAAAACTAGGGGACAACGCCTTTGATTCATTTAGAATTTTGGTATAACAGCGACGTCCATATCTCGCTCGCTATCTTTCCCCACATCACTCTCCTATCCTTCCACAATCAACCAGGATTGTTGACCCCTGTCAGTCGGGACTGGCCCATGGTAGAGGCATGGTAGTGCCCCTCTGCACGTGTCCCCCGCAGTGCCCTCGCACTCTCCACCCCCACGTGCCGCCACCCCACCAACAAGTTCTGGACAATGCCACCTTCATCACAGCGACACCAACGCGATCCCCTATCACCCAGACGCCGCCCCCCTTGGAGGCACTAGCACTGTGTTATCGGTATATTCTAAATTATTATTTTTCCCTTGAATGAAACGAGTGAATAATTGCACTATAGGCCAAGATACAGTTTCGAATTACAGTTCAGGCAATGTATGCAACCCAACTTTCTGGCCAGGTAGGGTGCCCGAAGTGCAATTGCAAACAATATCTTGCCCCATAGTGCAATTATAACTCGTTTTTGTGACTCTACTGAAGTTTCTTTTTCCCTTCTTTTTTTTTTTTTTTTTTTTTTTTTAAGCCCAGGTTGTTGTAGAGGTGGGATACTAGACCCATGACAGTTATCCACAGTACTCGGTCACCCGGTTGTCTAGTTGAATCCCTCTGAAGACCCCACCCACCCTTCTCTTATCATTTTTGCCCTGACGCACCCTTCCCCCCCCTGCCCTACCCTAGTGTTAACCACTCGGGACCATCACCCATTGCCATATTGGCAGGGTGACCTGACCAGACAGCGGTTGCAGGCACCCGGGCTAGGCAGAGAGACCTACCCCCCTGCTCAACCCTGGTTGAAGCAGACACTGTGCAAGCCCGATTTCACGGGGACTTCGGGAGCTACGTATGAACATGCTACTACAGGTCTGCATGAGGGTGCACAGTGTTACGTTATATTACTACTATTGTGTTTTTGATGGCAGAGAGTTGGGGATCCTCTGTTCCCTCGTATAACCCTGAAGCTCGTTCCGGGCCTACGATAAGGTGCAGTATCTCCTGACACCCCCGACAAAGGGCCGACATCCCGTACTAAGGAACTGCTATGCCAGCCTCAACCCTATGCTACGTACTAGGAGGATAGCCAACCCTGAGTCATGTGTGTATTGCAGTGTTCTATTGTGTTGCCCTTGTTTCATCGTATATCCTTGGAGCCCGTTTCGGCCCCGCGGCAAGGTGCAGTATCTCCTGACACCCCCGACATCTCGTACTAAGGAACTGCCATGCCAGCCTCAACCCTTAAGCTACGTACTAGGAGGATAACCAACCTTAAGTCGTGGATCATGGACTATATCTATTGACCCTAGAGAACCCTGTATTGTATGATAAACTATGAGAGCTAGACAATCCTCTGTTCCCTCATATGTCCTTGGAGCCCGTTCTGGCCCCGCAGTAAAGTGCAGTATACAGTACTATACAACCCCGACAAGTCATAATTTGGTATTGAGCACATGACCTCATGTGAATCGTGCAAATGACCTAACCTGTTGACATCCATTGTAAAGAGTCTGAAGTTGTGCTCTACTGGACTCGAGTAAACCAGACTGTAGAAACCACCCAACAGTCGTGCGATCACCTATAGACCAAAAACATTGGGATACCCTACCGTCGCCCAGTCCCAACATACAACAACCGTGAGCTACCCCTTGGGTGGTGCGCAAGCAGTGTCTGTAATAGCTAACCTGCGTCATCCCAAGGGGGTGAGTGTCCAGCCGTGCATCAATCTAACGCCCTATCGGTGTCCATGCGCAAGGCTGCGGATTTGAACCCCCAACCCCATACTACAATGCGCATTTCCAACCGGTGCTCTAACCACTGTTAGCTATTACAGACACTGCTTGCACACCACCCAAGGGGTAGCTCACGGTTGTTGTATGTTGGGACGGAGCGATGGTAGGGTATCCTGATGTCCTTGCTCTATGGGTGGTTACGCGACTGTTGGGTGGTTTGTACAGTCTGGTTTACTCGAGCCCAGCAGAGCACAGCTTCATACTACTTTACAGTAGATGTCAACAGGTTAGGTCATTTGCACGATTCACATGAGATCCTGTGTTCAATACCAGATTATGGCCTAATGCCCCCGGACACTAGTCCATCCAGCCCTTCCTCACGGAGGGACAGTGGGTGGGACACACACACACACAATCAGTTTTATGTATGTCTGTTGTCCTCTTGTTGTCTATCCTCCCTCTGATCTTTTTCTAAGTATTTTTGTTGACCCAACTGAACACCCTTAAGTAGTGCTAAACAGTCGGTGGTTCCTCGTTTGGAGTGCCAACTGCACTCTTAGGGGGGCACTCGGTTTGGGATGTCTGTGTTGCCTGTCGGTGATGACGGATGGTCGTCGATCATCTGAATCTTGAACCTGTCTTGCGCTACTTTTCTCTTCTCACCCTTTGAGTCCAGCACACGACGCCCGGTCGATCCTTCGATAATTCCCGCTCACCAATCAGGTACGTGGATCAATAGGATCTTCCTATTGCGCGACAAATCTGATTGGCTGAACCTTGAGTCTCGACGGATCACCATGGCTTCCACGGAGCGCTCTTCTCAAAGTCTTCTCCTCCTGCTTCTTCCCCTACACTTCGACTTTCCCCCTGCCTTCTCTCTCCCTCGCCCCCCTTCTCGCCACTATAAATTCCACAAACGCGCCCGCAAATCTCTCTTACGTTCTCGACTCTCAAGCCAGCTTCCGGGAAGCAGTGGCTAGGCAGAGTGTTTGGTGCGAGTCGGAAAGTCCTGTCGGGCTGACGATAGGCTGGCCGGTTGCGCGCTCGTTCGCCACGACGGACTGTGGGATCAGTGCGAACCACGCAGAGTTTACGCCAGCGGGGTGACGATCGCAATGGTGAGAGTTAGCACACGACGGCCGGGATCGTCGGTGTGGGTATGAGGATCGATGATTGGAGTTGAGTGAGTGATTGGTCTGGGGCCATATTGGAATCCACAGCGAATGCGCCTTTGTGGTTGCGGATTTCTATCTTTGGCGTGAGTGTACGGCGACAACGCCGAACTTCCTCTTCTCATATTTTGTCCTCCTCTATCTCGACACTCCTCCCTTCTCTCTCTCTCTCTCTTTCTTCTATCTTTGAATGATGTCGAGTCTCGATCTCTTTCTCTCTTTCCAATGGGAATGAGTCTTCATGCTATTCCTGTGTGAAAGAACTTCTTCCGGAACTCTTCTATTAGTTTCCTGGGTAGTCCCCCTATGCAAGAGCCCCGTCTTCGTGTCTTGTGAACGGTGGATGCGTGTGTATTGTTCCGCGATCCATCCTTTTTTCCCTGCGCATATCTCATTTTCGCACCTTCCACATTGAATGAATGTATGGAGATCCGCGGTTCTTTGCGTTGATTAGACGATTGTCGTCGGGATTTTGTCTGAGAATGCAAGAGTGTTTAGATCTGTAGCTCTTAATGTACTGCGCATGCCATCTGCCTTATGTTGCACGACCTCAGCACCTGAGCCACAAGGCGGCCTCGAGAAACAAGGCGCCTCGGATCATCGTCGCGTTGGCTCACTAAACCCGAGTCGCGGGCCGGTCCGTTAGTTACATGCATGATCAAGCTGATGAGTGTTTTTTTTTTCTCTCTCGTGTAGAAAAGGATTGATTGGTTGCGCGAGTGTTTTCTTTTCTTGATGACGTCTCGAGGTTTTTGCAATTGATTGATATGTGGACTGACAAGTACCCTCCGATCGGGCGTCAACCTCCCGTACCTTCCGTATCAACACGGCCTTTTCCTTACAACGAGGAAAGGACACGTGTATGCGAGTGGGACGTACGAGAAGCTGTCGCACAGATCGGCGGGCGATACTACTTCCCTCCGGCAAACCGTTGTTCAGGGTTCGTAGAGGCTGGGTTTGTTATTATCGACACGCACTTCCCACCCTACTCAATATTGCTCCCCTTTAACGAGCTGATCGTCATTCCGTGGACGGCAGTGGCACCCCATTGGCCTTGAACCCTGTACACAGAGTGCCAGCGTTTCGATCGCTACGAAGCAAAGGGCTTCCACTATCGAATACAAAGTGAGGACGAGCATAAGGAAAGAGTCACACGCCTGCGACCCTCCACATCAGACTCAGAACTGACCAGGGAGCGACGACGGGATTTGATCCGAAAACGAGACACGCGAAGCGTGCCGAAGCCCTTCCGCTCTAAACGACGGGCCGCAGCGCGGTGGGAAGCTCGACAATACTTTTTGGATTGAATTTGGATTTTTCTCTTTTCGCGCCGTGCCCGCGTGCGCATTCCGCGACGCGCGAAAGCAACCGACTTACTTCATCAGACCAACACGGGGGATTTCAGTTCCGTCTGTGTCCCCACCATCTGAGTAGATCTCTACTAGGAGAAAACTCAGGGATATGACTACTTTTCTTAATAATTGGTCAGGCAACTTCACATGGACCGGTTTCACAGACAAAGGTAAATTGTTCTACTCTGAAATCCTTTGGGATAGACATGGGATTAGGCCCAGTTGAAGACAGCATATCTGGCAGCCCTGGCAGGCTAAGAGGGCTCCAAAGTGAAAACGGGTAATGCTCCTTGCAACTCCGAGTTTTTCCATGTGTGGTTTCCCGGGTAGATTGTGGGGTCCCCGGCCCGGACATGCAACTTCCAATTATGTAAGGGCCGCTGGGCCCGGTTCCCAGCATGTGATGCTACCCATAAATAGAATGGAGCCTTGGGGAAGGCCTGCGGGCCTAGCTGAATTGGTAAGGCACAGAAGTTGCATTCAGGAGGTCGTAGGTTCAATCCCCATTGGCCTCACGTACGTGCCCGGGCAAGCTTGGTGTTCTACCAGCCAGAGATAAACCCTTGGCCCCCCAAGACAGCATTGGCAGGACCTTGGCTGATGTTGTTGGTTGCTATGCAGCGACAATATTGTTTGAGGGGAAGCGCCATGTGGGGTTGGGTGGGGGTAGGGGGAGGTGCAGTGACTGGCCATTGCTCAGTGCTAGCTCCGCCGATTTCCCCCATCGGCAATGCCTGCCCACCCCTCATCACCGTGATGAGGGACTGGTACAGCCTTGCTCTTGCACCACTGCTGTGGTGCCAACCTACCCCTTAGGTTAGGGAGAGATCCGGGTTGGTTGGTGTTCCCCCATACTATACATAGACTAGAGAGAGGATGAGATAGATGAGTACTGGCAAGACCATGAAAGAAGGAAAAAAAAAGAAAGAAGAATGAATTGGGTCTTCTCTGCATGTGGTGAGTAGTGGAGCGAGGCCCTTTGTTTGCGGGGACGGCGTCCGGGCTCATGGTTGGCATTCGCGTTGGGGACTGGGCCCTGATGATGGGCCTCGCCACACCACTCTCGAAATGTGAGGAATTCTAAAACATGTTGCGGGCGCATCTGGGCATGTTCTAGCAGGAAGTTCATTCTCATTTTGCACATTTCGAGAGTGGTGGTGTGGCTATGTACAATAAAGGTGTTTTTTCGGGGAAAAAAAGAAAAAGGGACAACATGAGAATGAATCTTCCCCTCGAACGGGGAACTATACACCGCCATAGCTTGTTTGATGAATATGGTGAGTGGAGGAGCGAGGCCTTCGCCCCACTACCCAATTTACCCCACCTCTCACCACAAGCACAAAAGACAAATTTACCCCACCTCTCACCACAGGCACAAAAGACAAAACATGTGACGCTGTATCTTTCCATGTTCTGCAGGAAGATACAGTTTCAATTTGCACGTTTGGTGGGTAGCGGAGCGAGGCCTTACGTGTCATCTTTAACTGCGGCCTGTTGTCACTCCGAGTGATAATGCAGCTGACGTGGAGACACGGATCCCCACCCTGGATCGACTGTCTGTTTCTGTGTCAATTCCGCAAGATTCGTCTTTTGCCGACGTGTCTTCAAGGGAAATTGTTAAGATTCTATTTTGGCGTTTTCTGAAAGGCCTGGTGTTTTCTGGAAGTCGTCAAATCTGAGCAAGAAGTCTCGTGTGTTTCTATCATGTTAATCTTTTTTTTTTTTTTTTTTTTTTTTTTT
>BFEA01000093.1:2952267-2971286 GCA_003427395.1 Chara braunii
AGAGAGAGAGAGAGAGAGAGAGAGAGAGAGAGAGAGAGAGAGAGTGCGAGTGTGTGTGTGTGTGCGTGTGTGTGTGTGTGTGATGATGTGTGTGTGTGTGTGTGTGTGTGTGTGTGTGTGATGATGTGTGTGTAAACACACATATGAGGCATCTTCTGCACAGTATATGACCATGCACCGTATCACCACAACACTCCAGGAGGAAAGCACGCCTCTGGATGAGTCAAGTAAACAGACAATCCCCAAGGTCGCATTGTAGGTCCAATTGTCATACAAAAGGCAGAAAAGAAATGCAAGACCAAAAGGCAGACAAACGACACAAGACAGCAAGGCACGAAAGACAATAAAGCAAAGGACATAGGCTGGAGGGCATGGGGGAGGCGGGTGGGCAGACAAACAGCACATAAGAGCAAGGCAAAAACAGGGCAAAAAGTACAAGTCCCAATACACGTAAAGACCGAAAAAAATAAATAAAATAAAATAAAACTGATGATGAAAGATTGTTTCGTCGGAGTTGCACCGACTCATCAGGAGGCTGAACCCTCGACAATCTGCGGAATCTCCGTATTTGATGGTTTGGGTCATGAACCCTTTGACCCTTGTTGAAGGCAGACTGTCCCAAACGGAATGCAGCAGCGAGCAGCAACCCTGTGAAGCACCAGGCAACACAGTAGAGGCAACAAGGCTGCACAACACCGCGCAGCGCGACAGCCGTGCAGTGAAGTACAAGACAACACAAGCAAGGCAACGGCAGTGCAGGGGATGACAGGGCGAGCGGACCGGCAGCTCGGCAACCGTGGAGCGGAGCACAAGGCACCGGCAACAAGGCCACCCAACTACAGGGCACACAAGCTGCAACACGGAAGGCACGGCCAGCGGATGAGCAGCACGGCAGCGAAGCAGCGAAGCGCAAGGCAACACCAGCAACACGGCCACACCACGTAGTGAACACAGCAATTCGCAGAGAGCCGCACGCGAAGCAAGCGGGACAGACAGCAGGGCAGCGGCGGAGCCAAGACGAGGACGTCCACACATCCAACACGGAGCAAAGCAGCACATCACCTACTCACATCACGGGTGAACCCCGCAGACCGGGAGGGAGAAAAACAGTTTCGAGGAGAGAGAAAGAGGACGGAGGGCGCGATGCGGGGGACAAAGAGGAGAAAACTTTTGCATGCGCGGCGGCGTCAACAAAAAGGAGAAAAAGGCACCAAAACAGTTACAGCTTGCCTACCAATTCAAAATTGAAATCACCATATCCGCGCGCGAAAGAGCGACGCGGGAAAAGAAGGTCCTACGCCTATTCGTATCCCCACAAAATTCCGAGAGTTTTCCCCAACGTGACCGAGAACATTCTCACACAAAAAGGACACGTCGAAGTTCCGCCTATCCCGGAATTCCCAACTGTCGGGCCCAATTTCTAGTGCGCTCGCTAAGGCGCACGTAAATTCCTATGTATTTCCCGAAGTGCAAAAAGAAAAAGCAGAACCCGGGAATCGTAAAAGCTTTCAAAAATGCGGCACCCGAAATCAAGAAAACGACACGGGGGTTTTATGGGGTTGGTATGATACAAGCAAAAGAAAGGGTACGAAAGATAGCACGGGTTCGGGAAGTAGTTCGTCACACCCTACCTTGGATCCCAGTATGTGCAGTATAACCTGTATGAAGAAAGATAGCCACCTGGATGAGATTGGATGCAGTCCCAGAGATTTGGAGTTGCGCTGTGACGAATGGTTTTCTGCAACCGCGCGACTTTCTGTGCAAGGCTACTTCGGGGGTTGACCGTCGAATTGCATAGATGCCCTCGCCTTTTCGGAATTGAGGCTGGTATGGTACCACGATGGTTGGTAGTTGATCGCGCCTTAGCGAGCGTTGAGGATAACTGTTGTCATAGCTTCTTTCTTGTTCTACTGTGGGAAATGAGAATTTTGGCACAATCGTCGTGCGGGATGATCTTTTTGAATTTTCAACTGATGTCGAGCCCCTGCGGGCTCTCGTAATTTCTTTTCTTAATTTTTTTTTTGCAATCAAGACTTAGGCTAGAAATTTGCGTGCATCGCAATTCTGCCAACAACTGCACGACGCTTCTTGCTTGCTCGTGCTTTGCCGCGTCAAGACTTGTGCTCTGGCTTTTTCCGCGCCTTAAATCTCACATGTAACGGTAATTCTCTTTTCAATGGAGCGCAAACGTAACTGTAATCTTTTGTTTCTTGACCTTGTCGTCGCGCCCCTGCGCGCACATATTCTTCTCGATCCTATTGACCTAGACGATGCATGACCAAATCGATGCGTGGAGAGTGGCTACGTCCCACACGCCGTGGCCTGGCCATGCAGTCGTAGGCACTTCCTTCCTCCTTCGTCCTTCCAACTCAGGCACAATCCCGGGTATCTCGCGCAAACACTCATGCTATAAATTTTGCAAGCGCGATTAACTTGCTTTCTATGAATTTTGGAGTTAGCGTGGTCGAGAGGATCGGCTAACGAGCAAAAGTCGGAAGGTGAGTAGAGAGTTGGGCGATCCGACGAGCTGGAGCTGGGTATGCGGGGTGGACGTGGGGCTGTGAAGGACTGTGGCGCACGGGCGAACCTGGCTTGCATACTCGGACTAAGCGGGGTGACAACTCTGTGTGGGTGCGAGGTGACGGACTGCCCGCATCGGGATATTGTGAAGATAGAGAGAGAGAGAGACGGGATGTGTTGGAATGGTGCCTTTCTTTAATTTTGCTGAGTAATTTTGATGTCGGACGCAAGTCGTCCACGTTTTACCACTCTCAGACTTTTCGGTTCTTATGAATTGATGTGTGATTCTCTTCCCCCGCCCCTTTCCTTCCTTCTTTGGAATCGTTGATTATTTAGCTGACTGATTCTCCAGCCCATGTATGTCTTCTGATCGTCGGGACGTCTGGAGTTCGATGCATGTATGATTTGACGGTTTTCTTTCTGAACATGAGTTGGATAAGCATGCTAGTTGGTTAGACGCCTCTTTCACCTCACGATCACCTATCTTCGGGCTAACATGCCAATACCCTTTGTAAGGTTGCGAGCTATTGACCAATACCAGCTTGACCGACGGACAGATCGTGTGCACATGGCGCAAGTCGTTCTTGTTTTCGGACCGATCACTCTCGGATTTTTCTTTTCCTTATAAAAGTAGTGTGCGATTTTCGCCTTCGCCTCACTCTTTCTTTGCTCGATTTGTTAGGTCGATTGCTCAGTTCATGTATGTTCTCTGATCTTCGAAACCGGTGAGTTAAATGCGAGGATGTTTGACGTTTCCTTAAATGTAAGTTAGATAAGGATGCTCGTTGGTTAGATGCATGTCTCACGTTGCGATCATCCTTCTTCGGCCTTACATAAAGCAGTTGTTGACTGATGGCCAATAGCAGCCTGACCGCCGGACGGATCTTGTGCACGCACGTGTGAGCCCGATCGAAGAAGGTCGTCACACGCGTGTCTGCAAGATCTGTCTCCGACCAAGCTCCCCGAATGTCTGGACTTTCGCCCCACACTGCAGTATGAATATCGAAATCCCCTTCCGCATCACTCACCGCGAGTGTTTGAGGGATCGTGAATTCCGGGAGTATTGGGAGACCGTGTGTCTATTTGCACGTAACCTCCAGAATTTTCATACTCAACAGGAAACGATCGTCTTTGCGAGTGGGATATTGGTCTGGCTTTGGAACGTATCCCCCACCTCCCCGGCTTTCCCAGCTCATATACGTGTCACATCGTCGCGGAACCCGGAATCATTATTCTGGAAACCGAATTCTCTCCCTATCACCGTATTTTGCCCTTTCACTCCTTGACCATCGACCCCTGGCGGACACTCGCTCCCTACTGGGCCCAACTGCCATGCTCAGAGTGCTTGCATGACCACGATTATCGAGCGTCCGGCTTCATCCGGCGAATCGCTCAGAAGAGGAACGACGGGAGCACAACCTTCGAGTGAGGTCGGCCACCTCGGACTTTGAAACCTGCGGTATCATACGTCGGCAAGTGATCAGCCAGCAATATAGCCATAGCGTCCCTGCGATACACCGGATACGGATCCGACCCAGACGACGGGACCAACGGAGGAGATAGGTCGCTCCCCAAAGCGTAAAACAGGATCCCGACCCACGCCTACCCACTTGCATACGTATCCTTGAGACTTGGCACAAGAGATCTCAGTTCCAACTTGGCACTCCACCCCCACTTTCCTAAAATCATTGGTACACCCTTTTTTTCACACTTCCAGATGCTCTCCAACTCCGACCGGGAAGTCGCGCTGGGCGTGATGTTGGTATCGGAGCCCACACGTGGTAAGCTCAAGGATTGCCAAGCGAGTAAGTTGTATAGATCGATCTGGAGAACAGAGGACGGCCTAGGCAGAGGAACACGCCACAACGTGACCCTATAGCAACTATGAGTAGATCAGCATGTCGATAGGCTGCCAACATGAACGTGAACCCGACACCAAACGTTGTCGAGGCTCTGGCTCCTCGAGTTCGGACACCTGCAACACCTCCGGACTTGTATCTCTTTGATCCCGCACATCATCTGGTCGGGGTATGGCTAGCTACGTTGCATGCGCAACAATATGACAATGACGAGGCGATGATTAACATCCCCTCCCGGTTGGGTGGGGATGCGCACCATTGGTTCAGTACCTATGCTTGGGTGGACCTCCCGACCTTCGAGAGGGACTTCTTACACAGATTCGATTACATACATCCCGAACAAGCCTTCTTTATGATTAAGGATCGAGTCCAAAAGCGTTTCGAGTCCATTGTCAACCGGGAGAGGTGTTCTGCCGGCACGCCGATCAGACCTTGTACCTCACGCCGTGTGTATCACCCAAGGGAGGGTCGGTCGGGGCTCCTGTAACCTGCAAGAAAACAGTTAGTTCACATCCACAAAAATAAAGATCGGAACCGACTATGAACACACCCACGGGCCTTTCATAGACCACTATATGGAAGGGACAAAAAGTATGTTTTCATTTAGTCCAAAACGATCGGGTTCGCTGCGCTACTCCCAACCTCTGCGATAGATCCTGTGTCCAAGTCGGGGAAATCAGTACGGGTCCCGATTGACCTAACTAACAGTCTAGGACGAATGCTTCGCCCGATGGGGTGTCGCCGGTAACGGGTCCGCTGATCCCACGGAATAGTGCTCGAACTCTCAGTGTCTGAGGCAGAATCGAGGGCCCATCGCGGCCATTGATCTCGATCGAGTTTCACCATAGGTCGGCCTTATCACTTCAGGGAAAAGAAACCCCAGCCCGTGACTCATACAAATTTTTTTCCTTCTTTGTGGCTCGCAGGGCCCAAGGTCTTGGCTATGTGATTTCGTTGTCCTGGTCCCGGCCCGATTTCAAAGGTTTAAGTCTGATCTCATTTGTCATCTTGGTCCGAAAGCCTCGGCCTCGTCCGAACTCCCGACCACTTCAAGGTTCTGGCCCAGTGAAAAAAATCCTAGTCTCGACATAAGTCCCGGTCCGCTTGGAGTCCCAAAGTCCTGGCCCACTTGGAGTCCTAAGGTCTCGGCCCGCTTGGAGGGCCAAAGTCCCGGTCCGATTGAAGTCCTAAAGTCCCGGTCTGAATCCCGGTTCGTGTCCCTCCTCCCTGGGCTCAAAGGACCGATTCGTGCCCGTCCGCAGTTGTGCACCTGTCGAGCGCATCGGTCCAGCACCGCACAAGGCAACGGGGGACCCTCCCGACCGCGTCACGCAGGAGTTGGTCTTTAATCCTCGTTGCGAATACATATGGAGCTTCCACAAGCCGCTCCGCCTGAGTGCACCAGCCATACCTCTCGCGATCCCCTACGACAGGATAGGGCCTACGCGAGGCACGACTTACCTCCACCTTACACGAGCTGTCACCTCCCTTCAGTAGGCGTATCCCCGCCGAGCTACCAGTCCACAGTACGAAAGCTAATCAATTGCAATCGCAGAGGTGGACCAGCCGAGGGCGTTTCTCGTTCGCTGTAGCATAGGGGGTACGCGTGATATTATGCCTCTATCGGACCCGCACGTGAACCGACATCTTGGGGAGGCTGAGGTCCTAAGCGCGACTCGTCGTTGGTCGACTAGGACGCATCTCACACGCCACGCGCACACCACTATAAAGAACATAAAGAAAATTAAAAACATGCACACACATATACGTATACGAAACGACATAAAACAAAACAACACGGCCTTGCTCCTAGTCCCTCGGTAGCCAGCCCATAACTTTCCGATGCGGAAATTGGATAAGCGTCGTGCGCGAGACTTAGTATAAAACCGCGCGGACGCAAGGCCTTCTCATATCGACTAGCAATGCATGAATGCGCAAGCAGTCGCGAAGACGACGTACTATGTAGTGCCCATAATAAAGCGGTCCCTCGTGGATCTGAGTACCGCTTATGACACTCAAGTGTCATACTCGAAGTATCGTGAAGGTTTGCCCCTTTACGATATTGAACGGCTGAAGGAATAGTCGTGCGACCTCCGTGGCACCTCCGGCCTTTAGGTTGGGTGTCGAGGTAGGCAGGACAAATAGGCTTTGCGCGGGGGGATATTCCTTCCATGCATAGTCTAGGGCCTGGGATGTACTGGACAAAGACCTCGAATCCCGGCCCAGGACCAACGTCCGACTAAGAAATCATTAAGAAGTATACATTCAGCAGAGGGGTTTTCCTTCTCTCCTCAATCTCAACCCCTAATTAAGTCTTTAATATGCGGGCCCCTCAGGCCATGCAAATACCCGATATAAGCATATATATCTATAAGTATGTACGGGGGGATAAATATGTGACGATCACTTCTCACAATCGCAGTGGGACTCCTCACAACCATATATATATGTGTGATCGCAGGCAGTCCAATTCAAAATCAACACCACAGAATATACCTGCAATCACATCAAAGAGTCAAACAAAAAGTCCACGCACTACACGGAGTCAACTCCAACCAATCCCTACACTCATACCCCTCGCTTTAGCCAAGCAAGCCCTAACCTCTGTCCAACCAACCATAATTAAATACTCAGTACCTTTGTTAAATTACCATTCAATAAAAGGCCAGGTGAAACCTCAATAAAACAATAAAATCACAAGGGCTAAAGCCTTTTAGGTTGGGTATTGAGGATGGATCGGAGTTGGGTCATAAACCGACGAGTCGACAACCGACCTGTTATCAGTGATAACAGAAGGTGATCCTTGTAGGATCAAGCTGAATCTAGTCCAGATTCTGAACCAAACGATCATGAGGACATGTAACACATGACAAGTCAATCCCCAAGCTAGATCTATGAGTCCAAATCGAAAGTAATCTTCATATCATGATTTCATCAAGGATCATTCTACTTAACTAATCCTAAGTCTACCTCTAAGTCAGTGCCTAATGAAAAGGTAGACCTTTGGCAAAATTTTCTCTATACAGAGTGAATTGCTAACATAGCCACCTGTCAAAATATAATCTAACTCCTCTAAACTAAGAGAATTTTGGCAACACTTCCCGTAGGAGAAGTGTCAGTTTCAGAATTTATATCAGCCTAAATATGAAAGCAGAAATAATATTCACCCTTCTAGAGTCAAATTTTGTCTAACTCCCTGAATTAGCAAAAATTTGGGCAGCACTCCCTGTAGAAAAGGAGACTTCCTAGATTTATACTAAGTCAGATATTAACTCAGGAAACACGACCTGAGTTTAACTAATGCAAAATTTAACTAACTCTTTAAATTTGTAGAAATTTCAGCAGCGTTTCCCGTAAAAAAAGTGTTATTCCAAAATTTATACAAAGTTCAATTCAGAATCTAAAAATGACTTTGACTTTTCAAGGTCTAATTTTGTCTAACTCCCTGAATTGGCGAAAATTCGGGCAACACTACCTTTAAAAAATGAGGTTTTTCAAATTTTTACCAAGCCAAAAATCAGAAAAACTATATCTTGAAAAATACAAAATCTGACTAACTCCTTGGTTTTGTAGAAATTTTGGCAGCGCCTCCCGTAGGGGAAGTGACTTACCAAAATTTATACAAGACCAAGTATAAATAAAAGGTCCCAGAAAATGCAGAAATTGACCTAAGTAAAAAAAACTCAGCTCATAAAATGCAGGAATTAAAACTAACTCCTATGGCTCTGGCACGTGGCGAGCAACTAAAGCAACTACCTATCAAATTGAAAGTGAGACTAAGTAGTTGCCGCACTCAGTCACATGCAGGCCGAACCACAAAGGTAAGTACTATCACCATCTCCAAAGTCAGCGCGGGACCCTCCCGGCCGCATCACGCAGGAGTCGGCCTAAATCCTCGTTGCGAATATACATGGAGCTTTCGCAAGCCGCTCCGGCCGAGTGCGCCAGCCATACCTCTCGCGAGCCCCTACGATAGGATAGGGCCTACACGAGGCATGACTTACCTCCACCTTACGGGAGTTGTCACCTCCCTTCGGTGAGCGTATCCCCGTCGAGCTACCAATCCACAGTACGAAAGCTGATCAACTGCAATCGCATAGGTGGACCAGCTGGGGGTGTTTCTCGTTTGCTGTAGCAAAGGGGGTACGCATGGTAATACGCCTCTATCGGACCCGCACGCGAACCGGCATCTTGGGGGCCTGAGGTCCCAAACGCGGTTCGTCGTCGGTCGACTAGAACGCATCCTATACGTCACGTGCACGCCACACGCACGCCACTATAAAGAACATAAAAATAAAGACACACATACACACACATATATGAAGCGACACAAAATAAACAACGCGACAACGCTCCTAGTCCCTCGATAACCATCCCATAACTTTCTGACGCGGAAATCAGATAGGCGTTGAGCGTGAGACTTAGTATAAAACCGCACGGACACAGAGCCTACTCATATCGCCTCGCAATGCAAGCGTGCGCAAGCAGTCGCAATGATGGCGTACTATGTAGTGCCCCCAATCAAGTGGTCCCTCGTGGATCCGAGTACCGCTCATGACACACAAGTGTTAGACTCGATGTATCGTAATGGTCTAATCCCTCACGATATTGCACGGTTGAAGAAATAGTCGTGCGGCCGCCGCGAGACCTCCGACCTTTGGCATGAAAGTCTCGGCAGGCAGGGCAAGTAGGCTCTGCGCGGGGGGAAATTCCTTCTATGCAGAGCCTAGGTTTTGGGATGTCCTGGACAAGGACCTCGAATCCTGGCCCAGAACCAACGTCCGACTAAGAATTTATTAAGAAACATACAATCAGAAAAAGGGGTTTACCTTTCTTTTTTTAATCTCAACCCCAACTTTTACCCTTAATACGCGGGCCCCTCAGGCCACGCGAACTCCCAACATAGGTACACATATACTTTTATATATATATAAGGGGAATAAGTATGTGACGATCACTTCTCACAATCACAGTAGGGCTCCTCACAACCATATGTATATGCGTGATCGCAGGCAATCAAATCCAAAATCCGAACCACACAACATACCTGCAATCACATCAAAGAGTCAAACAAGAGTTCATGCATTACGCCGAATCAACCCCAACCACTCTCTATACTCATACCCCTCGCTTTAGCCATGCAAGCCCCAACCTCATGTCCAACCAACCACAATTAAATACTCAGTACCTTTGTTAAATGGCCATTCAATAAAAGTTCGGGTGAAACCTTAACAAAACAATAAAATCATCAGGGCTAAAGCCTTTTAGGTTGAGTATTGGGGGTGAGTTGGAATTGAGTCGTAAACCGACGAATCGGCCACCGACTTGTTATCAGTGATAACAGAATGTGATCCTTGTAGGATCAAGCTGAATCTAGCCCAGATCTTGAATCAATCGATCAAGAGGACCTGTAACACATGACATGTCAATCCGCAGGCTAAATCTATAAGTTTATGGAGAACAACCCCCATATCACGATCTTACTTAAATCGTCCTAATTAACTAATTCTAAGCCTAACTTTAAGCAAATGTTGAAAGAAAGGTAGACCCTGACAGAATCTCCTCTATACAGAGCGGATTTTTCAAAATTGTCACCTGTCAAAATATAATCTAACTCCTCTAAACTAAGAAAATTTCGGCAGCGCTTCCCGTAGGAAAAGTGCCCTCGCAAAATTTATACCAGCTCAAAAATCAAACTTTTAAATCTCCTCTATACAGAGCGGATTTTCCAAAATCGCCACCTGTCAAAATATAACATAACTCCTCTAAACTAAGAAAATTTAGGCAGCGCTTCCCGTAGGAAAAGTGCCTTCGCAAAATTTATACTAGCTCAAAAATCAAACTTTTAATTTTAGAAAGGCAAAATTTTATCTAACTCCCTGAATTAGTAAAAATTTGGGCATCACTTCCTCTAGAAAGGGATACTTTCTTGATTTATACTAAGACAGGCTTGAACTCAAAAATAAAGTTTGGGTTCAACCAAAATAAATTTTAACTAACTCCTTAGATTTGTAGAAATTTCGGCAGCGCTTCCCGTAGAGAAAGTATTATTCCAATATTTATACAAAGCTAAGTTTATAATCTAAAATGACTTTGACTCTTCAATGTCTAATTTTATCTAACTTCCTGAATTAGCAAAATTTTGGGCAGCACTCCCTTTAGACAAGGAGGCTTCCCAGATTTTTACTAAGCCAAAAAGTCAAAAAGAACTGGCCCCTGAAAAAGACAAAGTTTGACTAACTCCTTGGTTTTGTAGAAATTTCGACAGCGCTTGCTGTAGGGAAAGTAGCTTACCAAGATTCATATAAGACCAAGTATAAATAAAAGATCCCAGGAAATGCAGAAATCGACCTAAGTAAAAATCAACTTCAGCTCAGAAAATGCAGGAATTGAAACTGGCTCCTATGGCTCTAGCACGTGGCGAGCAACTAAAACAACTACCTATCAAACTGAAACTCAGACCAGATATTCATCTCATTCAGCCACATGCAAGCCAACCCACAAAGGTAAGTACTCTCACCATCCCAAGTTTATCTGAACAAACAATAGTTCATGATCTTTCAATAATTTAACCCCTTACACCCACCTTACATAAGGCATAAGGTCAGGACACCCAAACTTATGGAATGTGCCTTACTTAGCCAGACATAAAGTTAGGCCCCCCAAACTTATGGAATGAGCCTAACTTAGCCAAAGAGTATACATCGAACAGAGGGCACAACTACTTCTCTCTTCTTTGAGCATACGACTAGACCATTCTAGTCGCCCTGAACTGTTTAAAATATCCAAGTTATATATATATATCTTTCCTTTGTCTTCTAAGGTTTTATAGGACTGAACTAACTTAAGTTCAACCTGCCCCATCTTATCATCAGTTATATTCTTAATTATACTCTCTTCAAATTATGATAAGTTATAGTCAGACTACCTAAACTTATAGAATAGTCTGACTAGCCTGTTCTTAAATAAAATAGTATTAGAATATAGTCAAATTATAACCTTTGGGTTCCCGCATGTGCGAGGCTTTGAGTCAGACCACCCGAACTTACAGAACAGTCTGACCCTCTTCCTGATTCGTTCCTCTCGGATTCAACTTGTGCGTGGCATTGGGCTAGATCACCTAAACTTAAAGAATGATCTGCCCTTTGTCAAGTTCATTCCCTCAAAAATAAAACAGGAAGAGGTTGAGCCACCTAAACTTATAGAATGGCTCAAACCTCCTCGTTCAGAACCAAATAAACAGAAGAAAACCCAAAATCAACAAGGCAACCAAGGCACCTGAACTTACAGAACGCACTTGGCCCCTGAAAAAATCAATCACAATTAGCCCTCGCAAGTCAGAGCAACCAGATCACCTCAACTTATAGAATGCTCTGGTTCTCAAGGCAATTGCACAACACTAGGTCTCCCCAAACTTATGGGGACTTCCCAGCCTCCAGAGCAATCAGACCACCTAAACTTATAGAATGGTCTGACGCTCCACACAATCCAAAATAAACAAAGCACTGGGTCTTCCCAAACTTATGGGGATCTTCCAGCCTTGATAACCCAGTCAAACCTCACGCAAAATAGTTTCTCATCCTTCCCTTTTCCAAATGCAGTATTTTTTTACAATCTGCTTTCAATCAATCAACAAAATTGAAACTGAGATTTGCATGCACTCCTTTACTTTATTTGATTCATGTCTTGAAAGTCAAACAACAAGTCAAAGTAGGGTTGCACACCATATACTCAGTAAAACATGCAATGGGTAGTACAGATAGGGGTTATAATCTAGGTTTATAGAGGGAGATGGGTGGTTACCTCTCAGTTCCCTGCCTCCAGAACTCCTCCTGAGTTCTAGCAGAGCTCCCGCAATCAGTGGGGTAACCTCCCACGTAGGCCTTGCTGCAGTCCTACGGGTTGCAATCCCGCCTGCCGCCTTCCTCTCAGATCAGGACTAGACTTAGAGTAAGAAGGGCAGAAGTAGGGGTTTCAGACTCTCGAGATACCAGAGAGGGACAACTCAACTCTCAGGAGAGGGCCTTTTTGCCTTGATTCGCCTGTGGACCCCGCAATGATGGCCAAATAGTATCAGCTTGGTCAACTTCTGAAGTCAAACTGTCAATGTCAACCCTCTGCCGACCTCCCAAATCATAGCACTAACCCTATGCTTGTAAAGTCTGATCAGCTCTCCGAGTCCCCGCACCTCGCCTCAGCCCAATCGCGGCTGCACAGCGGGCTATAACAGTCGGCCACAACCAGCGGCAGTATGCAATAGCACGCAGTAGTACGCGGTAGTCAACAGCAGGCAACAACAGTATGCTGTAATCAACAGCAGGCAGCAGCAGTACGTGGTAGTCAATAGCAGGCAGCAGCAGTACGCTGTAGTCAACAGCAGGCAGCAGCAGTATGCGGTAGTACGCAGTAGTACGCTGTACTACGCGGTAGTCAACAGCAGTACGCTGTAGTCAACAGCAGGCAGCAGCAGTAGGCAATCGCTAGTAGTTGGCCACCGTTTGTGCACAGCCGACGGAAGCAGCCGTCATGCACAACCACAAAACAACTGCAACCGTTCATGCACAGCCGGCGGAAGTAGCAGTCGTGCACAGTCAGCAACAGCGACAACCGTTCGCAATAGTCAGCCGCAGTATGTAGCAGCCAGCAGCAATGTGCAACAGCGTGCCACAGTTAGCAGCGGTATGCCCGCAGTATGCAGCGATGTGGAGCAGTGTGCAGCAGCCAGCCACAGTCACCAGCGCCTGCAGATGACAACTCTGTAGGATGACGACCCCACAGCATGCCCAGTTCGCACGCTGCCAACACGGCAGACCGCCGCCAATCTCCAGGTACGTGCCTCCCACCACGAGCTGGCTCACACCCGTTCTCCTGCAGTCGACCGTGGTGGATCTGCAACGTACTCAAGGTAAGTACCTCAATCACTTCCCTCTCTGTGTTTGTCTGCTTGCTCACCCACGCAGATGGGAGTGAATCTTCCACTAGTTTGTGATGGGATACATAGCGGCCTCGTTGAGAGGTCGCACGATGCCAACCGCACCACCTGGCCAACCTTTCTCTCTGGCACAACTGTTGATGCGGGCGGGAGGCAAATGGCGACTGTCAGGTAAGTATCCGCCTCTACCCGTATGCAGCCACCGATGTTACAACCCAACTTGTTCCCCCCCTTTTTCGATTTGCGCCTTCGTTCTACTCCGCCGGTGAGAAGGCTGACCGCGGCGAGGGCAAACGTGCGACCTTCTGATAGGCTACGCCCCCATGACCGACCACAATGGCGGCGGAGACTGTGAATGATCGGGCTCTCCTCGACTACCTACGAAAAGTGCCCAAAATGAGAATGAATCTTCCACCAGAATGTGGCAAGATACATCGCCCTCTTTTTCCTGGGCGCAGCCCAAAACCTCTGTACCAAAAAACTAAGCCCCCACCCCAAAAACTAACCATGCCATCATACTCGCAACGATAGTAAACCCCGGAGTAACCCCTCCCACGCTAGTTTCCTCTTAGATTGGAGTGGGTTGTCTGTTTTCCCGCTCCTACCACAACTTACTTCCCCGACCCTTCATGCATTGTATCTCCCCTCTAACACCCTTCCTACTAATCCGTCTCCGCAACTAACCTCATACTTACGTTCGCCTGGGGCAAAAGCCCCCACCTAGCAACTTAGTTCGCTCGATTTCGTTGATAATCGAGCGAATCGGACAGATCTCGCTCCGCCATAGCTCTTTAGTTCTTCATCTTCGCGCAACCACTTTCCTCTGTGCCAACTAATTCACTAACCCACTACAAAGTCTAACCCCGCCAGTGGACTCGCCCCGGCCCAATACCTCGAATCCGGCCTCTTGTCTACCGAAATCCGTTACGGATCGAGGTTGCCTTGCACTTCCCGTCTCCATCCCTCCTTCATCGCTCGTCTTCTTTCTCCAAACGAACCTGGTGCAAAAATGCGCCCTGATTCACTCCCTCTTCTTATCTTCCTTTCGCCACGTACCAACGCTCGCTATCTCCTTCCCTTTTCGTTACCCCTGCTGCTTACTTCGTCCGCTACTGCTAACACAGTGCTTCGCAGTTCCTTCACTGCCGTTCCCCACCTCGCATCGTGTAGCTCACCGCCCTCTTTCGGCGCTCCCCTTCTCCTACTTCGGTCGCTACTTACTCGTGCGATTGACCCGACTTCCTGTCCGGGTACAGCCTCCCCCCGTTGCTGCCTTTCTCCTCGGCCTATGCGCTCCCGGTGCCTTCTAGCGCTCAGTCAGATGCCCTTCAGCAGCGAGAACGCAGAATAGGAAGCCCGAATCATCGGGCCTCCTTGGTATTTATGCGTGATATCCTTGCTCAGAGGCCATGCTAATCTTCTTTGCATCGTCCCAATTCTAACGGATGTCCCGAAGGACTCTACCGGGGCAATGCCCCGTGATACTGTGGCCACACGGTCTTTGCGTCGGGCCCACCGCTGGAGAGAACCATCGTGACCTCCTCCCCTTCGCTTAGGCTTGATCGCGGACTGTATGCCACTCACTCATGCGCATACCCACCATGGTCGCGCTCACGGACCCTTGGCCCGGACTTGGAACACGTACTGGCCTAACAAAAAAAAAATATATATATATATATATATTAAAAATAAAATCAATAAAAAGTTGAATCAAACGGGTCCGCATTCGGATTCCCCCAGCAAAACTAAGGGAGATAGTTTCGCGGGACCCTCAACCCCTCAGCCCTTCAATGCTCCAATGCTCTTATGCCACCGCCTGCTGGCTTCGATCCCCGTACCTTCACAGCAATAGTCCAGTGCCGTAACCTATAGGGCTAAGCCCAAGCCTAGGATTTACCTGCGCGGATTTCAATAAAAGATGATATGGCACAGTGCCCAGATCTGGGAAAACAGCCCGGGCCTTTATTCCCACCTACAACTGAGCGCGCTGCCGATGAACACCTTCGCAGGCTCGTTCGGACTGTGCCTTGGTTACCATGTATGCTATACAGCATACCATCCCGACCGTTAATGGTAGACATGTCAAACTCAAAGCAAATTGTAATAACCAAGGAGTCGGACCAAACCAAAGAGAAAATCACACGCGCGCCTTAAGACTGCGCGCCCATGTACCCTCTATCTTAGCCAAGGTAAGTCACAGACACGGTCGTGCCCCGCACAGTCTATCTTGATCCAAACTTACTTTCTGTCATTTGCCAAAAAACAGGGCGGATACCCTTGTCAGGGTATTCGCGCCGGCAGCGTTTGCTCGCGCGCTGCGCCCGTTAGCTTGATCCGAAGTTGGATTCCTCCGTAGGACGCATCCGACTTTAGTTCTGCATCTCAACGGCAACGAGTGGTCCAAACCCAACGGGCAACAGACAAGTCTCCAACCGGTAGCCGACCTCCCGCTGCTACTCTGGGCAATCGAATGAATCTTTCGCTAGAACACGAAAAGATACACTGCTAGTTCGATACGCCCCTCTGCCCATGCGCAACCCCAATCCCTGGCACCTCAAAACTCATAACTCCGTCGCGAAATCTGACATAACCATCAAATTCGCAGTGGTCCCGAACCCTTAGCTAGTCCCTCCGCTCACTCAATCCCACTGCGAATTGAACAGCGCCTCGCACCTCTATCTCCACCATCTCTACTCCCCCGACATCACTACGCGCACCGCTCTCTCGTACTAACTTCCTTTCCCCAAATCTAACCTCAAAACTAACTAAACCATTGGACTCGCCCTATCCTAAAACTCCTGCCGCGGCCTTCGTCTCACTTGATTCCATTAGGAGTTGAGTGATATCCCGATTTTTACCTCCTGCCATTCGCCCTTCCGCCATAGCCTCGCGCGACCCTTTTCTTTACTAATCTCTTAATCTACTAACTTTCTTCTAAAACTAACACCAGATTTTAATTCGCCCGACCTATAAACCTCGGATTTGGCTCTTAGTTTGCCGAAATCCGTCGAGGATTGAGTACGCTATACATTTTTCATCCCACCATAACTCATTTCCTATCGTCGCACTCTCTCCACCTCACACGCACCTTGTGCCAGATTCCGTCCGAGTCCATCCGCCCCCCTTCACTGCCTTAGTGCTCGCCTTCGGCTAGTCACCTTGACTCTCGTCCCGCTACTAGTATACCTTTAGTAGACAACGGTCCACAGCGCCTTGCGCAGTTTTTCAACACAGCCTGGTCAGCTCTTCTCTCTCGTTTCAGTAGTGCAGCCTTCGGTAGCCACTCTACGCCGATATCAAAAACTAGTGGAGACAAACATGGACAAAACAGAGTACCCAGACCCTCGCTTGTTTATATGCACTCCCCCGTCTGCACGCGAGTCCGACCAACCTACTCCGAACCGTCCTATTTTTTTTTTAACGGATGTCCCGAGGGACTCCAACCGGGTAATGCCCCCCGATACTACTAAAGGCCACGCGGCCCCTACGCCGACCTACTGGTGACAAACTGCGGCATGTATTTCCAATCGTTCATAGGTGTACCCACCGTATCACGGTCATGGACCCTCGGCCCGGGCTGGGGACCGGTACCGGCCCGAACTTCATGGGAGAAGAAATAATAAAAGAAAAATAAAAATAAAATAAATAATAGGGATACGGCAATGAAAACGGCACGGACCGGGGGCGAGGGGGCGGGACCCATTTGCACTTCCTTGGTCCTGTCAAGCGGGCCCACAACTGGGTTTCCCCAACAAAACTAAGGGGGATAGTCCCCCGAGACTTTCAACCCCTCAGCCCCTTCAACGCTTAGCCGCTCCCGTGCTGCCGCCTGCTGGCCTCGATCCTTGCACCTCCGCAATAACAGTCCATGTCGTAATCTATAGGGCTAAGCCCAAGCCTGAGACCAGCAAGCGCGGAAACCCACATATGAAGCGGCGCAATGCCGCGCTTGGGCCAAAACTCGGCCTGGGCCTCCTACCTACCCCGCAACCATGCGTGCAACCGCCGGGCTTCCGCACCAGCTCACGCAAACTGTGTCATGACTACTGCGCGCGCCATCCCGCATGCCAAGACTACCGCCGGTCAAACATGCGGGACACAACCAAAACGAGAACTTTCAAATTCTTATCTTATTCTAGCATCTAAAATTTCATGCCCCGTGCATCACGATCCATGACCAAAAATAAAAGATCACATGCGCGTCTTGAACTTACGCGCTCACACACACTCTATCCTAGCCAAAGTGGGTTACAAACTTGGCCACGCCTCACGTGGTACACTCGGATTTTAATCCAAACTTATTTTCTGTCACTTGCAAAACCCAGGGCGGATACCCTTGTAAGGGTATTCGTGCCGACAACGGTATGAAGGAGGAGTAGCGAGTGTCGCCGTCTCGGTTGGCATAGAGGCATCTCAGACTGGACCCTCTTCGCATGGGCACAAACGCGTCGTCACGCCACCTTCGATCCGCAAACCATCTGCCATCGACGACTTTTCCCCCGAGGCCAATCGCCGTCATGCCAGCGTTGTTGCTTAGCAGTTAAGGAGGGCAATGGCTATGGACCCAGATGCATGATGTGGCGTCCAGTCAGTGAATTGCCGGATTGTATTTAGAATAATGTGTAACGACAGGCAGGACAAATTGTGTTTTTGTTTTTTTTTCCCGGTGAGATGGGGACTCTGAAGGATTGGTTTTGTGTTTTTTTTTCCCGGCAGGATTCGTTCATTGTTGTACGACTTGCACGGGAGCGTTTTGAACTGTCGGTGTTCGACGGACAGTCTCCATTGCAACAATGACTTGTTTTTTAGTCAGTCTTGGTTTTATTTATATTTTTAGATGGTCGGCAGTCAAACCGTGATCCATTTCGAGACTCTGCCAGGCAGGTCCGCCATGGTTTGGCCATCTGTCATTTGAAAACATAAGTTTTGGAGTAGTGCACGCAGCTTTCGGCATTATGATTTTTGGATCGCAACTGGCAACGTTTTCGGTTGCAAACACCGGGGTGTGTTCCTGACCAACAATATTTGGATAGGCATGTGTTCAAATTATAAGCTGATGTGGCATTTTGTTATCCTGGTACTGTATGCCATTGCTGTAACGTTGTTGCGAGCTCAAAATATGTAAATGTTCAGAAAAAGGCTTTTTTTTTTTTTTTTTTTTTTGCATTACTGTGTCCGTGACCTTGTCTGTGACCAAGAAATCCACTTTCTTTCGCTTTTGCAAGACTGCATCTGTGATACTGTCGGACAAATTGATTTTTTTTTTCCATTCTCTCATGTTACTCCACCGAAGTCCAATTACCACAGGTCATTCCTTACTTTTTAGCACATGTACACATGAAAAAGAGTCGCCAAAAATATTTATTTTTGTCTATGATATGACTACGAAAAAAAACAATGGCACTGCTTGGGGGCATGTGTTCTAAACGGAACATAACAGAGAAGGTTGGCTTGCCTGTCGCCGGTCACAGACACGAATTAAGCTATAAATGGTAGGAAAAAAAAAAAAAAAAATTCTCTTTTGCAAGGATAACCAAAACCCCCCATAGGATGGAAAGACTGGCACAACTTGTGCATTGCATGTCTCAGTACGAAAAGAGAACAGCGAGTCCCTATCTAGTGTGACCTCATAGAAAATACTCTCTCTCTCTCTCTCTCTCTCTCTCTCTCTCTCTCTCTCTCTCTCTCTCTCTCTCTCTCTCTCTCTC
>BFEA01000093.1:3003756-3016337 GCA_003427395.1 Chara braunii
GAGAAAGGAGCCTGGATTTGAGCTCCTCTGGGCATGCACAGACACCCCCCACCCTCCCCACCTCCCCCCCAAAAAAAGAAGAAAAGAAAAAACAGGGCTCATTTTTGTCTGTACGGGGTGCCCTGTGCAGGTGACTTGGCCCGCCTGCACGGCCGGGCGAGCCAAGTGGCCTAACTAAGAGGGTTATTATTATTATTATTATTATTTTACACCTCAATAGTGTTCCTCTTATAAAACATCTAAAGAGGAATACTTGTATGAAAAACCTTGAAGAGGAACACTAATTAGCTATACTAGTTATAGCGCTACAAGCCTACAACCTTTGTCTTACGAGCTAGGATGTCTTTGTGGATGACCGGGCTGCCTCTGGCTGCCCGGAATACGTGGCTGGGAAAGGCCCCAGGCAAGCTCCCGGCCAGGTCCCAGGCAACCCCAGCACCAGAAAAAAAAACAAACTGAAAGAAGAAATGTTCTGTAGAATTCCAATGCAAATGTTCTGTAGAATTCCAATGCAAACAACTCTTCGCTGGTGGTCATCTCAGAATGCCTTATATTGAATCGAAGATAAAGAAACAAATACAAATAATCAAACAACTGTCCTTCGCTACATCCATTAAAATTGAAAAAAATTGGAACAATACAGAGAAGAAGATTAGAATGACCCATGTGCAAGGATGAGGGGAGATAAATTGAGAAAAAAACGGAAGAAAAAGAAAAAAAAGTTTAAAAAACAACAGCTACATGGGTATATTATTCAGTGAAGTGTTACCCTGTGAACTCTTTATTTTTTTCCAATTTATTTATTTTTCAACTTTTCACTCCTTTGTTACGTTTTCGGTCTATTTGGACCAAACAGTCGGGACTCTTTTTTTTCCCAATTTATTTATTTATGTTTCACTTCTTGGGTATGCAGAGTGTTGCAATCGAACTGTGCAAGGTCGCAGGGCTTCTACGCCATGAGAGGTGGGAGAGGTGACAAGCCTTCGTCAAGGTCGTTGGTTATGGTCGGCAATGATGGCTCTTGTCCTTCACGCTGCAACGGGAAGACTGCTTCAATCAGGTGCCACTCTTCATGCAGGTGTCATCACCGCCGCAGCCTGCGACTGAAGAAGCAACCCATCAGTGTCAGGAAGGGCCCGACGGCATACCCCAACAGGAAGGGGTTGGTAAGCCCCATTATAGCCTGTGGGACTCAAGTTGCAGCTTCACCACATGCTGCCGGTCTTCACGAGGAGGAGCCACCTGTGACCCACGCTTTCCCCCATGGAAGGGGGTTTAATTTCGAGACAGGAGCCAGCAGCAGTGCAACGGATGTGACCGGGACGACTCATAACAATTGCAAGAGAACAATGAATCATTTGTTGCTAGAAGCCTTTCGCGATGAAGAACGTCGCCTCTCAAAGGAAGATTTTCTGACATTGTTCGCATATGTCTGTAGCGAGTGCAGCTGGGAGCTGGCCTTAAAGGTACGTTCTTGTGGCAGCTTGTTGTCTTTTGTTTCTGTTTTTTGTTTTTTCTCTCCATTAATCTTTGGCGACTGGCTTGCCGGTTGATGGTCATGTATTTTCGCTTTTCTTGTCCACTGGTTTTACTCACTCTCCACTTGTGCACCTTGCATGATTCATGCCCATGTCTTCTCTCTTTTCCTTCTTCTCCTATAAAACAACATTTATTTTCGCTTTTCTTGTTCGCCGGTGTCGGCGCGAATACCTTTACAAGGGTATCCACCCTGGTTTTTGCAAGTGACAAAATAAGTTTTGACTTGACAATTGAGTGCACCACAAGAGTCGCAGTAGCATTTACTTAGGCCGATAGAATGTTTGACCGAAAGTGATTCTTCCTTGTTGATATTTCAGAACCGGCACATTTGCCGAATAATACTTTTGTCTTTGATTAAATTATGATTAAATGGTATTTTCCTTTGGTTAATACATATGGTTGCGGCGTGTGTGTGTGCGCGGAGGCAGTATTCCTATGGCCAACGTTGGGAGTGGCCGTCGGCACCGCGAAGTTTTAGAAATGTATATCTTTGCCTTTATCTGAAGGGACTTTGGGACCCGTGTAGCACACGGTATAACAAGGTTTTCATGGCGTCTGCCGAGTTCTTTTTCCGTTCTGAAGAGGGCATGCACGAACAAGGTTTGGTTTAGTTAAAGTTGAGTTTTCACCACTGAGAGGTAAGGGAGTGGTTTGGCGTGTCGAATAATGCATGCGGCAGCTATGAGTGGCACCAGGCCCCTTCGTACGGCGTGTGTCGGCGTTCGGTGGCCGAGGGTTTAGCCGGTAGGCCAAGGTGTGGCCTTGGTGTGTATTGGTCGCACCGCGCGCCGCGCAGCACCCGTTTATATGGAATTGCGTGGCTGCTAATGTCAGCCTTGGGCCTAGTATTATTGGTTACGGTGTTAAACTTTAATGCGGGAGGAACAGGGATCGAGGCCAGCCGGCGACGATGAAGGAGCATTGGAGCAGTTTGAAGAAGCCAAGGGGTTGAGGGCCTGGAGGGGCTCTCCTCCTTGGTTTTGTTACCAGCCCCGCCTGCGGGCCCGATCAGCAGAGCACAGGGGTACCAATGGTTCCCTCCCCCTTCCCCGATTTTTCCTTATAATTAGTGCTGGTTTTACGTTTGTTTTTGGGCCCGTTTTCTTGGGACACAGTGCCAGTTCCGACACCGGTTCCAAGACCGGTGCTGAAGTCCAAATGGGCCTAGCCCAGTTGGTACTCTCTTGAACTGCCGAGACACAGAATCGAGTTCGAGTGCAGATGCCATCAGGTGAACATAACAAAATAATTAAGAGTTGCCTGCGATAGGTCAGTTCAACGTTGATGTCTCAAAGACGTCGCCCTTCTTGTTGAACGTGGGGTGGCCGGCACAGCAATTGAGGACTTTGAGCATGCACCCTCTTGACTGACTGTTGGGGGTTTCCACGTGTTCGGGACGCTGAGGAAACTCCTCTATCCTGCCTGTTTTTGAGGCACGGTCCGAGGAGTCAACATGCATGTAAGGCGGTGGGTGCGTGGCGCACAAGGCAGAAAAGACCTGAGTGGCAGATACAACCTACGGGCCCACCCTCCGCCGAACCACAATCTACTAAGAGGGGGGTTTGAGTGTGAGCATGCCTATTGGGGTCGGTGCCGATGCTGGTTCCGGGACCAGCGCTGAGGCCGACGGGCATAGCCCAGTTGGTATACCCCCTGAACTGTTGGAATACAGACCTGAGTTCAAACTCCATTGGAGCAGACGAGTAAAATATTACAATTGAATTATCTTGGGGCCAGCTCGTGGCCGTGGGAATGTCCCAGGACTGTGCCTGCAAGGCAGTTCTTCAGAACATTTGTGAAAACTGGGACGATGCAGAGTAGACTGGCATGACCCCTACACTGGTTTCGGTAATGGCGAGGCAAACCCCCAACCTAGCGTAGCGGGTACACCCATAAATTGTTGAAGTAGAGATCGAGCTCGAATTCGGATGGAACTAGATGAACAAAATTCATGAGTTGCCTGGGGCTGTTCAGGCTGCTTGTGATGCATCAAGGCAGGTGGCCGGCATGGTCCTTTGGGACATCCGTTAAAATTGGAACGATATAGAGATTAGCACGGCCCCTGCACAAGGATGTCACGCATTAATTGAAAAAGGACCGGGCTCGGCCGACTTTCCATTTTCTACTTTTTGTCAAAACTACGGTGTGCACTATGAGTGTGCCATGCAGCGCTGGTTCATTGTTGCATGCTCCGCTATTAGCGTGGTGGCCATCTTCGTGACCAGGGAGCTCGTCATGATTGTTGTTTCGTAGTTGCCGCGCTGAATCCGTTGGGAGCGGGCTACCATCGAGATTAAGGTACTCTTAACCATCGCGAGCACCACGCTCCTATTTACCCGCACACGATGTGCTTCTCTTTGTCATCACATTCATCATGATCTCATTCAGCGTCCTATTCATGGTGATCTTCTTCATCACCATGATCAAGGCCACTCTTTGAGTAGACTCAATGGCTTGATACAAAATCTGAGAGGATTAAAAAAAAAAAAAACTGAGAAGTAGTGAATCTGATAGGATCTGGAATCTGACATTCTCCTTGGACTCTGTGTGTTATTTATCCTGGTCCAGGTCTTCAGATCCATGCAGAGGCAGCGGTGGTTTTCGCCCAACCCTCGGTGGTATGCGAAGATAATTGCAGCAGTGGGGAGAGGAAAGCAAGCAGATGCAGCGCTGGAGTTGTTTGAAGAGCTGCAGTCGTTGGGTCAACCAGTCACAGTGTACATGTGCAATGCCCTACTCATCGCATATGGAAACAGCAAGCAGACTGATACAGCACTAGTTCTTCTAAGGCATATGCGAACTCTTTGTGGATGTATACCTAACACGTCTAGTTACAACACAGTCATGAGCTTCCTGGGAAAGGAAGGAAAGTTGGATGATGTCAAGGCACTGTTCAGAGAGATGCAGTCCAATGGGTGCCAACCGGACACGTACACGTACAATTCGTTGATCGCCGGTTATGGAAGGTCAGGGCAATACGACGAGATGATGAGCGTGGCGAAGATGATGAGGAGCGTAGGGAAGACCTTGGATATCACGAGTTACAACTCTCTCTTTACGTGGCTTGGAAAAGCTGGCCTGCTCAAAGACCTGGAGGTGGTGTACAGAGAAATGAAGAAGGACGGTTGCAGCCTGAACACCCGAACATCCAATACTTTGCTTAACGCATTCGCAATCGCCGGTCTTGTCGACAACATGGAGGAGGTGTTCTCAGAGATGCAGCTGTCATGCCGCCCAGATCGCTTCTCCTTTCTGTGCTTAATAAAAGGTTATGCAACGACGAAGAAGTTGTCGAAGATGCAGGCAGCACTCGATGCCATGTACCGGGAGGGTTTTCAACTAGATCTGGCCTCGTATTGTCGTATTCTGGATGCATGCTTGGACACTGGGAGGAAGGGGATCCTCAGGACTTTGAGAAGGCGGCTAGGAATGCCTGTCGATGAAGAAGGGCTGCCAATCGCTTATGATCAATATCTGAAGACTTGGGTCGTTGCCTACGCCAAGGCAGGGGACATAAGGGAATTACAATCCGGTTTACGGGAGCTTCAGACGTCCGGTTTGGAATTGGATCAAGTGGCTTACGGGGCGATCATCGATGCTTATGGAGGAGCATCCCTCTTTGCAGAGATGGAGCAAACCTTGGAGAAGCTGCTTGAGGTGTGTGAGAATGGGGGTGACCGTTGTTCAGAGAGTTCGGTGCTCGTCAGGGCGATGAATGCTGTCATCGGGGCGTATGGGAGAGTGGGCAAGGTAAAGGATATGGAACGGTGTTGGGAACGCTTGAAGGAGACTGGGGTGAGACCGAATGCAGAGACTTTTGTTGCCATGCTGAAGGGCTATCTGAAAGCGAAGACGCACGCGAAGATGGAGGATGTGCTCGAGGTTATGCGCCAGTCGAACATCGCTCCCAGTGAGAGAATCTACAACCTTCTTCTGGTTGCTTACGGGAAGACGGGCAACGTTGCGCAGATGGAGGCTGTGGTTCGAGAAATGAGAGCCGCGGGCGTTGCGATGACAGAACCTGCTACGTTCGGTTGTTTGCTGGGCTCCTATGTAGCAGCTGGACGGTACGAAGAAGTCCCGACCGTCTTGAAAACAATGGATGCATGCAGATGTGCCCCTGATGCACGCATGTTAGCAATGCTGATATCGTTCTCTGCAGCGTGTAAGCGTTCAGGAGATGCACAGACAATCATAGCGTGCTTTGAGTGGCTTGCGAGCGGACGATTTCATGTGTTCTACAAGCTGCTGCTTCTTCCAAGTCTTGAGGTAGGTGGCAGATTGCCAAGAAAACCTAGGTCGGAATTGGTGCAAGAATCCAACGGTTACGATGAAGACCGACACCAAAGACTGCAGGATATAAAATGCATGTACCACTGTTTGCAGGATGCATTCGGTAACGATAAACAGTCAGTCATGGGTGTTTGTCATGCAGTAATTGAGTTTGCTTGGATAAGGGGTCTTCACCTGCTTGCCGCAGATGTGGTCTTTATTGGTGTCGAACGAGGGGTCTTTTCGGAGGACATGTATTGCACGGGGAGTGGAGCATGGCTGCTCGATCTGCGAAGGGCCTCTCTCGCATCAGCTGAAGCGTTGTTGATGGCATGGTTTGCTGACATAAAGCAAAAGACGGGGAGAAACGTAGTGCCGATACCAGCTGTAGCGCAGGTGATAGTAGGTTGGGGCAAGCTTAGCAGAAATAATGGGCATTCGCCGTTGAAACAGTCTGTGAAAAGGGTTTTGGATAAGTTGGGCTCCCCTTTTAAGTGTCCAGAATTTAGTGGGGGTTGTTTTGAGGCTCAGGGAACTCTGGTTCATGACTGGCTTGCAGATGTGAGTCTCTCTCCCATGATGGAAATGATCTGGAACGAAAAAGAAAGTTTCTGTGAATCTGTGCTGATGAATGAATGATCGCTACACTCGCATTCTGAAAGCGAAGAAAGGTGTTCCTGAAAGTTTCTCTGCCGATGAATGAATGATTGCTAAACTCGCATTCTGAAATCAAACAGAGGGAATCTTGACTGCTACATGATTTGTGTTCACTGTAAAGCGATAGATACCCTGCTGACAGACTGGAGGGTGTGGCGCTGGACAGAAATTTCTGGCGTTGTAGCGAGGCAGGCCCAGGGAGTGGCAGTCCAAAGAGGATATGTTGAGGACAAGTGGTATGGTATGCTTTCATGCAGGTCTTTTTTTTTTTTTTTTTTAGGCCCCTGCCCACGCAGATCTCAAGATATCAACCGACTGATGAGTTAACCGTCGAGTAGGGAAGTGGTCGGGGCCCACCTTAGTGTATTCGTTGGCGGACAGTGGTTGGTGCTCACCCGTAACTGGGGTTAAGGCGGGTTATGACTTACAGCGTCATCACGTAGTAAACCACAGCACCGTTCCGTCCTTCTTTGTACATGGACAAATCAAAAGATGGTAGGCATCCAGCTGTCGTTTCCAAAACAAGCATAACAACTTGCAGTAGAAATACATGGGTGCGTAAAACACCTAAGTACATCGGATGTTTTATGCGTTATGCACCCATGTTTTTTACTGCAGTCTGTTATGCTTGTTTTGGAAGTGACAGATGGATATTTACCAGATGGTGATTCGTGCTCTGTCGTGCTCGCATTTGTATCATTTGTCATGCCTGGGCTTTGAAAAGCTCATGGGAGGGTTGCAGGCCGTATACTTGCACGATGTGTTCGTCTGCAGGCATGGGTCTGTTGTTTGTGTCTGAAGCGATGCGTTATGTAGAAGCTGGTCCTGTATTTGATCACGAAAAGAAGTGTGTCATATCTGGGCTTGGAACAGCTCATGGAAGGGCTGCAGGCAGTGTGCTTGCAGGATGTTTTCGTTGCAGTCATGGGTCTGTTGTTAGTGTGCGTATTGTGTTTGTGTTAGGAGAGAGACGTGTTATCTAGACTCTGGTTCTGTACTTGACCATGAAAAAAGTGTTGTGTGTGTGTGTGTGTGTGTGTGTGTGTGTGTGTGTGTGTGTGTGTGTGTGTGTGTGTGTGTGTGAATTGTCACCGAAACAACCCGTTTTTCTTTCCCATCCAGATCATTGTGCAAGGAATATGAGCGAGAGCGATAGACAGAATTCCAAATTCCAAAATCACGCTGTAGCCCAGATAGCCGTGTACCAAGCAGAAAGCACAATGCACTGAGTTATCAGCCAAATAAGAGCAATACAATGAACTCAAATGTCAATGTCGATACTCTCTCGCCACACCAACATAGTATCCACTGCCGCTCTTCTTGATTGGCACTCAACGCGCAGCCTATCTACTCGGCACCTTCACTAGCCTACACGACGTTCATGCAACAGGAATCACTTCGATGCCGAAGACCAAAGTACAAGCCGACGACGCTCATGTAGATTGCCACCAGTACCAGGTACATGCCTCTCTCTCCTCTCACATCACCCCTTCACTTCCCTCAGTGTGCATCCCCGACACCCATGGACCACCATCACCATCACCAGCCTCCGCTGAGCAAGCCCGGCTATGGCTACTCAGCGCCTGCTGCAGCAGCAGCGCCCAACCCCACTGCGTCCGTGTGCGCCTCTTCCAGCCCTTGGCCTATCAGCGGCCTCCAGCGCTCCAGCCAGCAGCGCTGCCGCTAGCAAGCACACGGCCAGAATATCCCTGGCTGCTGTGCCCACTTTCCTTTATGGAAAGTGAGCTCTGCTTTGTCGAGCTCTGGGCCTGGCTGGACGAGTTTCCAGTCGCTTCCAGTCGGGTCCAAGTGTCTACGCCCAGGCCCCCAGTTGCTGTTACGGGCCTGGGCCCGTTACAGTTGGGCACGCCCAGGTAGCCCACGAGGCTACGAGTGTTCGCCATGATCTCATTGGCTGCTGGCCAGTGTGTGACGAAGATGCTGCATTCTCATTGGCACGCGGCCGTTCTGTGATGTGTCAGCCTCTGGTGGCTCACGCCCAGGGCCTCAACTGTACGTGCCCTGGGCTCAACTGCCTCTCGAGCTGCTGCTTCCGGATTGAGCCAGGAAAAGGCTCACGTAACCCTGTAACCAACTGGCATGCTGCAACTGTCTGATACTCCACATGCAGAATTGAAAAAAAAATATTTGAAAAATAGGCCTCTCGTAAATATGCTGGCCCGCCTTCACTTAGGGCGGGCACAAGTCTGTATGGGGCCTCAGCCAAGATGTGGGTGAGTCTTTCAAGGGCCACTGCAAAAATTCAGGCCCGCATATACATTCCAACAGCCCTTTAGCGCGGTCACACTGGTCTGTACCCAGGCCTTGGCGCATATTTGCAGGCCCGCCTTCACTTAGGGCGGGCAAGGCCTTTCCCAGCACTGTCGAGGGCTCAGATCCCCGCAATTGTTTGTAATGGGCACATTTTCATTTTGTTGGCAATGCTGGGTACTTGTGAAACAGCAGAAGGTCAAGAAGCGAATTAGAGGTTGGTTTTTGTGTGCATGCGTGTCTGCGTGTGTGTGTGCAACCATGATTTTTTGGGACGAGTACTCTCATTGCATTCTTTTTTCTTTTGGTGGACATAGCGTGCGGATGGCTGCAGACATGCATCAGGTTGCGCTTGTACAATGGCGGTTCAGGTGCCATCGTGCTTGCATTCATATTGTGTATGATGGTCGTTTGTTATGCCCGGGCTTTGGAAAGCTCATGGGAGGGCTGCAGGCCGTATGCTTGCATGATGTTTTCGTCTGCAGTTATGGGTTTGCTGTTTGTGTTTGTGATTGTGGCTCTGTGTTTGATTGTGAAAAACATGTGTCACACCAATCCGGTGTGTGTGTGTGTGTGTGTGTGTGTGTGTGTGTGTGTGTGCGAGCGTGCATGCTTGCGTCTTCCTTGGCCGGCGTTCTGGCCTCCGTTGGAATCGAATATTGGGACTTCGATAGTCAGGGTGCTTTTAATCTCTTGTTTTCCCTTTTCTTTGAAAAAACTCGGCACCCTCCTTCCTGGCCCCCGTGTTTTTCCCATACTACCGCTCTCATGTTTAATGCACTGCCCCCGCACACAGACAATATTGATAGGATTGGGCGGGATAAACCGACAGCAATGATGATGCTTGATATATTGTTCGGATCTCCTATTGCACACACACACACACACACACACACACACACACACACACACACACACACACACACACAGAGAGAGAGAGAGAGAGAGAGAGAGAGAGAGANAGAGAGAGAGAGAGAGAGAGAGAGAGAGAGAGAGAGAGAGAGAGAGAGAGAGAGAGAGAGAGAGTCGGGCTGCGGTTTGGAAGTTTGTGTCTGTGTGCTGCGTACGCCATCGGTGCACGTGTGTGTGCTTTTTACGTTTCCACCACAACAGCCCCTATTCCACCCAGATGAGTAGATTCGAGTTGAGCCAGCCCAACAATAAAGAATTCACCTCTTTAGCAAGCAACATGAATCATAATAGAACCATTTTGAACCGTGTTTAGTTGGGGTTTCCTTGGGGCAACAGCTCCTCCTTTACTATGCCTCGCACATATAAGGCTGCCCATGTTGATGGTGGTTAAGCGCCAGCTGCCCACATCCCCATGTGCCTTAACGGCCCACTTGCATGATATAACAGGAGGCAGGGTAAAAGGGAAGGTATGCTCCTGTGCATTTCTCTTCAGATCTTCATAGTCCTGTTCATTTCACTTCAGATCTTCAGCTTTTGCTTAGTGTTTGTGTTTGTCCTTCGTCTTCATACTCCTGTTCATTTCACTTCTGATCTTCATATCGTCTGTTCTCTTATCGATGCTCATTCATATGTATTTGCTAGTATAGCACAAAAGGGGAGGGTGGAGGGAAAGGGATAGAAGGTGGAGTTCTATAGGAGCGTGGGGTAGGGGGAGGTGGAGTGCAAAGGGCAGGAGAGAAATATGTGAAAGGGCATGACATGCAAAGGACAGGGGAGAGGTATATGATGACTCACTGCTGGAACAGACTACTCTGGAATGGCACATGAGGTCAGTTAGTGTTTTGGGTTGCATAAGATTTCGAGTTGAGGAGCAGCTATTGCCTACGGTGAGTGGCCACCCCTGGTCCCCTACAGACCGGACAGGACTGATTTAGGTGTGGACTGTAGAAGCACCGCATCCAAATTTCGCAGTCACAGTTGCTGCATCGAATGGCGCGGCCCAGACAGATGTCACAGGCTATGTGGATCCTACATGCTGGGAACATGGCGACACGTCGACCGCAATTATAGAGGTATTGTCGTTCTAGCCCGTCTACAAATAGGACATGACGTGTGTCAGGGTGAGGGTGATGTACATGAGGACAGTACTGACTGTCGTCGTACGTATGAAAGCAAAAACTGGCATGGACTATCCTCACGGCACAAGGCATGCAAACCACATGCTAGTTGAATCTCCGCCGAGTCATCAACAAAGCGGCATGGAGCATCTTTCTTGGGTTTCGACAGGGAGGATCGGTCCAAAGCAAGGGTGTTCAGCTGCTGCAGGATTTGGTCCGCAACAGCTCGCCCTGGTGGTGATAAACTATCAGCACATCGCTCTGCACTGTCCAGGTGGTTCATATAGAAGTCTATTTTCCTCCTCGGGCTGCTGTGTCTGTCGTTCGTCTGGCAAGGAAGAGGAAGATCCGTCTGCCGTTGCGGTAGGTGTATGACCATTACTGCATGTGGGACATACTAGGAGAGAATGTGGCGGGTGATGACAGCGGGGATAGTCCACGCAGAAAGACATATACTTTGTATGAGAGCTTTCTGGAAGCATTTACGACACATGGCATGTTGCTGACATGTCATCAGTGTGGAAGGCTGACGTGCACAGTTATTTAAGCACGGCAGATCAAAGCCACAATGGCATGCTGGGCAAGTAATCAGGGGGTGGGGGGGGATGAGGGGGATGATCACAAGACAAGGGATCAGTGTTTTCGCGGCAGAGGTTAGCAGCGACCATCCCTTCATAGTGTTTGTAGCAGAGGTTATGCCGTGTACATGCCAACCAAACTGTACCTTTGCGACGACACAATGGGAAGGCACAGCCACCATCCTGTGGAGAGGTCCCTTCACTGTTTGTGGTAGAACCAGCCGGATTACTCTCCGGGGGGTGCAGTGGTTGCAAATGCACATCGCCATACTGTTCCTGATTGACGAGCCAGACTGAGACATCTGTGTGTGTGTGTGTGTGTGTGTGTGTGTGTGCTTGCGCGCGTTGTCATGTTCATGATACACGCTCCAACAAAAAAAGCACGCCTGTGCCCAACTGTTTCATCAGACTATCTTCGACACATCAGGCATGTGTGTGTGTGTGTGCTGTCCAATCCGCTATACCCAACTTAACAAAGAAAGCATGACTGTGGCAGAATCATTTGTGGCATATGTGTGTGCGTATGCTGCATACGTGCACAAACGCGTGCACACGGGTATGTGAAACATGCATGTGCCGCCCTCGCAATATCAGTTGCCGTCCCCATCGTCGTCCTCCTATGCAGTGTGCAAAACGCTTCCAAAGCCATCCAGTACCATGTTCCTTCCCCCACCCCCCACCCCCACCCCCTCTGTGTTTGGACGTTGCTACTGCAGCCCGCAGTATCCTCTTGTCCAGTGCGGCCTTTTCCCTCCGTTGACATCGAGGACGAGCTTGCCCACCTGGCTCCCTCTCCCCTCTGATGTGTGGACAAATGTTGCATACCGTAATGGTGCAGACCAGAACAAGAACCGACCTCTCCCTCTCTCACAATGTCATAGTACAGGATAGCGCAGCGGAAGGCTAGAATACCAATGATCAGACCAATCAATGTCGCAATGCAGACCAAACATACATCAACATCATCACAAGGTGTGAAGGGGCCTGGCGCTCACGCAGGAAGAATGCGTCAGTCCCAAACCATCATACACAGATGAGGAGGAGGGGAATCAGACGAAGAAGAGGGGGAAGATGGGAATGGCGTCATCACCAAGTCTTCAATATAAGCCCCTCTCACTTTGACCGTCTGACATATCTCAAAGCGAAGTACCGTCAAAATACATCCCGCAACACAAATAACAAGAGTCTCAGAGCAGATGGAGGTGCGTAAGGGGATGCAGGAAGCCGCTAGCGC
>BFEA01000093.1:3016669-3028652 GCA_003427395.1 Chara braunii
ACTGTGATAACCTATAAACAGCAGTTGGAGGAGATGTTCGCAGCGCTGTGTCAAGTGAATGGAGATTTGCCACACGATGTTCTGCTGGAGGGAGAGGAAACCTACGATGGTTGGGATGATGAGCTTTATGAGCTGATCTCTTTGCCACAGCGGGATGAGATTGACAGAGCGCGGGCGATCGCCGCTTTCTACGACTGCGTGGAGATGCTGCAGCAGGTCAAAGACATGTTTGCTGGCCTTCTAGCGAAGAGACATGCGGGAGGTTTGCCAGGTAGTCAGACACGGACAGCATCGACAGCATCAATATCATTGATAACATCATCAATATCACCGATATTAGCAGCACTGCCATCGACCGCAGGTACATCATTGGTGGTTGATACGGCTTCATTGCCAATTGCATCTATCGCAGTGACTGCATCATTAACAGCATCTACAACAACATTATCATCAAAAGTAACAGCAGTATCAGCAATGGCTACACAGTTAGAGCCCACAATGGCTATGCTGTTAACTACAACATCTATGGAGGTGGCATCATCAAATGATCCTGGCTGTGTCTGGCAACGTGAGATGTTTGCGCAGGGTCATGCTCCACGGGGGTTGGAAGAGGGGCTGCCCCCTTACGTGGAGTTCGCGGATCTGAAGTTGGGCGGCCGCAAGATCCTTGAGGAGGGACAAGGGTTTGGCGGGTTTGGCAAAAATGATGATGAAGATTTCGGGAATGGCTTCTGGGCCAGCTGCTTCATCGTTGGAGATGCGGGCAGGAACGATGATGCTCTCCAAGACAAGAACAACAACAAGTGTGATGCAGCATGTATCGATCTAATCAGTAGCAACAACCAAATTGCCGCCGATATTGGGGGACTAGTGAGTGTGAGTTGCTTGGCTTTCTTTCTGCCTCCCCTCGGGCCTGTTGTGGGGCATGATTGGGGTTGGGGGCGAGAGGGGCGGGGGATCGTATTGCTCTGCGAGCAGGAAGGCCAAGCGGGGAGGTGGGAAAGGGGCGGGGCATCGTGTTGCTCTGCGAGCAGGAAGGCCAAGCGGGGAGGTGGGAAGTGGGAGGGAGGCGTGAAGGGGTGGGATAGGGATGGGTTTCATGTCCTTTTCCTCGGGTGGATTGGCCGATTGCGTCGGCTGGGTAGCTGATATAAAGCTTTGTCTCTCCGTGTGAGGTCTCGGCTTAATTGCTGGAGGTGCGATTGATTGTCAAACAATTTGGGAGAGATGATGGCATCCACCATAATAATTGTTTGACCTTGTCTGTCTGGTGGCGGTTTTCGCTCACGATTTTGCTGCCGGTGTCTGGTATCAACACATAATTCGCGATTCCCGGAAGTTGGAGGTGCTGCCACGTGGACACGAATAGTGAGTGGTTGTGTGGCATGAATGTGCCACGTGGCGGCTCAGGTGGTTCACTGCTGTGTTTGGATGCGGGATCGCTACAACTGTATTTCAATTTTCCTATTCTGAATATCCCTTCCTCTCGTAGTGTTTTATGGTCTTCGTATGACATGGACGAGGGTTTCAGAATAGGTATAAGTTTTTAGGTTGCGATGGGCGGTTAATCCCCTCGGAAAGAGGGCAATCAATGCTGCTCCTTGCGTTGAATGGTGCGTGCTCTCGTGTTGCCACTACAACTGGTTAGGATGAAGGTTGTGACACATGGCACGCTCGTGATAATTTGGATGTTTGCAGGGACGCTGGACCCGATTTCCGGCAGGTGTTGCTCCCCACCAGTAGATGGACCCTTCCTGAGCGTGCTAGCAGTGTTTGCTCTTACCAGCACCTCTAGCATGCACTCGGGCTGTTTTTGGTAAAAAAAAAAAAAAAAACATTTGAGGGTCCGATCATCAGACTTCGTTACAACACCCTACCATCAGATGATCCGACATCATGGGGATAAAAAAAAGCTAGAAATATATTTTTTTATTTTGTACGCTCAATTTCGTGAATTAAAAAAAAATTGGCAGTTTTAACATAAGGTCAGTTAAAGGGAAAACTTTTCACAACGATGGGCTAGCTATGGAGCTGTACTTAGTTATTCATAACGAGGCAGGGAAATGTTTAGTACAAATTTATAGCAACATAGTGATCAGAGGTAGATTATTAACTAAGGTAGATTATTAAGTAATGTGTGCGAATGAATTATCTCCTCGTTGTTTAAGAAGAGCATAAGACTCAATTAAGGAATTGACGGCCAATTTCGATGTTGAATGTGTCATATAACATACGAATCAAGGTTTTGGATAGAAGACTGGGCAGGTATCTCACCGAGTCAGTGCTCTTAGATCACTCAGTTAGATCATACAGTCTTTGTTCGGGACCGCTCGATCGTTGACATTGAGTCTCTAGAAGTAATCCACAAAGCGAACACGGACATCTTCGTTTTCTTACTTATCTTATGACATACTCACACAACGGTGGCATAGCATCAAAATTGCAAATTATGGCCATGGAATTCTGATTTGCATTCATTATCACCAAGCAGTCTGGAATATCGTTTGTAACAATTCCTTCAAAGCATTTTTTCATTTTTTTATAACGCGGCACCTTGCGAATATGTTGTGCTGTATCTAAAGCTTTGAGTGATAAGTTTTCAAAGTGTTGAAAATGCGCTTGTACATGAAAAATGTGCTTCCAATTGGTTAAAAAACCTCCAATCCATTTATGATTTATATAACTTTGACATGTTTCTTTTGCCATTTTCTGAATTATTTGATTGTTTTGTGGATTAGTATTTACACAAATTTTTGGAATGTCACCCCGCCTTGTCGCATAGCGGCAACAAATCACAAAAGATGCAAGCCGGAATTTCTGGCAATTGCCAAAATTGAGCCTCGCGTGGTTACAGAGTGTGAAGTCCAAATCCTTCAACTTTTTTTTTTCTCAACAAAGCTCATTTCGAATTTTCTTTCACAAACTTGTGAACTGGAAAATAAAATTTGCTACCACCTCCAGCGGTGGTAGCAAAATTCTCTTCCCCGCGGTCTGCCAGGCTGCTTACTTTGATGCCCCGCTTGCTGCTTTTGCCACTTTCCTTGCCTCGTGCAGCTGGCTCAATCATCAATCAAATTTTAACTATTTTTCCATAAAAGACCTTAGTGTGAGTAGACCCTTAGTTTCGTTACATATCATAATTTTCTTATTTATCTTAGTTTCCTTACTTGATCTTGATAAGGCATATACCCCGGTAAATTGGTTATATCATCAACTTATATGTCCTAACCACATTTAAGTGGACATCATTCGGTAAGGAGGTTTGTACTTGGGTTAAAGCGTTGCACAATCTGACTATATCGGTGATAGTGAATAGCAAGGTCTCCAACGGATTTCCTCTGACTACGACGTTGAGGCAAGGGTGCCCCTTAACCCCCCTCTTACTTACGCTGCAGATGAAAGGGTTGCTAAATAATATCCAGTGGAATCCTTCCGTAAGCAGAATGCGGGACACACAAAAGATAAGGTTACAATATTGATTAACGACCTGTTTCTTGTTGTTGAAAACACAACTCAATCCATAAATGCTCTTAAGGCATGTCTTGATGAATATTTTGCCCTCTCAAAAGCTTCAATACACTGCCATGAATCGATATTTTTACTCCCGAAATAATTATAGACCAACAATATGATGATTGGTTTGGGTACTCATTCTTGGACAACTTCTATTTTCATACTACAAAAGAGCAAAATCGTGTTTTCTTCAAAATTTGCCAGTCCAAGAATGATTAAACTAATACCCATTTTGTTTAGTGTTATAAGCGCACTGTTGACGTAATGTCTTAATTTTTGTGCAAATCACTTTGTATATGTTTTAAAAACTAGCACACTAAGCACGAAGTACTATTGTTTTTTGAACAAGCGATGGTTTTCAATTATTTCATAGATAATTCAAGACGGTAACTACGATGCAATTTCACGACAGAAATTATTACATAAAGTAGTAATTTGGGGTAAAGTCCCCCACCTATCTCTATATTTAGGTGGGCCATGGTGATTAATGAGGCCTTGTTTACCCTATTGTGGTTTATTGGATTGTTTAGGTATTCGGTAAACACCTCTACTCCAATATAAGATAAAGAGCAATGTTTTTTTCATGGAAACCGTTTGCCGAAGAAATAGATAGTTTGTTTTTGAAAGTGATATGGGGAAAGGTTTTGGCAACCACGTGAGGAAGGCATCTTGGGGATGAAAGACCCAACAAAACGGAATGAGGCTATGCTATCGTCTTCACTCGAATAGAACGTCTGATCAATAAACCATCCAAGCAATGTCAGACTCATCATCTCAACATTGGTTCCTGTTGGTCAATCGTGTAGGAAAGGTGGCATAGGGATGAAACACCCAACGAAATAAAATGACGCTATGTAGATAAATGGATCGTCAAAGCAGTGTACGACTCACAATCTCAGCATTGGATCCTCTTTGCCAATTGTGTGAAGAAGGCAATCTGTAGATGAAACACCCAACAAAACTGAATGAGGCGGTGTTGGTTAAGTGGATCATTAAGGCAATGTTCGACTCACAATCTCAGGATCCTCTTGGTGGGAGCATATCTTGGCAGAAGGATGGAGCCTACCAAAACCTCGAGATTTTTGGGCATATCTGATGCTTTATTCGTATCCTATAAACAAGTTAAATCCCTCTTTTAGGAAGCAATGATCAAAGTTTGGAAAAAAAACAGAAACTGTATATTTGGGTGGAACCACCTACGGAAGTAGACGTCATATCTCAACCGTCGTTTGAAAATATAAGGAGTGTAGACGATGATTGGCTTAAGGTTGAACCCCCACAAAAGTTTCGACCTTTCTTGGATTTGGGAAGGTGCAGTGTTCTCAACATCCCATAATTTTGGAATGAAATGTGAGAGGAGTGTGAAAATCAAGAAGGACAGGCTCAATTTGTTTTTTCAGACGTGCTGGTGGTTTAAGGGAGAAAAAAACACTCCTGATTGCAACCATTCCAGACGTCTGAGCGGCTCTTTTAACGTCCGAAGTCATCGAGCACGACAAGCAGTAAAAAACATGTACGCTTATAATTTACCAAATTCAAAGAGAGTTTGAAAATTGCACTCTATTGTATTGGATGGTAAATCGTTGTTTCAGTATTTGGATTCTACTAATAGCAACAATCTCATAGTCAATGAACCAAAAACACAACCCGAGATTAACCTCCCCCTCACCTAAATCAGAGTAGTAAAACAATTGTAGTCGAACCACCACTTCTTCCGAAGCACCTCGGTTTTACAAATGCCCTTTGCGCAAAACAAAATGAAACGGCGTGGACCTCGTTTTGGTTGGCCTCTCCAGTCATGTTGCGGCAGATGCCAAAGTCTGAAACTAGTGTTAACTACCACTTTAAATTTTAGAATGAAAGATCCTGAAGTAGTTTGACAAACTTTGAAATGCTCTAAAATTATTTCAAAAGTTTTGGACGGTTTGAAGATCATCTTTTACGTTTTTTATTTTTTTTTGGTCTGTTTTCGTTTTGGTTTGAAGTTGTGTGTCACCGAAAATGACTTGAAGTGGTTGAAGCTTTTGCAATTGGTGGGAATTCCCCGATCTAAAATGGTTGTACGAGAGCATCGGAAAACGCTTTTAAATTTTAGACCAGCACTTCAAATTATTTCAGGAGCTTCAGATGGGGATCTGCAACCACTGTAGCGATTTGAAATGGTTAAGCTTCTGAAAGGGATTTCAAATACCTCCTTCCAACCATTTGGATATAGGAGCCTAAAGCCACTTTTAAATTTTTACCCACTTTAAACCCTATGAGGAATTTCAGGTGAGCACTTTAAACTGTTGTAATATTCTGTAATGATTGAAGCTTCTTAAAGAGGTTTCAAGTACTCTCATCCAACCCCTTCCAACCATTTGGACGAGGGAACTTGAAACCGCTTCTAGTTTTTCAGCCATTTTAGATTATTTCATGAGTTTCAGGTGACAATCTGCGACTGTTGTACCGATCTGAAATGGTTGAAGATTCTAAAAGGGGTTTCAAATCCCCCCATCCAAGTCTGAAGTGGTTGAAAATAATCTTCTGTAAATCAAGGCCACCCTGTATGTACGGAGATCCCCGGGCAGACCTCCGTACGTACGGGCATTCGGGGTCCCGTACGAGTTTCGAACGCGACGGCGTTCAACCCCCGCTAAAAATTATTTAAGAGGCCTAAAAACAATTTTTTTTTCTGAATGTTTTTTTTGTGAGTTCGTTATGATGTCAGGTACATTCCTGTAAATTTTCAAGTCATTTCGCTAAGCCAAATAAGAACTAAAATTCGCCAAAGATGGCGGTGTCAAAACGTGCTCGCTCACGTATTTTTTCACTTTTTACTTTTTGTTTGCATTTTAGTTCGGGATCTAAATAATTTTATTATTTTTTAAAACATTTTTAGTGGGTTTTGGATTATGTGCAATACACATCTGTAAATTTTCAGAGCATTTAGCTATGCCAAAAAAATATTAAAAAATGACCAAAGATTGCAGTTTCAAAAACATAAATCACTCTCACTAAGTTTAATTCTTTTTTATTTATTTATTTTTTTTTAGTATTTATTTTTCATATTTTATTTTTATTTCAAATTTGGTAAGGAATTTGGATGTAATGCAGAGACAAATCTTGTTTAATTTATTTTTCTCCATAACATTTTTTTTTTTTCACTTTTTTTTAATGATTTTTTTTTTCCCCTTTTTTTTTGGAGTCCGCGTTCGGCCCGAACGGCCGAACGCATCCCCAAGGGGTCCCATACGTTCGGGCGTTCGGGTTCGCGCGTTCGGGTTCGAGCTTTCGAGTTCGGACGTTCGACATGTCCCGAACGTCAATTCCGCTGCTATAAATAATATTTATTTTTAACCATTTTTCAAACTAATAGTTATCAACCACATTAAATTTCAAAATGAAATATCCTGAAGTGGTTTGAAACCGTTGAAATTGTCTTATGACACTTCAAGTTATTTCAGGAGTTTCGGATGGTTTGCGAAGCATCTTTGATGTTTTTTTTTTTTTTTTTTGCCTGTTTTTATTTCGGTTTAACTTCGCTGTGTGTCATAAAAAATGACCTGAAGTCGCTGAAAGCTTCTGCAAGCAGTTGACAGTCCCCCTTTATAAATGGTTCACAGATAGCGAAACCGCTTTCAGATTTTCAACCACTTCAAGTCATTTCAGGGCCTCTGTAGAGCTTTGAAATGGTTGAAGCTTGTAAAAGGGTTTCAGGTAACCCCTTTTAACTATTTGGACGAGGGACCGAAACCCATTTTCGAATCTTCACCCACTTCAAATCCTTTCGGAAATTTCAGGTGGGAACCTAAAACTTCTATAATATTTTGTAGCGGATGAAGCTTCTGAAATGCGTTTCAAATACACTATTCGGATGAGGGAATTTGAACCCGCGTTCAAATTTTCAACCACTTCAAATCATTTCAAGAGTCTCGGGTGGAAACCTGCAACCGCTATAACGACCTGAAATGGTGATAGGAACACGCGAGACTCGAGGTTCAGACAAATGAAACCCAAAATAACTCTCAAAGACGAAGGCTCAAGACAGAGCACAAACACGCCTCTACACCCCCCCCCGCCAAAAAAAAAGAAGAAAAAGCAATGGATTGGAATTTCCATATAAAGACGATCGCGAAGAGGGAAGTAGGGTTTGTGTTGTGCTTTTCTATGGTGTTTGCGTGGGTTGGGGATAGCGGACGTCGTGCATGTCGGGAACCAGAGGCAGTACTTGTGGGGTGTTTGCAACTCTTTCATGTGGGAGTCGTTTGCCGATCTTCCAGTCTGAAATTGTACCCATCTTCTGTGTGGTTTTTGAACATTTTCAGAACCCATACTGATTATGTTCCAACTGGATTTAATCTGCTTGATAAAGATTTATTCCCATACTGGTTATGTTCCAACTGGATTTAATTTGCTCGATAAAGATTTGTTGATTTGCCCTGCAGCTGGTACTCATCTTCCTCTCCCTTCCCCCCCCCCCCCCCCCCCCCCCCCCCCCCCCCGAGGAATGCCAGCTGAGGGCTGCTACGGGAGGTCATAAAAGGCAGCTCGATCGCTCCATGGGTGGGTTGAGAGCTGCAGACACATTTGTCTCAAAGCCCCACTACAGGGCAGGGAAAAAAAAAAAAAAAAACTCCTTCACCGGAGAAGTATATTTTGTTGACCTATACTCGTAGCATGTAGCAATACAACATGACAAGCCTTATATTTGTCACATTAGCCAAGTAGTTGTCGCAGAGTTTTGAGACCGCTTAAATTTACAGACGAGACAGCCGCCTTTTTAAAAACAGCTCAGTCAAGCGGGTACGTCATATAGCCATTGGCTTGTCCGAGCGAACAGGCCTCACATCCATTAAAATTTACTCTTACCCAAAAAAAATAGTGCAGCTAAGGTGTTGCATTTGCCTTTAGACAGCCAGGCTGATCATGTGAATGAACTCGGACACATAAATTGGATAAGTTCTCGCAAAATTATCAAAGACATATGGCAGACATTAGATGACTCGCTTTTCTTTTCCACCTTTCCTTTTTTTTTTTTTCAACGACAAATGGACGACCACATTGAGATATATCATCATTGAGCTGCCTGGCCCCAGGTAAGTCAGAACTCAATTATTTGTTTTTTGTTCATTTGATTGCAGCTGGATTTGAACTCGGGTCTGTTTTTCGGCAGTCTGGCTTGGCCCACTTTTCAACAGAGAGTAGACATACCACACATGGATATAAAGCTATTTACAACTTTATAAGCCTACACTTCATCTTATCCGGAAGGCCACAAATAAGCATAATGTTATGATGATATAATCTCTGTAGTAAGATGATTCTACAAGATCTGGCAATGATATAAAGCCAGTATAAGCCTACACTTATCTTACCCCAAAGGCAATCTCTGGTGGCCATGTGACGCGACTGACCGACGGATAACGATCCTACACAGATCAAATGGCCCTCCGCAAACGCGTCGAGCTCTCCGCATGTCCTGAGCAGCCCACTCTACACAGTCTATACAAACTGATAGCCTGAGTGCCACAGTCAGGCTCACCATTGCTTGCCTTAAACCACCAGTACTTTGGAGGCACTCTTCTCGGATGCTGGAACGCACTGCGTGCCAAAAGAAAACGAATCAGTGCAACTTTCTTTTGGCTTGCTCCGACACCCAAGCCCACCCGAAAATCGCAGCGCGTATGCGACAAGGGCCCGCAGCTGATGTACGGGCCAAATACCGGTGGTTTAAAAGCTGTCTCAAGATACCCTGAGCAGCTTTTCGTCCGCCAAAGCTAGATGTGCCAAACGAAAACACCTACTCATAACCCAGCGCAAACAACGCCGCTGAATATAACAATTATAACAATATGAGCTCCACCTACGACCACGAGAGTATATTCTCGAGCCCGCTCACCCTCCTCCATTGAGGGCATTATAGACAAAGCAGTAAGACAGACCTAAGAAGATCTACACAGCTCTCAAAGACAAGACTGCAAAAGATTGCACCCCGCAGACAAAACCTCTGTAATCCCCTCTACAGTAGTCATAGAAACCTCTCCGTAAATGCTATGTTTTACTAATTGATGGTATGGCTGACTGACTATCTAAGCACTGCAAGCAAAGCTTTTTGCCCAGCTATAGCTGTCTCCCTCTCCACAAAGCGAAGCACAAATTAAATGCTTGCGTTCTCACCGTGCAGCTATCGCAGACGATTTGACTTTCGCCCGTAAGAGCAGCTGAGGTGATGAAAGAGAAAACGACCACAAAGCATCAAGTGCGATCAACCTAGAACTGCAGTTGAAGCTCTCAATTCAGTAGTCTACCTTGAGAGCCTACAGCATCAAAGAGTACACACACAAAAAAAAAGAAACCGGTGAGGTTGAGAAGAAAAAAATAAAAAGTGATTCCAAGTTGCTTGGCCAATGGACAGGGATGCACTCGGAGAGGTGAATGCGTACGGATGCTCAGAGTGGTCCCCACCATCCAGGTCATCTGCCCAGACCAACTACTGCAGGCGTACGAAAGGAAAAAGACCTGGATATCACAAAAAAATGGTACAGCAGCATTCAACAACCCCTTCACATGATTCCGTGTGGTCCCCACCATATCCAGTTATTACAAACTGCGCGTTGAACGGGCTAAACCCCTACGCATATGAACTCCTATAAACTTAAACCTATACAGCATTCCGCCACCGCCCAGACGAGGCTGTCAGGTTGGTACCTGACACCCTTCACGAGATCGTGAATGATGACGACTGCCAGGAGATGAAATCCTCGCCGAGGAACGACAGCCAGGACGACATGAAATCCTCCGGAATTGAGTAAAACCTTAAAAAGTAATCTCTTCCACCAAGCCGACCTATGTCTTCCTGACTTCACGAACAAGACGGCTCCCTGAATGATGACGGACGGAATGCGTGCGTACAAAGTACAAAAAACTTGAAAAAAGTTTGAAGGTTCTTTAAACCCATGCTTGCTAGGTCACCCATCACTTCCCAAAAAATGTGATCCCTCTTTGCCCTCCACGCTTTTGATACTACGTGGGGACAAACTCAAAAACATCCAGTATGGAAGGAAGCCTCCATGCTCCATGGGGAGACAAACTCAAATCAAGTACCGAAGGACGCATCCATGCGCCATGCTAAAGCATCCACCTAGGTTTGCAGAACCACAAAATCAGTCAGCGGCAACAGCCAAGATCCATGGCCACCCTTGCAACACAGTGCTCCCTTCACATTCTCAGAAGAGTGGAGGCCTCTTGACAGTTCAATCTTTCTGTTGGAAGTGAGAAGGGGGCAGGGGCAGGGGTGAGGGGTGATGGGGCAGGGAGGACGGAACGTTGTTGTCAACTGCCAGCATGTTGTGGCTGCCAGTGGGTGGACAATTCAAACTCACATCCCTCCACACAAACCTGGTGCTTCTACCCTCTCTCTCTCTCTCTCTCTCTCTCTCTCTCTCTCTCTCTCTCTCTCTCTCTCTCTCCAGAAATACAGATACGCAATAGCTCGCGGATGTTCACCAACTCTATATCAATGCACCAGGCAACTGACAAGTGGGAAAGCAAATTTTATGCACGTCACTGAGTTGCAATGAACAACCATGTAAAAAAGCAGAACTCACTGACAATTACTTGGACACCCTTCAGAGCTCATCTCAGTCCATCTGGGGGTATTCACCATGTAAAGCAGGACTCGACCAGAAAAACACTGACAATTACTCGGACACCCTTCAGAGCTCATCTCAGTCCATCTGGGGTATTCACATGGCTTCAGACCGGGACGTAGTGCTCACACGGCCCTTGATGTTGTAATGGGTACCTTTCATGGTGCGCAATGATATACTGAAGGATCCCTGGAAGCCGAAGGTGCTGGAGCCACAAATCATGGAACTCTGTATAAGATCATCCGGCGAACAACCTGAGATAAACGGATTCTCAAAACTAATCTTCTCTGGACTACAAGCTCTTTTTCATATGCCACACGGAGAGATTAAAGAGGCGACCATAGGCGCCGCCAGGCGGCGACATACAGAACAGAAAGGATGCCTTTGACTGCGTCCGCACCAAGATCTGCAGTTGAGACCTAGAGTCTCCCTGAAAAGGTACTCGTGTCGCATCTTCACAGAGAATCAATCCCTCCTACCTCTCCACAGTAACTCCAAGCAAACAAACTCCACCTACCTCTCCCTCCACAGGTACTCTAGGCAAACATCCAGCACCTACTGTCTGAAACTTCGCCTGTGCATCCTCCTCATCTACGCCCTTCAGAGAGCGCTCCCATCCGCCTAAATCTTCCGTGTGAGAGGCTGCTACTCCTCCGTACACAAGTCATTCTTGAGCTAATATCCTCCATCGACCATTCCTAACCCGACCAAACATCCTGCACCTATTGTGTCAAGCATTACCTGCGCACCCTCCTCATCTGCGATGCTCCACCCAAGTTTGTCGAGACCAGACAAACGACCACTTAGTTTGCCGGGGCTCAGACCTACCACTTTCACCA
>BFEA01000093.1:3029948-3049330 GCA_003427395.1 Chara braunii
GAGAGAGAGAGAGAGAGAGAGAGAGAGAGAGAGAGAGAGAGAGAGAGAGAGAGAGAGGAAAGGGGGGTTTAAAAAGAAGAAAAAGAAGGGGGAAAGAGAGGCTGGGCCAGTACCTGCAATCTTTGCACGTCCAGCAGATGTACGCAGCCAATCCAAGGGAGGTCGGGACACAAGGAGAGAGGGAGACAGAAACTACCGTTTTCTTGCAAGTTTAGATGCTGTTACTCGAGGGAGATTTTCGGCAGAAAAAAATCTTAGACGACTATAAAGAATCACAATGGATACCATCTCTCAGCTCCATTTTGATATCCCTCGACCCACAGCAAAACCACCACCAACAACTGACCTGACGATCGCGATGAAACTATAGACTCGACAAATATCAAGACCAGCTCAACCAGTTGTTTTGGAAAAAGGAAGTCCGAAAAGAGGCAAGGTGAAACTTAACCTTCAATTGGACTAAATACCCACCACATGTCGCTGCTCTACTCAGTTTGAAATCGCAACATTTACATATTCGTGAGACGCCCTGCCGCCCACGTCCTGTGCCATCTTAATCTGCAGTTCTGGCAGAAATTGCAACATCTGAGAGTCTTTGTCGCTGACACTACTTCCAAGACCTGTCCAGAGTCCCAACTGCTGACCAAACTCAGTCTAACCTTTCCAGCAATGTTGGATCTGAGAGAAACGCTATATGCTTCGTGCCTCTGCAAATTTACCGCGTCCTCCTGTGATAAAACCTCCGCCATTCGCTCTCTACTCGCTCTGGCTAGCTGGACGGTGCGGACCGAAACCACTGAAATTTCAGTGACAACGATAACCGCTGCAGGGTCACCCCCTTGAGCCTGCCTCGCAGAAATTCAGCTTAAGCTGGTTTCTTGATGCAGACAATCTACCTTGCACAAGTCCTATGTAACTCCAATCCAATCAAATATGAACCAAATCATTCAATGATTAAAGAGGGGGGGTGGGGGAAAGAATTGGAAATCAAGGATGCAACGGGAGACAGCAGACATGGCACCACAGCCGTGAAAACAGTGAACCAATCGACTTGTGTACACGCAATGATTTGCCGCTGCAGAAACGCAGCAAAATCAGCAATGGATGAACAATTTGACATTACATTCAGAACCTGGCGCTCGCTTCTCGTGCTGTCCCCACCTTAGATTCCAGACACGAGATCGAGACAACCAAACCCCATTTTCGATACCAGACAGTGCCTGACATAATGAGCGACCCATCTGGACAAATATCTGACAATACCTTTCAACATTTTAATTTACGATCGACAGCCCCCATTTGATATTGGGGGAGGTATTCCCCCAACCATGGGAGCTTTAGTTCCCCGACAATATATTCTGTAATGCTACAACACAGAAAGAACCAATGCAACTACGCAGCAATGTCGACAGAAAAGAGAGTGAAACCCTGGCACCCGCTCCTCCATCTCTTTCATGGATGAAAGGTCAGCGCAACGGCTGTTAGGGCAAGCCCCTTCTTTGCCAACCACCTATGAATGGGAATCTAGTCAGATCTGGTAGGACTCTAATCAGATCTCATTCAATCAAACACAATAACAAACATTTTGTTCCTCACAGTTGCCCGCCCACCTGCAGCAGATGCAGAGAGCGAAGCATTCTGTTGCCCACTTTCGCCATCTTTCAGAAGAAGGAACGATCGTAAGCAACAGCTGTCCACGCTTCACCCTTGGCCAGAAAATGCCACGAACACGACTCTGTGAAAGGATCGATCGATCAAACGCCATACATGTATGTCGTCCCCCTGTGGAGGCATATCGAGAGGCATACCAATTTACATTTCTCTCAAAATCCTCACTATCAGGTCTGGAGAAGGTAGAAAAACCAGCAGTGACATCTTCATCCTCAACCTTTCTCCTTCCTCGTCGCATTCCTCCACTTGGGCAAAATACCAGCAATGCGATCTTCATCCTTATCCTATGCCTCCACTTCACGATTGTCGCGGCAGGGACTCTCTGCGAACTTATTTCACACCATCTTTCTCGTGATCAGCCTTCTGATCCAATTATTCGTCCAGCGTGTTCTACACAAGGACACAAAGAAGAATTCTGCCAGAAATGCTCCTCTTACAGGCCACAGTTCCGCCATACAAAAATACGACGGGCCCGTGGTACTACGGGCCCGTGGCCACAAATAAGTTTAACTGCGTTGGTGAGTAGAGCCCCCACACCTCTCTCGCAGTCGTGACAAATCCACCCCTACACCTCTCTCGCAGTCGTGACAAATCCACCCCTACCTTCAAAGATCACTCACTACCTCTGCATCACCATCGTAAACCATACACTTCCAAAGTGGACAAATGATTACCATTGTCGAAACGAAGGTAGTATAGCAGCTATGGCTCCACTTTTCTTCTTGATCTCCGTGGAGCAACACCATCCAATCAAACAAAAGCTTCATGATCATCACCTACTAACTCCCTCCTCAGCTGATCCAACCACCAACTACCCCCTATTTATACGCGTTCAGCACAAGGGATCTCTCCGCATCCCTTTTGATAATCATGCCATTCAAACCTCCGGTCCCGACATGAGATATTCCACCTGGCGAAAAGGAGTACCACATCAAGCTGCACTTTCAATTGGACCATCATTCCGTTGTGCACAATTCATCAGCACTTGGGGGTTAAGTTGCACCATCCATATGAACATGTACTCCTCATACCACCATGCGCTCCACTCTGCCATCTTCACTCAGAAATTAACACCTCCGCAGTGAAGATTCTCCGCGGATCACCGTAATCACCTCTTCTTCGAGTCACTGGAGGCCCGCACACACAACATAACATTTTGTCAGTACAGCACAATACAACGATAAACTCCGACGCTTGGGTTAGATAACCCAAGTCAGCAAGCTCCTGCTTGGTTGGCAACCCTCCTCGGCGTAACCACACAAAGCATGAATCAACACAGGTATTCCTACTGTCTACAACACACACTCATCATAAGCGTAAACAAGTTACCTTTCCTGTTTCACGAGGGCCCCTTGTGTTCAGCAGGTCCCTCACACCACTTGCACAAGATGCTCATATAATATACACTCACAGATGATCTTTGGGTTTTTTATTATTTTGAAAAATTCACGGCTTGACCATTTGTTATGCATGTCATCAGCGTATTGAGAAAGATTGGATTGCTGGTGTTCATGGGACATAATTGAGGACACTGGGTTCCTGATTCTCTTCATATTGAAGCCCAATGGGAGGCCACGTGTCTCCCAGCTGATCGGATTGCCGGTGTGCATGAGACATACTTGAAGACACCGGATTCCTGATTCTCTTCATATTGAAGCCCAATGGGAGGCCACACGCGTCTCCCAGCAGAGAGCAGCAGGGCTAATAGGCCCTGGGCTCAGTCAAGGGTTGGGCCCAGTCAGCCTGCCTGGGACCCAGCCCACAACGGCCTTCCCCAGAAGACTCTCTACAGGCCGGGCAGAACCAGTACTTGAGGAAGGATAGGGCAGGTCGAAGTTGCCTTAGTGACGAAGTTCAGCCAACAGGCTGCTGCGCCGTCTGATTGTGAGCTGTGCGGAGGGAGGACTGGCTTTAGCCAACAAACCAGCACACGCTGCAGCTGGCTGTAAGGGGAGACCAGAACCAGACATAACTGCGCTGGGAAAGAAGGCCCGCACCAGCCATAACTGCTGAAAGAGAGCGAAGACCGGTGCCTTGGGGTTTACAAGCGCCGTGCTGATTGGCACTAGCCAGGAAAGGGACACATGGCATCAGGTCAGCATAAGCCATGGCTGCGCTGAGGAAGAAGAATGGCACCATAGCCAGGTTGGGCGTTGAGCATGTAGAAGAGGGGTGGCACTAGAAGGAGAAGGTCGTGGAGGAGTCGGCAACTCACGTGGGGCCCACTAACAACAGCTCCAGTGTCGCATGTTCTTCAACCAGGCATCAGTCGGAGCAGCACACAACTCTGTGGCGCTGCACTGTGGAGTAGTATAGGCTAAGGGGTCGATGATAGAGTCGGTGGTCATACTGGTTGGTAGAGAGATCACCAAGGGCTGAGAATGGTTCGTATTGCTGTTGTCGTAACAGTCGTATTGATTATCGGGAGGCGAGAAGTTGGTTTTTCATCACCAGTCGTATTGATTCTCGGGTGGCGAGAATCTGGCTTCTCATCACCAAAGATGTGTGTTTTTGTGCTGGTGCGAACACAACTTCGTTGCTTCTGCTGCCCGTCTGCTTGCCACATGCATGATGGTCAAGAGAGCTCATGGTGCTTGTGATACGAATTTCCCCTGAGTGGTTTCCAGCAGAAAGGGGTAACAAAAAAAAGAAAGCAAAAACAAAGAAACAGTGTGAAATCTAGGTTACTCATCCGCGCCACATGCATATCCTTGAACAGCCTGGGTTGTCCCCGAGAGAATCACAATACAAGTAGTACAAACAACTTCTGGCTGTGAGGGTCACCTCAACATTAGTCACGAAATTAAGACATAAAAAAACAACAAATTAAGGCGCCCCTATCCCTTTAAGGCTTAAGCCCCATTTATAACCCAGTCAAAAGATTCACACGTCTCAGAGTACCGTCCCAGGACAAAGTCCCAGTTTCCCCCTGTACCATAGATCCTTCCGGTAGGCCGTGCAGAGACTTTTCAGCAAGTACCCTACAGAGGGCCGTACAGTTAAAAAAAAAAAAAAAAAAAAAAAAGAAGAAGAAGAAGAAGGCCATACAGTAACTTCCAGGCAGGTACCGCACAGTAGGCCGTACACAAGCTTCCAGGTAGGTACTCCACAGTAGGGCGTACATAAATTTTCAGGCAGGTAACGCACAGCAGGCCGTAAAGAAGCTTCCCGTAGGTACTGTGTTGTAGGCCGTACAAGTGCCAGTAGGGAGAAGTCCGTAGAAGTCAGTAGGGGTCAGCCGTTAGTTGCCATTCGGGATTTTGCATGCGACCTGGCCGCAGATGAGAGCAATGAGTGACAGGAGTAGTAGGTGGTAGTAGGTAGTAGTAGATAGTAGTAGGTAGTAGTAGTCAATGGCGCTTGGCACCACAGCTGTTAGGGAGAGAGGCGAAGGCATCCAGAGAGGCTAGCAAGGCCTGCGGGAAGATGGGAGAGAGAGAGAGGGACATAGACATACCTGCTTGGTGATGGCCATAGCTTGGAAGTTCGAGTGCCCTGTCGGATATAACTTCGAGTTTGCAAGTAATTTTCAAGTGTGCTGATATCATGTGAATCTTGCCTTCTTGTGAGGAGCTTGTGTGATGCTGCATGGGTGTGGAAGTGGAGTAAAGCGGGTGTGAATTTCAGAATCTTTACATCAGAATCCCTGCTAAGGGAGGCATCACCACATGAAGAGACAAATTGCCCATTCTAAATGCTAAGAATAAGCCCAGATCTGTCCTGAAGGCAGATTTACTTTTCTTGCAATTTTGCTGCCTTTTTGGGTGCCCTGAGGCTGGGCCTAAAGCGCCACAGCTACCCAGCCATACATACACAACTGGGCCAATCTCATTGCCTAGTTCAACATTGCAGAACAAAACAAACTCCCAACCCATCTAGATTTGCTTTCTGTTTTCATGTTTCTATGTTCGCTCCCCTTTTTTTAAAGCTCCAGTATAAGGGACTCTAACCCCCCCTTTCACACACACACATCCAGTTAAAGCTCCAGTGCGAGGGAGTCTAAATTGCCGAGCCTGAATCTCTCGAGCCCGAACAAATTTCAGTCCCCCCCCCCAGCCAGTACATCGAAACCATTGCCTCCGTATATACCTCGGGAGTTTCCAGGGAGGGGGCTCGTACTGCTGATTTGTCTACAATTATACCATTAAACTCATACCTTGCCTTAGGGCACACTTACACTGTGTACTTTCTTGAATGTAACTGACTGCGATTACCACCACATTCAGCGAAGAAAGTCCTCGTGTGAGCATAATGCCCTAGGCATCGGACATCACTCGCTTATGTACACGCCAATACATTGAAATCGGTCTGATGTAACACCCAGTCGATTTCCACCATATTGTCCTCCGCCATAGCATGCGTGTGAGAAATGCCAGTTCCGTGGCACTTTGCCCACGGTCCTCGTTGGTCTATTACAACACCCACTCATTCTAGCAGCACTTAGATATTTTCAGGCCAGCTTCAGATATCATGACAGCGCATTGCGTTCAAGTGAAGAAGATAGCGCATTATGAACAGTTGACTGGAAACCGATGGTGTTTCAATCCGTAATGTGCCAGGTAATGGGCCTCGCTGCACTACTCTCGAAATGTGCAAAATGAGAGTGAATCTTCCGCTAGAATATGGAAAGATGCACGGCCATGATTTTTGTCTTTTGTGCATGTCGAGAGGAGTGCAGCGAGCCCCAATCTGTGCATGACAGCTGAACAGAACAAAGCAAAGCAACACAAACAGCAGACGACATTCCCTTCGATGTGTGTCCTTCTCACTCAGCCTGACAGTGATTGATTACAAGATATTTGAAACTGCTGACACACCTCTCGAATGAACATTACAGTGGTTGAATATGACACCGTGATTGATTACATGAAATTGAAACTGCTGACACACCTTTTCTCCATGACTGCAATTTCATCATTGATGTCGGGCAGAGGAAGCTTCCAGTGGTTCCACGAGTTGAATTCTTCCTGCGAGCCAGACGGCGGAAACAGGCAACAACAGTCAGCAGCCGAAAACATAACCAGCGCGCCTTTCCTTGCCACATCCTGAAATTTTCTGAGCCTTGGCGAATATCTGTATTAACCTGGTGTACTGTATTTCAGTCGAATTTCAAGCTAGGTTGGTCCCTAGGCGGCCTGGCTGGGGCTACCCTCCCGGGCGGCCCGGGAGGAGCAGTGACCGGGCAGGGTCCCGGGCAGCCCCAGCGCATAATGTTAAAAAAAATAAAAATTCAAAAAAATCTGGGAAAAAAATATGTTGTATAAAATTGCAGTACAAGCAACTTTTGGTTGAGGGTCCCCTCAAAATTCCTCATTAACTTTCAGATAAAAATAAATGAGGAGAAACGAGGTAAGATATACGGTCATATACCTTTTAAACCGCTCTAGTCACTGTTTAGAGTAACTTTATAACCCCCCCAACACTCCTGGGTGACCCACCACCGAAATGGAAGGTAAGGCCGGATTCTGGCTGCTCAGGCCGAGCGCAGTACTGGCCTGAAGTCAGTTTCTTTTTTGGAGATCCTTCCCTCTTTTTTCACCCGCCTGGTTTTGCCGGGCGATCCCCCCTGGCCCGGGCATGCCTGGCCGGGCAACGCCCCAGCCTAGGTTTCAAGAACAATTCGCAACAACAAAATTGGAGACTGTGACTTGGGCTGCTGGTCAGTATCATGTAATGAACCCAGTCATGCCGGAAAGCCAATCAGCACAATGCAATGGAAATCTGAACCCAGCGGGACTCATGAACTCCAATCGCCAATTATATGTCCAAGTCTCGATCAAATGCACATTTCAAGAGTACACCGAGTACTATACTCCCGTCAAAGGAGAGAATTGGAGGAGTAAAAGGAGAGAGGAAACAGAAAAGAGGAGGACAAGAGTCTCGATATAATCAATAGCTCATGTATATCTTCCCCTCTCCCACTCCTACTTTGGGCTTCTCCCCCCAACACCACCTCAGCATTGTGTGTTCCCTCTGACCTCTTCTGACATAACCACCAGATGGGAACTGGGCGCCCATCCTCCATCCACGTCATCAATCAATATGGAGGACGGCGCAGTACTTCCTCACCTTCGTGGAGACATCAGCAGATCACACATGTCGTCGCCAGTGTAAGTCCAGGTAAGCTTCCCCACATCCCACGTCAGTCTCACAGCCCTGATCCTCCTCCTCCTTGCCAATAATCACGACTACATCTACATCTACATTTACGCGGCTATGGCCGCGCCAGCATACTCTCCCGTGAGGCTGGCGCCCGCTCCCAGCATCTGGCGCCAGCATACAGCCCCGGCAGCCTTCGCGTCTCAACACTGGCATCAAGCCAGCGCAAGGCAGAACGATCTCCACAGGGTCTGGTCAGCTCTTTATAGGGTTGACTCGCATTGACCAGACTCCAGTCTCCTTGGGTTGACGACCCAGACGAATCCAAAGACAATGGCGTTGACTCTTGATTTTCCAAGAGTCAATTGTCTCAGGTTAAGCCACCAGGTTTTGACTCAGACCCTGGTACCCCTTGGCCATACCGTAGGCACTTTCTCAGACATTTCTCAGACCTGGGACGTGACTTTTGACCCCTGTTTCTGGCCTTTGACTAAAAGTGACGACCCTTGCCCGTGTCGGTGCGGATCCGGACGGAGTTTATTGCAATCAGGACCAACACGGATCTAAAATGAGGGCATCTCTCAAAGACCTGGAAAACAGAAGGAGAGAAGAGGAAACTGTGAAGTTTATATGATAATTTCAGTGTTATTCTGGGGGGATTTCCAATGCTCCAAAAGACACCAAATTTCGCACGCAACAACCTTTAGGCATTTTTTTCTGTACTTTCTTGTTGTGTTTTCAAAACAAAAACAGGCAAAAAAGAAAAGAAAAAAACATAAAATTTGACAATAAGCCAGTGATTCAGTAGCAATATCAGGACTGCGCCGGCAGGCCCTCGAATAGCAAAATCAGGCATGGTAGGGTAGCGTGTCAGATACGTTTGGACCAATAGATTCGTGTAACTCTATGTGTGAAGACTTAGAAAACTGAGCCGAAGGACGTCGATCCCAACCATTTTGACAGCATAAGCCTAGGAAGGCAGGCTACTTTCTCTGGAGATCGGACTCGTTGAAGCAGTTAGATTGCATCGTTCTTGTAATGAAAAAGGGAAAACAAAACCGGCTAGGTAGCTGCGCCTGGAAGTTTAGCTGCAGTTCTTGTGGTCCCCATGGTCCAGCTATACAATCCGGACAGCACTGGGGCACCAGAAAACAACTGTTCTGTTGTCCATGGACCGAGCTGTTCGGATTTCCCATAATTTCCTCCAGGTCTCTGTTCAGATTTTCCATAATTTTCTCCAAGTCTCGCTTGGATCTACCTGGATTGTGCAGCTGGACCATCCAAACCTGAGAAATGCAGCTGGACATCTGGCTCGGCCACGGATTCAACTTCAAAATCCAAACCCCAAAACCACCCAAAATTCCGAGCTTTACGAAGAGGGGTGGCGCGGGGGTTACGCGAAGAGCGGTAAGACTCTAGGCATCACAAGAAAAACGCTGTAATCCAGACATTATAGGTGACGGTTGTTGATCGTGTGTGCAAGGGATGCCCTCAACACTCATGACAGAGCAGCAAAGAGGGCTGACAAAGATTTTCTGGGAAGCAGATGGTACGAGTTCGAGGAGAACAGTGAGTTACATTCCAGGAGATGGATGTGCGCTCCAGACGAAAAGTCATAGGCATTCCTTACCTGCTCGGAGATGCCAATCGAAGGAAATATATCATTCGCCAACTTGTGAAGAGACGAATAGGTTTTCACCTCAATAGTGTTAACCATAACTTCACCCTGGCCACAGAAGATCAACAGACGAGACTGAAATGTCAATACGACAAACACGCACCATCAGACAAAGTCAAGCTATTCAGTTCCGATTGTTCGCTATTCGATTTCGATTGTGCTAGATATGGTACAGGATCACACAGCCCAATCACTCACATTTCACGAAACAATTATTTCTTCTTCTTTGGGACAGGCCACAGCCCTTTCATACCCGCAGACACCGCATCTGCCCCAATAAATCACATGCGAACCGTTTTCAGGTCAACCATTTCAACAGACTTGTGAGGTTTGGAACACCTCCTGCAGGTTTCGTCAGTCCAGTGCCAGATGCTCGTATCTGCTCGCTGATGCTGGTGCTAATGGAGGACCAAAATGCCCTCCAAATCTTGCTCCTTTTTCGACATAAGGAGCAAAAGTAATGCGCCCACTCCCCCTCACATCAGAAAGTCGACAAGATAATGATACCCCCTTTCACTAAGCCCCTGTACAAGCCCACTGTGACTCTCACATCGAGCCCCTGTACCCCCAACGTTTCGAAGACAAATGCCAGATTTCTTGCTTGGCAGGCCATGCCTCTTCATGCTTTGCCCTTGCAGATAACCTTGAAGCAAGCCCAGACAACAAAAACAAAGGGAAAAAAAAAGAGGAAGGAAAACCAGAACTTCAGAAACTTGGACAAGCATGTGACACTACCGTGTTCACCCGAATAGAACGCCCGGTCATTATTGCTGTATTTACACTGGAAGTTGGCCCAGATACAGCTATAATGACCAGGCATTCTATTCGGGTGAAGACGGTAGGTCACCTAGATAGATTGTCCTCTCGCGTAGCGAAATATCTCATTCAGAATCCTTCACGACAATCAACATGACGTTCTTTTGACGAGCAAAAAGGCTCAGCGAGGTCCGTTGCTTCACGAGGGTTTCGTAATTGCTTTTCCAAATCCTTCACTACAATCAACGTGACGTTATGTTGCCGATCAAATAAAGAGAGAGAGAACAAACCTTTGGGTTGATGATGAAGATCTTCCCAGCAGGAATACCGGCAGCCAAGTAGCTGAGTTCATCTGTATCTCTATTTCCAAACCCCGCATAAAACGGGTTTCTATCGGAAGGGAACAAGGCTCGAATTTCCTGGATATCCAAAACATCAGAGAATGGCACAGAGAAGAAATCAGTCAAGGGTGTCGCATAATGGATAAGGCTTCACATTGTTCCACGAGTAAATCAAGGAAAGAATCTTTGCAATACAGATTTGCAACTCCAGAGCAGGATCACTTGAGAGGAGAATTCCAATGACCAGACGCACAGAAAAAAGAGCACCATTCCTACATCCATGGACTGTTGAAACTTGAAATGCATACCTGAGTTCGATTTCCAAGTGGAACTACATGAATACAATGATATAGGACGAGATAATTTCTGAATTCCACATCAATAATCATACCTCAAAGCCGTCACCCTTGTTCAAAAACATTTAAAAAAAAAAAAAAAAGAAAGACCTGAGTCCCAGCATGACAGGTAGTTTTGCAGCTCTCCTCCGCTACTGCAACGATTCTGTCTCAACTTTACTCGTGATACATACATACATACAATGATGAGAGAGATCACATAACATACCGGAAACTCGAAATTATGAAGAGTGCCTCAATTATATCAACAGCGTCATACACATACTTGAAGAAAACTTAGTTACATCACTTGTTCTCTGACACAGGCGAAGCAGCATCTCTCCAAACTCAACTCATCACTCTAGTTTACACAGCGGAAGACTCTTCACACGTATACTCTCTCTCTCTCTCTCTCTCTCTCTCTCTCTCTCTCTCTCTCTCTCTCTCTCTCTCTCTCTCTCTCTCTCTCTCTCTCTCCCCCTCTCTCTTTCTTTCTCACTCTCTCTCTACTAACTGAACTCTACCCTAATATGATCTGCCTGGATACCCTACGCTGGCCTTCATCTCCTCCAGGCGCCTAGCAGACCTCCAGCGCCCTTCTCCACCTCACGATAGGCACAAGCAGCCGAGTAGCACTTCCACCCAACTCGTGAAAGAATCCATGCTGGACTGGACTCGGCCAGTCCTTACATAGTGCTGCATGGCTCATTTTGGCCTCACTTCAGCCTTCAGCCTCTGCTACCTGAGCAGGTACCCGACTGCCTGGCCTGGATACCAGTCCCTCTTCCTGAAATGTTGCTGCAACCTGGATCCAGGGTCTGGGGCTGACTTTGGAATTGGACACAACCCTCTTTGTTTGTCTCTTCGGGGTACCTTTTGACTACTGAATTTACTTTCTGACTTTGACTCTCTCGTGACCCTTGATTGAGTCTCTTGACCTTCGACTGCGTCTGTTTGACTGTGTCCATGTCCTCTGCCTTTTGGACCGTGACTCTTGACTGTGACCTATGAGTGTCTTTAAATTGAGGCTGTGCCTTTTGGCTTCTTGCTGCTCAAGTCCCTTCAAACTTATTGTTTTATTTTATTTTATTTTATTTTTAAGATTACGACATAAGCCTATATTTGACTACTCTGGATTCAGAAAAATGGGGACACAGACTTGTGGTCCTTCCACTACGCTGCATGTCTTCTGTGAACAACGGAGTAGGCAAGTGCACTCCCAACAGTCCACTGCAAAAATCAGGGCAAGCATTCCACTGCACTAGATGGTGCGACCAAGGTTGCCTTTTGTCCGGGAAACCAGAGGAGAAAATTAACGAGGGCACACTCAAACTAGGACGTCATTGACTGAGGGGCAAACTCAAAAAAGCGAGTTTTTTTTTGGTTTTTTTTTGGAGCGTGCAGGCGCTGAGCGCAAAGTCACACAAGGACCTCTTCAGCTGATGGTGTTTACTCAAGCTAGAGTGCTTCTTCCACTGAATCTGATGGATTTGGTTGAAAAGAAGTGCACATGAGTATGGTCTACATTGCAACTCCTTACCTGGAGGCATGAAATCTTAAATTCGTGTGGAGTTCGTCTGATAACTGCAGAAGTAGACACCAGACAGCAGAAAACAGACACAGAGCGAGAATCAGGCCTCAAAACCACATTCAATTTTTTTTTGCGATAACATTGGCTAGAAAGAAGTATGTTAGCAAGTTCTATCTTTCCTAAATGGGAAACTGCACTAAGTTCGCTAGGATTACTTCATGAAACAACCACCTTCACCAGAATGACACACCCGGTCATTATCGCTGCATCCGGGCCTGAAAGTTACCCCAAACACAGCTATATTGAATTGGCATCTATTCGAGTGAAGCCGGTGGCTATGTCCACTTGAAAGACCCACCCCCCATTCAAATACAACCCTGACTGCAGAGCAGGAAAAAGAGAGCAGGACCATGTCCACAAGTTCTGAGTTTCGTCCGGAAGAGCCTTGGCATGGTGGGGTTCCAGGCATCTTCAACTCTTTTCATCTCCAGCATCAGTAGCCCATGCCAGTAAGTCACCAAGTTGCCGCGGTGACTTACTCCACGAGCGAGGACTCTGGTTCAAATCCGGGATAGCCCATTTATTGAATTTTATTCTTTATTTGTTACACCTTTCTTTGATTTGAATTTGGGCCATCGCCCGGCCAGGCATGCCCGGGACAGCTGGGCCGGGGGGGGATCGCCTGGCAAAACCGGGCAGGTCAAAAAAGAGGGAAGGATCTCCAAAAAAAAGAAACTGACTTCAGGCCAGGACTGAGCTCGGCCTGAGAAATCAGAATACAGCCTTACCTTCCATTTCCGTGGTGGGTCACCCAGGGGTGTTTGGGGGGTATAAAGTTACTCTAAACAGTGACTAGAGGAGTTTAAAAGGGTATATCTTACCTCATTTCTCAAGTTACTCTAAACAGTGACTAGAGGGGGCGAGCCCGAGCTCCTGCGCCGCCGCGGCCTTAACCTCCCACGAACGGAAAACTCTCTCTCTCTCTCTCTCTCTCTCTCTCTCTCTCTCTCTCTCTCTCTCTCTCTCTCTTTGATGCAAACAGATAGGAAAGTGTATGTGCTCTTGGTTTATGCAAGGCACATGGATACATGGCAAACTCCCTAACACAGATCTCATACTGCTCTGCAAATATGGTAGCATACAATCATTGACACACAATCTTAAACCACCGGTACTTCCGAGGCACTTCTCTCCAAGGCTGGAAATGCCCTGCGCGCGATGAACCGGCATGGGAGTCCTTTTGCCTGGTGCCACCATCCATTTTGGTCCGAAGGCCGGGCCCCGAAAGTTGTGCTTGCATGCACGCCGCATATCTTATTCTTTGGCTGGGAAACACACAGGTGGTTTAAGTACCTGACCACTACCCCTGGCAGGCATGTGAAGGTGTTTGTTTGTGGTCTGGCATTCCATCGCAGCACCCAAGTTTTTTCAGTACTCTTTTCTGTGTTTCCGCAATCTTCAACACACGGAAATGCCATAGTCACAGCGAAAAACAGTGTTCAAAAGATGCAGCACCATAGTCGACATCAGTTATGCATGCGCAAAAATTGCCTGGACGCCAAACAAGGCTTACCTTCTCTGTACAGTGACGGAATCAACCCATCTGGAGAGATAACAACAGGCCCGTCTGGCATGGCTTCTCCATCCTGAACCACAAGATGAGGGCAAGTTGACACAGAGACGCACAGGGAATCCGAGATGGCCACAGAACATCTGTGAAAGGTTCTACGCAGAAGGAGAGGGCACACGAAGACGAACAAAAGCGAAACGACAGTCATGCTCATCCCAGTTTTTGGACTTCCCGACGTCCCGTTCCTTTCCCCCCCCTTTACGCACTACCGTCTTCACAAATAGAACGCCCGGTCATTATAGCTGTGCACCTTGTGCAACTTTCAATCCAAATCCAGCTACAATGACCAGGCGTTCTATTGGAGTGAAGAAGGTAGTCCACTCTCCCACCCTCTCGGGCATCTTCATCCGACTACCTTTTTTTCTCTTGAGAAAAGGGGGACACTGCCAATCATACAAATGGTTGGCTGAAAAAAAAAAAAAAAAAAAAAAAAAAAAAAAAAAAAAAAGGTGCTGACCCTGCTTTCTTTTGAATCGTCCTTCTGCAGGTTCGACCACAGAAACCTTGCATCTCATAGCATCGTCAGCAGGAAACCGCCAGCATTGCCGTGATTCATATATTTACATATGGATAATTTTCATGCTTAAATCGCACTACCTTCCAGGCTGTAGTCCCACATAGGAATATAACCTATAACGCTATAAATTCCTATAATGCATTTTTTGGGGGCTGGGATGCCATTGGGCCACCATTTATAAATTTCAGCGGCGGCATTTGTTGTGTTACCAGCGTCTGAAACTCGTTGGGACCCCACCCAATATCAATGTATGGCAAAGGTAGTGATCCTTTAATGCACCCCCCCCCCAACAAGGAAAAAAAAGGTCCTGCATAGCATACCTTCTGCACATTCTATTGCACCCACAAGCTCTCATTCTGATACTACCAGGGCATACTCACACTCGGACTTTTTCTACTCAGCTATAGACGTTATTGCAGTCAGATTCATCCAGGACGGGCCGTCAAAACAGTCGAATGCATTTAGGAAAGTACCTAGTGTGAGTCTGCCCTCGCAAACATGATGGTCCCTGCACTTTCTTCCTCTCTGAAAAAGGAAATATTGAAAGGGGGAAAAAACAAACCAAAAAAAAAACCAAAAAAAAACTTGAACACAATGCGATGAACCCAACGTCATAAAACTTTGCGGAGAAGGAGTACATACCCCTTGTGAAGTCATCATCGTTTGGTGCATGCTACCGTTCTCACCCGAACAGAACATCATCCGAATAGAACGTACGGTCATTATTGCTGGATCTAGACTGAAAGATGCCCCAAATACAACAATAATGTTCTATTCAGGGGAAGACAATAGGCCCCAAAAGCCAGCAGATTGTCCAAGACATCAGCTCAGTTTTAGATAGACCCTGATGGTTGCCAGCAGGCAGGTGCAGGGGAGAGCCGAGACAAAGTCTAGGCAAAACGAGCGGTCAAGCTGAAGGCAAACATGGTGTGCAGAATTAAGAAAAATGGTAGACGAAGGATCAGGGGCATGAGACACAATTTTACCTATGGCGTACAGCCCCCTTGTGAAGTTGTGCCCATTTTGGGCATGCTAGGCCCCACTAGCTTCGCTAACTACCTATGAGACCAGATGTACCCATTTCGTGCATGCTAGGCCCCACTAGCTTAGCTAACTGCCTATGAGACCAGATCACCAGATCACTTCGAGTCTTTGAGATAGACCCTATCATTTCTTGGTAGCACGCGGGACGACGTCCCACTCACCCAGGCTCTCTATTTCTGACGGTTGATCTTGGCAAATCAACCGTTAGCATCGGGGAGCAAGGTAAGTGACATCGCCCCTAATTAATGGGGCCAGCAGGCACAGGGGAGAGCTAGGGCATAGTCTAGGCCTAATACGAGTGGTCGAGCTGACGGACACCATAGCGCGCACAGCATCAAGAAAAATGGCTGGCACCGACTGGCCTAGCTCAGTTGGTAAACCCATGAACTGTTGAAATACAGACCCAAGTTTGAATCCAGATGTATAGTCAGATTAAAAAGAAGAGGAAAAAGTGTCCACACCGAGTCCTCCTGGAGGCACTCCAGGAAAAAATAACGAGTACACAATCCAGCTGTACTCGTCTCACCCATGCGAAGGTGCATTACACAGGATATACAGTATAGTATCCCATACACCTACTACTGCGCAAATATTGCATACTCGCAAAAGTATACCGAATACGACTCCGTTAGAACAAATGTGTCTATTCATTAGGTAGGGGAATGCAACCTACAGCCTTATAATTGGCAAAATCCCGTTCCTTTCCGGTCACCACAAAACAGACTTGAGTCGACACAGAAAAATAGTCTTTCAGCTACACCATGCTGTGGGAAGGCCTGGCACAGCGTTACACTATCAGAAAACTCCGCGAGAAGAACGTCTTTTCTTCCCGGTAGGAGGAGGGAGGCGGACTAGCTTTTCTCATTGGCGAAATTGAGCATCTTCTCATTTCATTACAAACATATGTGGACTTCATACTTCAAAACACAAAGAGTCAGTGTACTACACCACGGTGTGGGATGACGCCAGTGCAATCTCAAGCAGCAAGTTAGTGCAATGAAAGCCCTTGTCTCAAATTACACGACTGCAAACATTCGCAGCATTGTGACGAGTTGTTACTTTGGCAGGAGGAGGAGAACGAAGAATGACCGAAGCAAAGAAAAGATGCATCATGAAAGCCAGTACTAGCACCGCATGGGGACTGGGAAGAGGCATAGTGCCATCCTCCTCACCATCACTACAACCCATCATCATAATACAGAAGGAAGCTTTTATTTCTTCAGTTTTTCCTTTATTTTTCTTTCGATGTTTCTCTGTCTGTTTCCTTTTTTTTTCCTTCATGTTTCCGTCTGTTCCTTTTGTGTTCCTCCTACATTCCCTTCGTTCTGTTCGTTTCTTTCTTTCTCCATTTGCTCAGTTGGTTTCTTTCACTTTCCGGTCGCTCTGTTCATTTCTTGTTGTTCTTTTTTCTTTTTCTTCTTCTTTAATGGAGTTCAGATGCGTACATGCTGCGCAAAACCCCTGCAAAATAGTAGGAAAAAAATGTGGCCACGTTCAGTATGCCCTCGTCAAATATGGCCTCCACTTCCTTCTGTTTTTTTTTTTCTCTCATTCACTCAGCAACTCGTTCATTCGCTCATCTCCTTCTCCCACATTGGCGTTCAAATACAGGGAGGAGGGAAAAGGGTTAGAGGCAAAGGGAAATGGTTGACCACATGCACAAACGACAAAAATTACGCCTGTGTATCTCTCCATGTTCTTGCGGAAGATTCATTCTCATTTTGCACACCTGGTGACTGCTGCGATGAGGCCCATTATCATCATCATCATCATCACCATGACTCATTACCCTGTGTTTTTTCTTTCTTATCTTTTACCTTCTTCCCTGTTTCTTACAAAGCTTTCCATTTTATTCTTCTCCTTCTCCTCCTCCACTGTTCATTAATACGAGGATACCTACAAAAGAAAAAGGATACCCGCTCCCACAAAGCACCAGAGCTTCGGGGCACTAGGAAGAAGCCAGCAAAGAGATGACACATTGGGGCAATGATACAAAAGACAGTGATTCCCAAAATGCCACGGGGGTCTTTCGAAACTGCCTTCTATCTCCTCTCCAAACAACATATGTGCGGATGCAGGCCAATTGTGTATACCGATCACCACGAGGGCACCACATGCACCGTCTGTCCAGACACATCCAGACTGTGAAACCAGAGAATGGAACCAGTGTGTGCAGATAGATTGACTGCATTTACCGATCCTGAAGCTAGCAGATTCTATATCCAGACACATCTACAGAAAGTGACAAACAGGGCATCTTCTTGGTTCCTTGGGAGCAACTTTGCTATTCCCCCCTAGATAGCAACTTAGGCAAAGATCTGGAGAAGAGACGAGGTTGTCGATTCACACCTGCTTGAGATTCATCAAGAACTGGCGCGTTAGAGTTGCCTGACTGATGGCCCTTGCACTCAGGAAAAGCAACTTATAACCATTATCCTGCACTTCAACACAGCACATCCATTGCAACACCAATCAATTTGCCACCACATCACACTCTCATTTGAACAATCGTCGAACATCCCAACCCCATGATTGTCGACAAATGGTTGGTATCTCTTCCAACAGCTTCGCGACACCCTCTACCCTCTCAGTCCAACTACGTAGACATTCGCTGCAGCTCAGTACAACCTGCAAGTTCCATCCAAAACAGCATCCTTCTCGACATCATTACCACCAGCTTTCATACCTTGATCAGTCAAATGACTCAAATCACAGTCGAACCGGAGTTTAATCCTACCTTGATTAAACCACAGGTTGACCAACTTCATCAGTCCAATCCATTTTTATTGTTACCACAGACTCCATAAGTCACAGCTTAACCACACCACGGTTTGGACCAGAGTTACTAGTCAAATGAGTTATTACTACTTATTAATAGTACTTGGTACCACTGGTTTTCCTACTTTATCTCTGTCGCGTGTGATGCAGCCATCCACACGACCTTCCAAACAAGTTCGGTGTCGATCGCCCGGATACCAGATATTCACATGCCTGTAGAAAGCAAAACAGCTTTATTATAACAAGTGGATCCGCCGCAGCTACGCTGCAGCGCAGAAGAGGGGGTGAAGAGAGGGATGGAAGTGTCACGACCATGATCTGCCCATATACAGTATTCTGCTGATGTGCACGGGGAATCTCAGCAACTGGGCCATAGGTCATGGTTAACAGCAGACTCTGCAACAGTTGGACAGAATGATATGACCCATAATTGAAGTGTAGAGACGAGCATGATTTATCCGAGGTTGTACCATTTCAACATGAGCTCGTCTGAATCGTTGTTGTCTTTGACGGTGTGAAAACAAACGTGCTTCTTGTGCTGAGCGACGCTCAGCAGTGAGAGAAGATTCTGCATGTGTTGGGGTATTGTCAAACGGAGACCGAGAAGAGAAGGGAAAGAAGTCTCTCTCTCTCTCTCTCTCTCTCTCTCTCTCTCTCTCTCTCTCTCTTTCTCTCTGTGTATGTGTCACAAATACACACACACACACGCATACATACTGATCCCCGATTCCCTCACTGCTATCCCGATCCCAATCCCTCCACATTCTTCCTCCCCTCCGACCCTCCTCAGCCTGGCTGCAAGGCTGACGTGGCAGTCACCACGTGTGCCGTCTTATCCATTCCCGTCAATATCCCGATTCTCCCACCACTACCCCGGCGTACTTCCCTGATCTCATCTTACTGTCGTCTCCCACTACTACTCTGATTCCCTCACCGCTGTACCAATCCGGATCGCGACAAAGAACTGTGCCATAAGAATAGGGCACAGATGATACGCATAAA
>BFEA01000093.1:3087918-3101007 GCA_003427395.1 Chara braunii
TCTCTCTCTCTCTCTCTCTCTCTCTCTCTCTCTCTCTCTCTGTGTGTGTGTGTGTGTGTGTGTGTGTGTGTGTGTGCACGGGTACATTTTCGAGCTAGTAGTTTCCCCGAGTGTATAGGACAGGAAAGCAACATAATACATTCGGAAACAGACTTTCCCCAGGCCTGTGCGGGTTCAAACTCAGCGGAGAGACTTTTCCGCAAACAGGAGTTTGGACTGCATTTCAAATTGCGGCCGTGACTGAACTGCCCAAACGATGTTTGGAATGCATCTACAAACTTTTTTTGTGACCGCCGTGTAGTTACCCTTTCTTTTTAAATCTCGTGACATCAGACAGGAGTGATGATAAGAGCATACACTCCTACGGAGTCCTACCTGATACACTGGGGGCTCCAGTCTATTGGTGGCGAGGTGCACCTGCTGGAAAATGGGTCCAGCGTCCTTCGAATTACACTGGAAAGAAAGTAGTACAGTACTGATGATGATGATCGTTAATATCTGGGCTTTGGGATCTTCCTCTGCCACCTGTACCTCTTCACCCTTACTATATAACAGATAAGGATTGGTACTATTATCAGTATGATTGCATGAGTCAACTGTGTTTTCTGTCCTATTCGGCTGATATGTTATCTCCTATTCCAAACCAGGAAGAGGGAACTAGCACACTTGGGGGGAGCGGAAATGGGTCAGGGAATTCTGTAAGGGGTCTCATGGGGATTGAGGGATCAATTTTACACCAGTCTTCAAAAAAGAGCTTGCAATTCCTCTTGATGCCTCCTTCCTCTTCTTCTGTGGCTCCTTTCCATACCACCTTCCCTATTCTTCCCCCCTGTTTCTTTCCAAGCCAATTAGAGCTGAATTGTTGTATTTGCTGGGAGATTCCCTTTTTATTGGATAGGTGCTGAACTTTTTCTTTTGTGAGTTCCCATTGTTGCAAAATGTCAATCTGAATCTGTTCTTTGATGGTTTCCGTAAACTCTGGGTCATCCATTCTGGTCCCTTCCCACTCAAGGACAGTGGACACATCTTTTTCTTCATATGGTCCATAAAATTGCTCTCCTACTAAGGGTGAACAGATTGTGGGTAAATTCATCAAAAGCTTCTACTCTCCATGCTTCCAGTAACGGGGGTTTCCATCCTCATGTCCACTGAGTCTTAGTCTCTAAGTTGTCCCAAATTCTATCCCACCATCTCCAAAGCCATATTGACCCACAACATTAAAGGAATATGTGTTCAATTGTCTCCGGAATCATTTTACTTGGGTAGACTGTTTTACATAGTTTGCACCAAGGTTGGGCTCTATTATTCTTGTCTATGGAGTTCTCTCTATCAACCAATCATTAGTAGGAAGACATCTGTGTTCGATCTGCCATTGTAAGGACGCAATTTTTGGCTGGTTTGTTACGGAACCACTTTATATGCATTAGATATGTTATGTCAAGGTTAAAATGTCTCCGCCACCTGTTGGATACTCTATCTCTGAGATTAGTTGTTGGTCTCAACATTCTATATGTTGATTTGACTGTTAGAGTGTGGAGAGATCTGGTGTAGTTTCTATTTCCTTTGAGTTGGGATCCCCATTTCCAAGATGCAGGGTCCATCGATAAGTGAGAGATGGGAGTGCTGGGGCTGAAAGCTATCCATTCATTCTTAGTTTGTAATACTTTGATTCTAAAGATTTGATCAACAGTTACCCACCTAATTTCATACTCTGGGGGGGAATCACTTTGTTGTCTTCTTTGATGATAAAGAGGGATGCAATATATCTCCATTTGACTTTATTTATAAGATATTACCTATTAAGTGATTGTTGTCTATGAAAGTCACCCAATCGTTTGTCTTAACTTCAGACCCTTTTCTGAGAATACGGATCCAATCCAATGGAATGAGTTCTGTTATCCTATCCAGGACCAACTCCGAGTGGTGACAATATCTTAGTCTTTCCTGAATTTCTCCCTGAGTGACCCAATCATTGGATTCCTTGTTCCAAATATCCTTGATTCAAAATATTCCCTTTTTAATTCATCATTTTCGTGGTGAGTCGTTACAATGTTGTGTGTTGCCTTGGTTGTCTCTTATCCAAGTATTATTAAACAGGGATTGCTGACAAACCTTTTCTCATCTGACTGGGGGGATTTTGTCTATTAAGGGTAGTCTTCTCCGTGTGTGAAGAAGGGAAATCCAGAATGGATCTCTACTGAGATCTTTTCGGGCTTCTTCTCTATCATTTGAGGTAATTTCATATTCTTCCATTTTTTTTTCCCCTGCGGAGGGACCAAGACCGGTTTTCCAACCACATCATAGGATTTACTAATTCGTTAGTTGGAGGTGCTAGTCTCTTTATCTGTTCCCATGCTAAGGCACTCCAAGGTATTTGGGGACTAAAGAGAAGTCTAATGATCCATTGAATGGATAGGGCCATCGCTTGAAGAGTAGGGTCAATAATACCAAACCCTCCTCTAACTTTGGGTTGGATAATTGCTGACGAGGCCACTCTACGTATCACATTTTTGAGATCAAGGTTCCCTCTCTAAAGAAAAGATCTGAGACTTTGATGAAAGACTTTGATTGAATTTTTATCTAGGGCCCATATGGCCAATTTGTACCAGATAGATCCCAATATAACATTGTTAATGATTAGAGCGCGCCCAAAAATAGAAGTATGTTTGTTCTTCCATGCTTCTAACTTTGCATGAGCGTTTTTTATTATCCCATCACTATTAGTAGAAGGTTTAGTTGTTGCTGACAGATTGATACCTAAGACCCTTATTGGGGAATCTCTTGGTAGCCATTTAGTTTCTGGATTTTCTGATGGTCTGACCCCTTGATGATGGATCCACCAACCGAGTGTCTTGTTACCCCAGTTAATTTTCATATCAGATAATTGATAAAACCTATCCATTAGATTTTGGAAGGCACTTCAATTTTCTCTGGATGCTTCCATCATGAGGGAAAGGTCATCAACAAAGAGAGAGCATATTGTGATTGCTTCTTGGGGAATGAACGTTATTTGAATTTTCTTGATGTCCTTGTTCTGTCGTAAATTTGTCGTCAGTGCCTCCATTATAATTACAAAGAGGAATGGTGCTAGTGAGTCTCCTTGTCTAACTGATTTCTTCAGATCAATAGGGGGTCAAGTTGCCATTTATCATTGTCCTGGTTGTTGCATTCTGATGTAGTATTTCCACCTATCTTATAAAACAAGGAACGAAATTCAGTTTTTCCAAACATTTGTCTAGAAAGGTCCAATCTATATGATCATATGCCTTTTCAAAGTCAATAAATATAAAGGTTGCATTGTATTTAGACTGACGTGTGATTCTGATTAACTCATTGACCAGGATGATATTATCTTGTATATTTCTTCCTGATATAAATTTTGTTTGTGTTGGATGAATGTTGTCAACTATTACCCTGGTGAGTCTGTCTGCCAATACTTTGGTCACTAACTTGTAGACTGTTGTTAACAGCGTGATGAGGCGATAATTACGTATATTTGTCTTCTCTCTTTTTTATACAAGAGGGTTAGAACTCCTTGACTAACTATTCCTCCCATCTCCCCAGTAATCCATATAGCGTGATAATGAGGTCTTGAGATAAGGTGTCCCAAATGTTTTCCCATAATTTTTTAGGAAACTCATCTATCCCTGGTGTTTTTCTTCCTCCATTAGCATTAATGTCTTCCATACTTCATCTTTGCTAAGTGGTTTTTCAATCTCCTCCCTCTAAATATCAGTGAGAGACTTTTTCATGGGTTGTAGGACGTCATCCATCTTATCGTGAAACTGATTGCTTGGGATATTTTTTATTTTTGGAAGAAAAAAGTTTCTTGAAATAATCTCTAGTTATTTTATTACAGGCTGCAGATGAGGTGGCTAAATGATCATTTGCCTTAAAGAGATTAGATAAGGCTTCTATAGTTGTTCTGCTTGATTTTACTCTTGTCATTGCAAAAAATATGACATTCATTGCCGCCTCCATTTGATCTTTTTTCAATTTAAAGTTTCCATTATTCTCATCCCCTGCCACCTGTATTCCATATGATTTAGTAACTGTTCTTCCAAATTCTGAATTTCTTAGACAATTGGTTCTAATTGATTCTGATCTTCAGACTCAATTTTCATTTGTTGTAATTCCTCAATTCTTTTGTGTATTTGTGCTTCATCTTGATGCCTTTGTTTAGCCAGAGCTTTATAATATTCATTGCATTTATGTCATAGGAAGACTAGACTGTTGTTGAACCATTAGATGTCATCTTTGATAAGGGATCTCTGCTCTCTCCAGAATCTTCATACATCGATGATAAATTATTTGAAGCTGTCCAGTTTGAGGAGTGAAGTGTCGAGTCTATAGAATCATTTTCCTTGATCAGGTTTCTTTCTGAATGTGAGTATTACCATGCACATTGTGTGATCTAATCCTGGAAATTGACTTTTTGAAAGTATGCTGGCAAATTATACCGATCCTTGTAATTCTTCAGAAATTAGGATTATGTCTATTCAGAATTTTATGCACTTTCTCAATTGATTCCTTCTAAAACAACTAAACACATTGGAATTCGGGTTCAGTCGTCTGAAATAGTCAAACAAGTTAGTTGTGTAGCAAAGGTTAGAGATGATGAGTTCATCTGCTTCTACATAAGTAGAGCAGGGGGAGGGGATATTACATCTATCTAGGTTACGGTCTGGGGCTGCATTGAAATCCCCAGTAATGATCACAGGAATTCGCATCGGTAGGTGGAGAAGAATATTGACAAAGAAGACTTCTCGCTCTCCTGGTTCATTTGGCCCATAAACATTTAGGATGCTCACTATCTCCAGTTCCAACATTACCAAGATATACACCCATCTACTCTCTTGCTGATCAGCCTCCCAGTTTATAACTTCTATTATAGAATCTGGTGGGATCCAAATTGTCACGCCAACGCTTCTGGGTTTGGGGGCATGTGCTCTATATGATATGTGTGGCCAAATTTCTTTGTGAACAAAGTTATGTACATTTGTGTTTTGTAGGTGTGTCTCTTGTATACAGATTATACCAGGCCAAATTTTGTCATCTACTCCCTTGATTTGTTCATATGTTGCCTATCTTTTGGAGTTTTTTGTAGTAGCTAACCCGTTAACATTTAAAGACCTAAGATCCAAGTCTGCGTTTCTTTTTATAAGCTTCCAATTCCTGTACTTGTTGTATAAAAGGTCCACTAGGTTTACATCCCCCATCATTACCAAAGTAGGAGGAATATTAAATTAATAAGTTGACTTCTGATTGGCCATGGAGGAAAAATAGTTAGTGGACTTTTACATATTCATCCATGCTCTTGTGTCTAAGATTCCTCCTTTTGTTAGTATTGCTTGTTAAAGAAGACGCAGCAATAGGAGGATCACGTAATCTGACCATTATTGGCTGACTTTGATTTTTAAAACTTGAATTTCCTTGAGAGTATCAAAGTTCATCCATTTTAGATCAATAGTGTCCCCGACTTTGTAGCGGAGGTATACGTCCCTGTCAGCAATCCTGTTGAATCTTGATGTGAGAGTAAGGGTGACCCAGCCCTCGGGTGAGAAGTGTTCTTTGACATCTTTCATTATGTCCGTTTTGATCATTGTTTCCCCTGTTTCGCCTCCTCTGAGATTAGACAGGGATAAGAAGGATGACATTGTACCTTGCAACATGACCCCCCCATATTGAGATCCGTTCACCATGGACAACCCTACCTCCCACACCCCCTCCTTAAGCCTGACATGTAGTATGACTATTCCTGCTTTTGAGAGTGACAGATTACTCAAATCAATGTTTAATATAAATATGAGTTTTTGCTTTTTGTTGGTACTATCTGTGAAGATTGTCTGGCGGGTCTGTGAAGACTGACACTCCACTTGTGTGGAGTTGATGTCTTCTGTGAGGTCTATTTCGAGATGAGAGGTGACTACAAGCGTACTGTTTTGGAACGCGTCTTCGTTATCCCAGACAATGAGAGATGAGGACCGTTGCTCAACATTGCTTCGGGTATCTGCAATGGCCAGTTCCATATGCTTTGCAATGGAACTGTTTTTTCCCCGGTCACCTCCGATACTATCTCCTTTACCTGAGGAGAACTGTTTTTTCCCCGGTCACCTCCGGTACTGTTTTGGAACTCGTCTTCGCTATCCCAGACAATGTTTTCTCCCCGGTCACCTCCGATACTATCTCCTTTACCTGAGGAGAACATTGCTTCGGGTATCTGCGATGGCCAGTTCCATATGCTCTTCGCTATCCCAGACAATGACTCATATGCTCTGCAATGAGGAGAACTGTTTCTTCCCCGGTCACCTCCGATACTATCTCCTTTACTTGTCTATTTGTTTGTTCTTTGTTAGGTGTATTGGTCCTTGTCTTGATAGCAGTTGTTATATCTGAGGTCTTCTGAAATGCCTCTAATGGCATGGCCAGAACAACCGATGTTTCCGCGATACTGGGTTCCGGACTGAGAGTCCAGGGTGTCGAACCGCTGTATGAGTTAGCCCCATCCTCTGATATGGTTTCATTCATTAGAACATAATTTTGGTTGAGCCCTTAAGGTGTGATGGGTGCCTCTTCCACCTCAGAGTTACAATCCAACGCTGGAATTGTGATGAGAGTCGCTGGGGTAAGTTCAGTCTCAATCACTGCACTGTCCTTCTGAGTTAAAGTGATGCTTTGGACGGGTGTTTGTGATGTGGGAGACTTAACTTCCAGTTAAGTAATAACCATGTCTTGTGATATTTTTGAAAAATTGTTGGAAAGTTTTCAATAGTGCTGCCTTTATTTTGCCCGTATCACGAAATTTGTGATATGTCTTATTTGCTATAATTAGTTTTTTATTTTTTTTCGAATTTTGTTTCTCTTAACTGACGAGGGGTGGTTGCTAGCTGCCACAACCCATATCTATTGTTGGTTCCGCAGATCATCCTCTGTGCCTGAGGCTGTTTATTCCTTTGTCAGGGTATTTTTTTGACTATCTGTTTTTTTCTTTCTTTGGTCACGTCTGTTTTTCTTGCCAATACCTTTAGTCTCCTCGAACCATTACTGTGGTGAGTTCTCTTTTCTTCCTCCTTGAGCTGTTTGTGTTGATGGTCCTTACATTTTTCCCCATTATGGTTGTTGAAAGAATCTGTGGTTGATAATATTTGGCCACTGTCTTTGATACTGATGGAAGGAACGATTTGGCTATGTGCTTCTACAGGGAAGAGGTGGATTTTTTCAAGAGCGATGTGTAGTAACCTGTTACTAGTTGTCATCCAGTCTTCTTCTGTGGGAAGTCCAGTTCGCAAGGCTGTTTTTAGGCTGTCACTGCAAATCAATAAGGATCTGATCTAATCCTCAATGGGGATCCATGTCTCATCATCAGTATTAGGAAATTTGAATTTCAAATTACTTATTACCCAGTCGGACAATCCGATACATTTTGTACCCCTTGCTGCAGTTTGACCAGCGAATCTTGCTTTCCAGCTAATTCCCCCATTATTGTAAGAGGAATTGCCTTGACCGGGGCCACTTCGTAATCCATGTGGTCATTTGAGAACGCATCTTTGAGTGGATCTAACTCAATTGGGCTTCTTTCCTTAGGCTGGTTCTGATCAGCTTCAAAGGGTGGCTGTGATACAGATACGTGATTTAGCTGTGACATATGAGATGTTGTAGCTATTGCCAACAGTGAGTTTGACTGTTCTGAATGTGTCTGTTATGAGTGCATGCACTGCGGCAGCTGTTGTGACTGCAGTGACTGTGGTGTCTGTGCGGACTGAAAAGACTATTGTTGTGACATCGATGACTGTGAGGATGATGATTGTGACACCGGTATCCTCTATATGACCTGCCCTATCTGTTCTGATTTTGAGGAAGGATCTGGTGGCTGTGAAACCTGTAATGATGACCGATTTTTAGATTTCACAACTCTCCATTCCGATCTCGTGACATGGTTGTTTTGGAGGCTTTTTGGAAGATAGCTTTCGGGTAACGGTCCCACCATTCTACGGCCGCCCCCACAGGCACCCTCTCCACTCAAATTGGATGAGCTTGTCTTTTGTGCCCCTTGCATCTCTTGCGTCTCATGGGCCACGCCGTGTGTCGCTTGCACCCCTGGTCCTGCCCTTTGCGCCACATGGGTCACGTTGTGTGCACCTTGCGCCCCTTGTCCTGCCTTTGGATGACCAGCATGAGGGGGTGTCCTATTTAGAGGTCCACTCTGTTTGTGCTGGTTTTTGCTGGTTTTACTGGTTCTGTGGGCTTTGCTGATTCTGGGGTTGCTGCTGCTGAGATGATGTCCATTCAGGAGGGGGACGAGGGACTTTACAGTGATCTCCTCTTCCTTCCCAGAACCAGCCAATTGTCGACCCCGCTTGGGTTAGCTCATCACTGTATACCCACCCCTCGTATCCTGGCATTGTTGGGACCCACCTGTGGGGCCTCTGGGGATCCCTCCTCATTTTTTGATCCGGTGGATGTGCATGTTGAGGATGTAAAAGGCATGCAAACTCCGTGATGAGGTGGCCATATGCTCTGCACTTGAAGCACCATGGTTGGAACTTGTGTTCTGTGTAGATCTGATAGATTTTTCCTCCCGTTTTGTAGGGAACAATATCATCCAACGAGAAAGGTTGGTCTTTCTGCAGATCTATGACCAACATCAGATAATCATCCCGCTTAGCCACATGTGTGGGTAAGAGGTCAATGAAGTCTACTATCCTGAAAAGCTGATCAAAATCATGCACAAATGTCGCTTGAACCTCTATCGAAATCTGACGAAATTCCACCCAGTAGTGATCTCTCATAAGTTGTTCTCTCCTTTCCTCCGGTGTCGTTTTTCTGGGGAGCTACGGGTAGATTCGTACTTGAGAGTTATTTTGTGCGGTTTTTCAAAATAATTTCCTCCACCCATCTATTTGTTTTTTATCTTCTTCAAATAAACTGAAGATAGTGAAGACTGTGGATGACACTGGTTGTATGAGAAAAACTTATGAGATTGCCTCTTCACTTCATTTTAAGGCTAGTAGTTTCTTGCAGATTCACTTGATCTTGTCGTTTGTGAACCTGTGTGCTGAATTACCGTAGAAGATCCAATTGTTAGCATGTCTTGTGTAAATTTCATCCTTCTGCGACAGTTTATCTACTGGGTAGGATTTCATAAGAGTTTTCCTTCCCCCTTGTTTGACCACTTTCTGTTCTGATGGGATGAGGAAGAGTGTCAAGAAGTAAGCCCTGACCGAGGAAAGGTTCCTCAATGGAATCTTCAACTCCTCAATCGGTGTGCCCGATGGACCAATTGCAGGGCGTGATATATTAAGTGTTTTGTCCTACATCGTCTGTCCGAGTCTCTGCGCCTAAGAGGGAGGCGAGGGGGACGGGGGAGGTGCTCCTTTCATGTTTCTAGTTTCTTTTGTATCCATCATTCCCTTAACCCCAGACGAGTGTGAATTGTTCTTTTGACCTTCCTGTTCTGCTCTTTCTTCTTCAGTGAGCATTTCCTGGTCTTCTTGTTCGTTGACTTCAATCAACCCTATTTCTGTAGACCATTTTTTCTCACAGATGTTTGAAGTGCTCAACTCATTTCCTTGTTTATCCTTATTGATACTTAGCTGAGATGTCTTGGATTCAGGAGTCTGCATAGATTGGTTTTGTGTTCCTTCTGTTTCCTGTATAGCTCCCTTGGATCCATCTTCTTCTGTCAAACTGTCCACAGGACTATCCGTTGCAGATACCAACTGGTGAGATTGGGTCTAGAGGGAACTTGCTTCCACCCCCCTGATTGATTTTGGTGCTATTCTCCCCTAGGCAGAAAAATTGACAGATGCGGAACGCGACCTATTATATGGGGATGGCCTCAATTGCCTCATGGCTGCGTGACGCATTGCTCCCTAATAGAATAAAAAGAAGTTCTTCCCTCTTACTCTTTTAGATGACAATGTTGACAGCGTTAACATATTCATTTTGGTTTTGACTAATTAGAAGATCAGTCTTCCTCCCTCTTTCAAGCAAATCCTAGTGAGGCGCAGCTAAGGTAGGGTGAATTAAAAGACAATAGGATTTGAACAGGGAGAAAAAGTGGGGGGGTGATACAATCTTACTGTGATGAAGGAGGGGACTAGTTGGGGAAGAAAACTTATTTGGGAAAAGACCATGAGGAAAAAAAAAAAAAAAAAGAGGGAGAAGGAAGGACGGATGTGTATCGTTGCTAATTGGACGATGAGGAGGAAGACACCAATCAGAGTCTCTTATTCAATACGATTGTGAAGTAATTCTCTTAATTAAGATTGAAAGTTTCTTCTTCGTGTGTTATAATTAGTTGTGTAAATTACAGAAATCTCCTAGTAGAAGAGGTTATCAGTCTTGGTTTGGACATTTTTATTCGTGAAACAGGGTCGATTAATGTGAGAGGAGATAAAATAGGGGAGAATAGGGTGGTTGGTGGCAGGGGAGGAGAAAAAGGAGACTCACTGCCTCCTTTTGATCCTCCAGACTTCTTTCACCTGTAGATAATTACTCCCCTTGCACCGCTTCAACCATCTGAGACCACCGTATGACAATCAACTTCGCGGATGCCCCTTTGTCCCTACTGATTAGGCAATACTTGCGGGCCTATGAAGATAACCATTCACTCCTACTCTCTTTCCTTTATGAAACACTGTCAGATTTCGTTTTATTCATGTTATTTGACGTGCCTCATGCCACTTCACCCCTGTCATTGCTACTTCCTCCGCCAACTACCACCCTTTGCTTAGGTATCTATCCTGACGTTTTTATCTGTCAACCCTATTGATGATAAGTCCTCATATATCTGTTTCTTAAGAAAAAGGCCGACCGACCCACACTCATATCGCTATTAGAGACTTTGACCTACATCATTGAAATCGTCAATCGCTGACAAGCGATTATATTCTGTCAAAAAAATTAGAAGATGAGATCTAATGTTGTTTACACAGTTTGACTTTCAAGGAGACTTATCCGCCCCTTTCGTCATTCAATCGATTATTATGTCTACGTCAATGAACTCTTCATGATGTCTATTTGTTTCGTTACCGACAGCGACGAGAACTGTACACATACTTTGACTTTCTGAAGGCGTACTCCGCTCATCTCGACCTTTGGTCAATTACAGCCGTCCATTTCGTTGTGACGACGGAGCATTGCATGCAAGAACCTCACAACGTCCTGCTGTCAGAATTCTGCCCAGCGGTCCTGTGCCACGAGCAAGTGCCCTTCTTCCAGTCGCGCAAGATTTTGCTTAGCAACCACATTAGCCTATGACGTGGCACAAACAAGTGCCCTCTTCCCGCCGCGCGTGCGCTACTCGGCGATCTTGGATGACGACCTTCTGGCCAATCTGTACCCAGGCTAACCTGCAAACAGTTCAACCTCTATTCTTAGTAGGTGGTGATTATTCTTGTCATGTTCGCTATACACCACTCTAAGAGTGTGAGTGTGTGTGTTTGTGTGTGTATGCATGTGTGTGTGTGTGAGAGAGAGAGGGAGAGAGGGGAGGGGGGGGCGGGGGGGGGAAAGAGAGAGCCCTGCAGCATGCAGCGTGTCAATGACCGGGAGCACAAGGCCAGACGCTAACCTTTGGAGGAAAAAAGGTAACGTTCTATTCAAAGAGTTGTTTCTTTTAGAAGTTTGAATAACCGAAGTGTGCTTTGCATTCAAATACAACCATATGCCTTCTATTCGAAGAGCCCTTCTATTAAGTGCCCTTTTATTCAAGAAAAGTGGACAAAGTTCCAGGCCCGGGGGGCCCACGTGCCATTTTGCTTTTTTTCCAGGACTGTGGCCAATACTGGTCCTGCACCTACAAGGACTGCCCGCCCCCTAGAAGCCCTGCCTGTAATTTTAAACCACCAGTACTTGGCCCATAAATCAACCGCGGCGCTTTCCCATTGACGCGCCACGCCTTTAGGGCTTCGGGGTACCAGACCACAATGGCTGGAGGTCCCAACCAAAGCGAAATAAAAAAGTCCCGTTGGCAGTTCATCGCAACTTGGCGTAGGGTGCCCTGAGGCTTGGCATAAATAGATGGGCCAAGTACTGGTGGTTTAATACCCTTCCAACGACCAGTTTGGGACAAAGGGAATAACCGGTATAACAAACGTTGAAAATGCATCTAGGGTATAGTTGCAACCCTACAAGCTTCAAACTCGGGACCAAACCTAAATCCCCGAACTCAGCCCCAGGGATGTGGGGTACCTTGGCCAACTTTTTTTCTTTTTCTTTTAATGAGTACCTTTCTCATGTATTTAATACAGGTGTTCGCAGCCCTAAGGCTGCAGTATAGTGGGCTTTGGCGTTTGTGTCAAGGTGTCGCATTTTCGGCGGCGGGCGACTAGGACGCAAAGTGGCTTCTTAGGGGGCAAAACAATTTGGGGGACCGGTCTTTGGCAAAATTGCGGAATACCTACAACTAGCTTTGGTAGAACCGAGACTTTTGGAAAAAGGAAGGACCGGTCCTTAGGTGGCAGCGGACCCCAAAACAAAGTGGGGGGCGTTGGACTGGTCCTCGGATGGAAGCGGACCCCCAAAAGAAGTGGGGGGCGTTGGACTGGTCCTCGGGTGGAACCGGACCCCAAAAAGAAGTGAGGGCATGTGAACTGCAAAAGGGCCCTCCGACCCACGCGTTGAGGCCCGTCTTCTCAAAACAGGGAGATTAATGAAACAGGCGTTTTGCCAGAGGCCACTTTGACGATTTTCTATACTCGGAGGAACCCGCAGAAAAATCTGAAATTTTGAGAATTCATAGATGAGGTCGTGTTCTTTCCAGGATGAATATTAGAACATTTTCAAAAAATCATTTAGATCGTGAAATAATCATCGCGCCAATTCAACACATTTTCCATTTTTGCCACTCAGTCATGTGTGGGCCAACTGAAAAGTACTCCAGCTTCAATGAGTTTTCACGCTCATAAGAATGCGTGAAAACCTCAAAACTGGAGTACTCGTAGATTTTGTTGTGATCTCTTCAAGAAAAACGCTAAATAAATTTTTAAAAATCATTCCAACTATGAAATAGATCGCGACCGCAATTTGACCCATATTTCAATTTTGCCATTCAACCTCTCTCTCTCTCTCTCTCTCTCTCTCTCT